>JAKSZT010026446.1:794039-970258 GCA_026826555.1 Tolypeutes matacus
GGCCCCGCCGCCCGGCCCCGCCGCTGGCGGCGCGCGGGGTCCCTGGCTCTGCAGCGCCCCGCCCTCACGGGCCCCCTGCCCCTCGCCTCTACCGACGCTCCGGGCATCACGCACCCCTGCCCGTGGGTTCCTGCGGTGCGCCGCCCCCCACCCCTTTCTGGGTCTTCCCTTTGCTGGCGCAGGAGGCGGCGGGCGCATCCCCAAGCCCCCCCCCCCGGCGGTGCTCTTGGGCGCGATCGCCGTAGCGCCGCGTGGCTCGACAAAGGAAACTTCTGTCTCCCTCACCGAAGGCCCTGCCGCCTGGCTCCTGTCACTGTCTCTTTTCCCTTAGCCAGCCCCAGAAGCTGGGGTAGGGTCTTGCCATGACATGGGCGTGGGGACAGAGTGGATGGAGAGGGCTGTAGGAGCACGGAGGATTGACGTTGTCGAGCCTGAAATGTCCATAGAAAATCAGCCCTCACCCCTTCCCAAAGGTGACGTATCATAAATGAGCCTCTGGCCAAAGCAGCTAGGAGCGGGGACAGAGCCCGCAGAGGAGGCTGGCCGGGAGCCGGGCACCTCGAGATCCTTTTGCCGCCAGAGCTGCGTGCTGGGCAGTAGATCACTTCTTAGATTGCCGCGGTCACGGAAGAGGGATTCCTTTGCTCTCTTGGATGCCCCTAAGGAAAGGCCAAGACTTAAGTGGGGATTTCAGGAACCGTAAGAATTCTCATCGCTCCAAGTTTACATGTTGAAGAGGAGTAGAAAGTTTTCATAGTTAACCAAGCAGAGAAGTGATATCCCAAAAGTGTTTGTAGGGCCTGAGGGACAGCCCAGAGGACAAGCTTCAAATGATACAGAGCCCCCTTCGGCTTGAGTGGCCTGACTGGTTTTAACAAAAGACTGAAAATGGATAACACCATCAGAATTGTGTCCACTCTTCAAAAACAATATATTTCAGCTGTCACTGCACGTCTTTGCCTCTGGAATAGCACTTCTGAACACAAAAGTAGAGGATGAGGGCAAAGTCCTATTTTAAATGTGGAATGACCTTATTATCTTCAAGTCCAGAAATCCTAAGAAAATATTTCTGGAATGTCATGAATGTGACAAGTTCTAGAATAAAAAATATTGTTAATATTAACAATGTTATTATCAGCATAACATATGAAAGCAGTGGGAAAAGTCCCAACCCAGTCACTAGATAATAATCTGACTTGTGATGTATGTGGAACACTATGAAGTCACAAGGTTGAGAAGTTTCCTTGGTATTATTATTTCCCCTCTCAAGTTGCTGCTTATAGGTTCAGTACACTGACCCTCACCCTACTAACCCTAAAAACATGGGTGATTTCTAAAGATATATTCTTGAAGTTTAGTTAGCTCTGCACTTGCTCTGAAATTCACATTTGAAGGGTACTGTGATATTAGAAGCTTGGCCCATGCTGTTTTCAAAGCAGTTGCAAAAATAAATGTTGAGGGAAGCGGATGTGGCTCAGTCGATAGGGCTCCCGTTTACCATATGGGAGGCCCCGGGTTCGATTCCCGGGGCCTCCTGGTGAAGGCAAGCCAACCCACATGACACGGTGAGCTGACGCAGCAGGACGACCCAACAAAGGGAGACAACCAGACACAGAAAAACATACAGCAAATGGACACAGCGAGCACAAGCAGCAAGGGGGGGATAAATGAATAAATAAATAAAAATCTTAAAAAAAAAAATGTTGATTTCAAAAAATCACAACCCCCATTAAGTGTTCTGAATCACATATAATTTACTGGCAGAGAAGTTTGCCAAATAATATAAATATGAGCTAATTCAGGGACACTGGCCAAAGTATGTAAAGTCTATGATCTGGATGATAAGGGGTAATTAAAAGAAAATACTTGCGGATTACAAGAAGAAATTCAGGCGAATTAAATAGCTCTGACAGATGACTTGGCTAAGTTAGAAAAATTATATATATATATATATATATATATATATATAAAATATAAGCTCTAGGGGGGAATAGAAACCAAATTCCAACATGGAAAAAGTAAAATACTGGAATGGATCTAATGCTAAACATCTTCTTAAGCAAGAATTCAGATGCAGGAAGCCTGCCTTGTCTTTGTGAGTTTGGTTTAGCCAGTAGACTGTGTTCGCAAATTTGAAGAGACTAATCTACAGTGTCTGGCCCACTAAAATGATTCGAAACCTTGCAGTGGTCCCAATAACATTCCTTTATTCATCAAAAGTGTCTTGTGCCCTTTGCTACTTTATGTTAAGCCCGATGGTAAGAGATGAAATGGGTGTAAGAACAGAGAATACAGGTTATTTTTCACTCGATCTGTTGGTGATGGGCAATCTGTATTCCATACAAGATGAGCTCTTCACGACCTCAGGTATGCTCCATGCAGTCTGCACAAAGCACACTCAGGTTCTCAGGTGGCGTTACTTCCCAGAATGCTTTTCTTAGAAATCAGGGAATGACAGCAGCAAATGTTTTAGTGAAGGATGGAGTCGCCTCTGTTGCCTTGAACTGTGGAGTTCTTCCTTTGCTAGGGTCATTTCTGTTTTTGCCTCAGAAGAGTTCTTGGATGCCCATGAGAATGTCAGCTCCACAATAGCGAGAGCCTTCTCCGACATGTTCACTATTCATTTTGAACAATAATGCCTGGTTCAGGATATTTGTTGAATGAGTGGATGAACGTTACATAGTTTGCTCTGTTGTCTCCCCTTTACCAATAAGGAAACTGAGGTATCAGAGAAGAGTCACCTGAGATGATTCCCCACCACCCATCTTGGTTTGTGATGGAAGTGAGCCTCACAGAGCAGGTAAAATCCCTAAGATCAGATGAATGTGTCTAAGGTTAATTACTCGATTATTAGTAATAGCAAACTGGGTATATAGCTACAATTTATTGAAGCTTCCCATTACTCATTAGTCAAACTCAGAGCCAACCTTTTCAGTAGAATAATTGCACATACGATGATCAGCATTTCAACATTTCCATCACAGTCTTTCATCTTAGCTACCACTCATTTCCCTGAAACTCCTCTCTCTAGGTCAGCCCCATTTTAGGAAGTTTGTTGCTAGAGATACAACAGCTGGTCTCAACGAAGATGAGTCAGTCTCTACAAAAAGCAGGTACACCCTGTTTGAGGTGAACCTGTTAATTGGCAAAGAGAGAATAATTGTCTTGCTCTTCTGTCTGTGTTCCCGTATGTCTACAGAGTGCAAAACCAGAACAATTGTTATATATTCTGTTCATGTCTTACTGGTGTCTTACAAAAGAAATTAAATTTGTCACTGTAAGTAATTGTATATTTGATTTTATTTCCTTGGCAATTATTCTTACCTATTCTCACATGTTTTATACTATTTCCCTACTTAGAAGAAAGAAATTGATAAATACTGAGACCCTCCTCTGTGGCAGGCCCTGCCACATCAGTTGGACGCTTTACAGTAAACATTTTTATGTTAGTTAGATGTTTCATATTCATTCCTGCCTTCAAGGAACTGACATCTATTTAATTTCTATTTTCCAGAAGATTGGCTTGGGGACGTTCTCTAGGACTAGAACAAGATGAAGACGATAGCTGAAGTGGAATGCACTGACAGCAGAGTCGCTTCTTCCTTTGCATCTCCTAAAGCAGTGGGTCCCCAACTGGAGTATGCCAGAGTCATTTCGTTAAAGCACCGATTTCTGTGCCCCACCCTGAGGGTTTCTGATTCATGAGGTCTCTGGTGGGGCCCATGAACTTGCATTTTTAAAACATTCCAGGGACCATACTTTGAGAATCACTGTCCTAAAGCAACAACTGCCTTGGTGAATGCACAGTGGCACAGTCAGGCTCATGAGTCACAGAAACATTATCCAGCCCAAGTCAAGAGCAATCTGGGAGGCACAAACAAGGATGTTATAGAACAGAAAATTTATTTCTGTGTTCTCAGTGCCCTTTCACTATTTCATAGGGACTCAGATGATCTAGTAGAGAATTTTAAATAAGGACAAGAGAACACTCAGCTGGCATCACTTGCTTCCAGTCCCATTCTGCTCGTTTCAGTTCCCAAGGCTGCTTAAACCAAATGCCATCAAATGGTTTGGCTGGAACAATGGGAATTATAGAATTGAGGCTGAGAAAATGTCCAACTCAAGGCATCATCAAGGCGATGCTTTCTTCCCCAAAACTGGCTGCCGGCCATCCTTGGCAAGGCACATGGCAGCTTCTGCTGATCGCTCCCTTCTCTTCTGGGTTCCATTGATTTCAGCTTCTTGCTTCCATGGCTTTTTCTCTCTGTATTCATCCCATTTATAAAGGACTCCTGGCATAGGACTGAGACCCATCCTAAATGAAGTGGTTCACACCTTAACTGAAGTAACCTCACCAAAAGATCCTACTTACAATGGGTCCACACCTAAGGAATGGATTAACTTTAAGAACATATTTTTCTGGGGTACATACAGCTGCAAACTGCCACACTGCTCAAATCTATTTTATGTACAATTCCACATAATCCTATCCCTTACGTCATAAGCATCGTGTCATAGCATGGCTTAGAAGCCCGGGTGACTCTGGTAAGAGCTGCTCCATCCCTCCCTACTCTGCAGCCCAGCTCCTGTGATCTTGACACTTGCTGTCCTCTTCAAAGCTTTCTGGGTCTCTCCTAGTGCATTCGTCTAGGCCTTCCACCTACCTGGAAGGCTTGCCTCCCTTTTCCATGCCAGTGACATCCATCACTCACCTCAAGATCTGGCTCAAAACTCAGCACTCTTGGGAAGTTTCCAGCAGCCTAGAGATAGAACCACATAAGGCCTAGAGTACTTGTATGGGGAGTAGAAACCCTGGGTTTGAGTCTTGACTCAACCACTTCCCAGCTATATGACATTAAACAAATGACTTAACCCGTTGTCTTACTTTGGGCTCCCCCAAAAAACAGAGACTGTGACAAGGACTTGGATGTGGGTAATTCATTTGGGAGGTGATCCCAGGAAGCTGGAATGAAGGAAGGGGAGAGTAAGACCCAGGCAAATAGGAAAAACTAAGCAATGATGTGCTGCTGAACTAGTTACAAATGTACACACTGAAGCTTAATCATACTGAGAAACCTCAAAATTGTCCCTCCAAAGGATGGAAGACTGGGACATTTGACCACTGACTTAACTCCCATCCCCCAGGGTTGCCCTGGGGATACCTCTGTACACTGCTGAGATTCAAGGGCTTTGGGGAAAAGCCCCAGGGCAGTGAAGTGGAGGGCACTTGAAGTGAGACACTGTCCCTGTGCCTCTGCAACAGAGGTGGGCCGAGGGGATGAAGCACAGGACACAAAAAGCAGCTGCTAAATCTAACTAAGCCTCAGTTTCTTCTTCTTTAAAATGGGGATAATTATAGCATTATTCTAGAGTGGCATGTTAATTAAATGAAGGAGATGACATACACGAAAGCTCCTGCTTCATAAATGTTGGTTGAATCCAGCATCTCTGACTTCACGTTCGCTTATGTATTGTATTTGTCATTATTATTTTACCTACATATAATGTCCCAAGGTTTTTCTCTAGGACTAGTTCAGGTCTTTTATCTTGGCTGAAGGTAAAGGCCAGGCTCCTTTCTTCTCTTTCTGTCATCCATCCCAAAGTGCCTACTACACAGCTGAATTCCAAGTAGGCTCTTAGTATAAACATCTGTTGAACTAATTTGCTGTCCCAAACAATTTGTGAGCCACTCTCCCCCATGGAGATACCCTGCAAGGTAATGGAAAAACCACAGGGCAAGGGTTCTAGTCCTGCTTAGCTCTAACATTTTGCGAGCCTGTTGCTGAACCCTGAATGGTGACATTCCAGGCACTGTGGCAAACAGACGCCAGCTTCGGGAAGGGAGTCTAGTGACCTGGCCGATGACAGGGCAGTCTGCTGGTGGATAATGCTGGCTCTCCTTACAGATGCTTTTAACACGGATGTAGGCAAGGCTGCCTGAGGATGGTGACTCATTTCTGCATCTATTACTGGTTATTCCAGATGCTGCCCTGCAGTAGGTCTGTTCTCTGCCATTCGCCTCCCACACCCACAAAGAATGGGTGACAAGAGTGAGCCTGGTTTATTTAGAAGACCAGTGCCCTGGTGTGCTTGCCTGCAGCATTTCTGACAAAACAGAAGAGCACTAAGGCAAGAAAGGAGAGATGAGATGGTTTTACAAGCCCAGCAGCAGCAGAAAATGTGCTGGGAGATTTTGAGGGTTTGGGTCATGTTCCCAGTTATATGGAGAGTCTTCACCATATAACTGTGGTCTGTCAAGAGGGTGGCCGGGTGTGGGGCACTGCCTGAACCAACAGCACAGAACAGAATCATCTTCCCTGGGCAAAGCCGTGTGACCCTCCTGAGGCCCCAAACTAGGCCCTTCCCTCCATCTATGTCATACTTTAATGCTCCATGACAAATGTTAGAAGACTTGTCCAAAACAACAAAACTCTTCTACCTTTAGAAAAGGCTTTGGGTTTTTCAGTCCTCTATAAGAATATAAATAACCCTAGGAGCAGTTTATTCTCCCTCCCCCTTTCACCTGAAATTCCCACCCCACTTAGCTCCAACTCTAGAAATCGCATCAAGACCTAGCTCAAATGCCCCCCCTTATCCGTGAAGTCCTCATGCCCACCCCCATCTAAAAGAGCTCATTCCTGGAGAAAGAAGGTAAGTAGGGATAGCAGATCAAAAGAAACAGTTGATCTCAGAGACTGGGGATCTGGAAAAAACAATGCCATCATTTTTGACATTATTTTGACATGATACATGTGGCAATGGCTTCAAATATTTGGCTTAATAAGAATGTATAAATGAAGGCAGAGGACAGCTGGGAAGGAGCTCTAAAGAGAGAGAGAATGAAGAAGAGAAGTCTATACAAGTACATGGCAATGATTTATGATTGAGAAGTGAAGGGAATTCCTCCCTTGCCTCCTCTAAACACTCTGTTCCTGAAACTTCTAAACAGTCCCACATGTGGAATGCTTCTTCCTTCTTTCTGTTCTTCTCTTCAGGCTGCACTGACATTTGTTAAGTGGGTTCCTGGCCCTTGGATGGCGAATGTCACAATTCTGAGATCCATAGATGGTTATCCTCAGACTCCCTCTGGGAGTTTTATGGAATCCACCTTGCCTTCTGTTTGAAAGGAGATTGGAGTCTGGTTTTTTCCTTTGCCTCTTTCATCATTCGCCAAAGCTCAGGGACTTAGTTAAAACTTTAGGCAATTAAAAAGACTGACTGATGAGCATCAGAGTATTTTTCACTATACTGTCCCTGCTTGGATTTAATCTATGCCCTTGAATCCAATTAGACCTGAAATAGTGTCAAACTACTAAAAGTCTGCGAGTCGAGCGGTTGGGTGATCGCATCTGGGAGACGGGTACCACTCACAGCATGGCTGACCAACCGACCAAGAGCAGATTGCAGAAGGCAAAGGAGCTTTTTCAGTATTTGACAAGGATGGTGATGGAACGATAACAAGAAAGGAATTGGCGGCTGTGATGAGGTCTCTTGGGCAGAATCCCACAGAAGTAGAGTTACAGGACATGACTAATGAAGTAGATACCTACGGTAACAGCACAGTTGACTTTCCGGAATTTCTGACAATGATGGCAAGGAAAATGAAAGGCACAGACAGTGACGGAGAAGTTAGAGAAGCACCCTGTGTGTTTGATAAGGATGGCACTGGCTCTATTAGTGCAGCAGAGCTTCGCCACGTGGAGACAAACCTTGGAGAGAAGTTGACAGAAGAAGAGGTTGATGGCATGATCGTGGAAGCCGATATTGATGGTGCTGTTCGAGTAACGATGAAGAGTTCGTACAAACGATGACAGCAAAGTGGAGACATTGAACAGACTGTGTTAAATTTCTTGAACAAAATTGTTTATTTGCCTTTTCTTTGTAACTTATCTATAAAAGGTTTCCCCTTACCGTCAAAAGAATATGCAGGTATAGAAATTAGGACTTCGTTCTTCCATGTTTTCTTCCCTGATTTTATTGTCATTGTCCTGAAACCTATTTTAGAAAGTTGGTCAAGTAGCATGTTGCATGTGGCTTACTCTGGGTCTCCCTAAGCCCTGCTGCACATCTCAACTTAGGTGGAGATGGTCAAATGGGGAAACATCTAGGTTATGCCTTTTTTTTTTTTTTTTTTTTAAGTAGTTTTGTTTAGGACCTGTCAGCATGTTTTTGTTGAAGTGTGGAGCTGTAACTCTGTATGGATTATGGACAATTATATGTACTTGTTGCACTATTGCAAAATGTGTGTATTATCCAGGTACTCGTGCACTTTTCTTTTTTTTTTTTTTTTTTTTTTTACTGCTGGTCCTGTACCAGAAACATTTTCTTTTATTGTTACTTGCTTTTTAAACTTTGTTTAGCCACTTAAAGAAAATCTGCTTATGACACAATTTGCTTCAAATCCATTTCAAGTTGTATATTTGTTTTCCAATTAAAAAATTACAATTACCCCCCCCCCCTTAAAAATACTAAGATGATATGAAGACAATTTGTGAATGAGACGTATATGGGAAAATGAAAACAGCTGTTAAAGTTTTGAAGTTATATTTTCTTTTTAAATTTCTGTAAAAATATTTTTGGTGTAATAAATACATTAAAACTGTCCGCTGCTATGAGTTAGTCACATTTCCAAAAGAATGAGATACTAATGAACACTCAGAACACACTAAGTATGTGTTGGTGACCACCTGGCCAAGCTGCAGGACGGGAAGTCAGGAGAAGCAGCCCTCCCCTCGGCTGCCGCTAGTTCTGTTCCCCTGCCTTGGGAGAAAGGAGAGTCCCTGTGCCCGAGGGAGTCCTCAGTGAACACTTTTCAAATGAGTGAGAGTGGATGGGAAAGGGAAACTTGCACATGCTTTGGCCCCCAATTTCACATTCAGCTCACTGCTTCATCCCATAGGTCTAAGGCACAAGTTGCATCATGTTTGTAATAGTCTTCGAAATATCTCTTGTTCTTTTCTTTCCTTGCTTACCACCATCACCATATCCCCCCACCCCAACCCCAAGTCACTCCCTCCAAGTCACCCTGCATAGCACTGCCAGACGCCTCCTCTTTCACAAACCCTTGCTCTGGGTGTCTCCTGTTTTGTAATAAGTACTTTAGGCCTAAACTCTTTGGCCTTCACTGGCCTCTCCTCCCCCCAGACATCCATCCCCACAGCCTCGGGTAGGCAGGTCCACCTTCCTTCCAAACTCTGTGCCTTGGCTCACCTCCATCCATGTGGGTGGGAAGCCTCACTGCCTTACCTCCACCTACCCAAATTCTACTGAGTCTTGGAAGTTGGGTTTAAAGGCCATCTCCCTGACCCTCACAGCGTCCCCACTCTTCTAAACCGTGGTCCCCACGGCAGCCAGCACAGTGGCAAGCACGTTGCGTAAGCGTGGGAGGAAACGACACCAAAGTGGCTCAGAGGACGCCACAGTGACAGGAAGTCTCCCCTCCTCTTCTCCTTCCTTGCCCCCTTCTCCCTCCTGGTCCAGCACCTACGGCCGCCCGCACTTTCCACAAAGCCAATGAGAACTTCCGGTTTTCAGGGTATATGGAGCTCCTGTTAGTTTCTATAAGAATTGCTAGGCTAAAATCTATCTATATATAGAAATATGGAGAGCTCCGATTAAGCTGTTTGAAAGCATCATAAAAACAGAGACCAGAGAGGTCAGGAAAGCGACATTTCAGTTATGGGCCTAGATCAATGACCACGAGCTAGATGGAATCAACTTTTGCACGCCCTCCTCCAAACCAGAGCTTGGAAAAAGCAAAACCAAAGCACTTCCTGAGGCTGATCTTGCATATGCAATAGAAATGTCCTCTAAGACACACACAGCAGCACCTGCATCTTCGTGGCACCCCCATTAAGAAGCAGGAAGTTAAGTTTCCTTCACCTAATGGTCAGGGAAACTAGTATAGAGAGAGGGAAAAGTGATTCGTTCAACTTCACAGACTATGTCAGTGTTAAAACTCAGAGTCTGAAATTGCAAGCTGGTGTGCCATCAAAATATGTTACTCAAAATGCATTCATTCAGGGAAGCGGCTGTGGCTCAATCAGTAGGGCTCCCGTTTACCATATGGGAGGCCCCGGGTTCGGTTCCCGGGGCCTCCTGGTGAAGGTGGAGGCTGAGGCCCTGAAAGGTCGGTGGACTTGCCAAAGTCTCACCACTGGTTGGCGGCAGAGTAGGAATTGGAACACGCTGCAGTTTCCCTCCCACACCCTTTTCATTGTGAAGCCAAAGCACAGCCACCCCACTCCCAGGGCCTACCGCCAAAGGCAGACAAACCCCGGATCTGTGAGAGAATGCCCTTCTTCTCCTCAGGGATGTTGGATGCCACTGAAGTCTTTCCTTCCGTATTTAACAAAGGAAACCGGCTTGAGTGTGGTACGAGCTAAGGAAGGAAATCACCTGTCCTCATGGTTTCAGAATCCAGCTGCCTTGCAGGCGATTGCTGGATGTTCTCCAAACTCTTGGTCCAAAGAATAAGCCCATTCTAGGCGGGACAGACATAGCAGAGGGGAGGAGCACTAGGAGGCCATTCGGCATTTCCTGAGAGCCTAGGCCAAGTCAGGGAAAGATATTCTCTCCACCCTTTGGGAGAGGGAAATGTGAAAACCAACGGCGTGGCAACTGTTACATTACACGTAAGCCTGGGGGAGGAAAAGAACAGTCTGCAGAGATGAAGGTTGAGCTCAGTGGTAAAGGATGAGGGGGGCCCGCCTGGCACCCATGTAGGGGCAGGGTGCTACATGGAGAAAGAGCTGCAAAGGCACTGAGGAGACAGAGAACCCCTTGTGTCAGAGGACCACTCTGACCCCAGCCAGGAGGGGGTGGGGGAGGGAGACGTGGGGGAGGAGTCCCTTCCCAGAGGCCCACCTCAGGCGCTAAAGCAATCGCTTTCTTCTCCCCATTGAAGCCGGATTCCTCTAGGTTCTTGGTTATGTTACATAAAAGAATTTAAGAACATGCCGGTTTAGTTAGGCCAGTAGTTTATTGAGAAAATGGGAGAAGAGAACAGAAACAGGAGAAAATAGCAGACTACGCAGGGACAGGGGCAGGCTGCTCCAGACAGAGAGCAATTTGGCTTGTGTGGTTACTTTTTTTTTTTTTTTTTTTTTTTTTTTTTTTAATTTTAGGGGAGAGCGCGGACGCAGTCCCCCACTACCACAAATTATGCAGTCGAGTTTCCCGCATTTGGGGAAATCGCAGGGGTCAGCACATCCGGAGTGCAATGGATAAGCCTCGCCCTGGGAAAACCACCTTCGTGATCATGGTGCCTCCCCTGCCAGGTAAGTATTGTGCGGTTACTTTTTAAGCTATTAATTATTCCTCCCCTAGCTAAGGTTTGGGGAAGCTGTTTGCTGTTCTGTTGGTTACCCTACCTGTCAGTTCCCCACGGGGCCCAATGGTGAGACCCCTTGAGAGTATCTGGGGCTTTTCCTTGACCCCGAATGAGCTCTTGTTCCAAACGGGGTTCTCCTGGGGTCCTTCGGGCAGCCTCCTTGGTGGGGTCTTTCCCTCGGGGGCCACAGGTTTCGTGGCCATGTTTTTCTGCCAGGTGGTAAGCTCGCCTTCCTTTTCCCTGAACTGGCCTGCCTCACCGAGGCCTCCACCTCCTCCACATCATCCCCTTCTTGGGTGGAAAACTAGTCCTTACCATCCCGTGCTGTCTTCCAACCCTCTTGCTTGTGGCACGAATTTTATACATCAAGTGTTTCCCTCATGATGGTCAAACTCAACCTTCTGGAACTTTGTGGGAAAAAACAAAAACAAAAACAAAAATCCACACTTGGGGAAGCGGCTGTGGCTCGATCAGTAGGGCTCCCGTTTACCATATGGGAGGCCCCGGTTCGGTTCCCTGGGCCTCCTGGTGGGGGCAAGCCTGCCCCTGCGGCGTGGTGAGCTGAGCAGCAGGATGACGCAACAAAGGGAGACAAGGAGACACAAAAAAAACGCACAACAAATGAACACAGCGAGCAGAAGCAGCAAGGGGGGGGGGAATAAATAAATAAATAAGATCTTACAAAAAAAAAAAAAAACCACACTTGGCACTGTGGTCCCCTTGTCATCCCAATGCGCGGGGAACCTTACCGCCCACCTGATTGCTCTCATCTCTCTAGCGTGTACTGAGGGCCGAGAGGCTTCGGGGCTCTGTCCCCTCCCCCCACCCCGGCCCCAGCCGCTTTGAGCAGCTAGCAAGAACTGGCAGAAACAAGAACCGGGCTGCTTCAAAGCAGTAGGAGCTCGGCGGGGGCGCGGGCATGCACGGGCGACAACGGGAGGGACCGGGGAGCCGCGGGGCTCCGGCCACACCTGCTTTCGGTGCACGCCGCCGCCTCGCGCCCGCTGCCGGGCGCTGCAGGTGGAGACCGTCTCCCACTGGACGGGCGCAGCTGCCCCCAGCGCGGCCAAGACCTGCAGGGGCACCCCACGGGGATGCTTGAAGATGGAAAGACATTTGCTTCCTCCGGGGACAGAAACAAGCCCTTAAAGTTTATACTCGGCAAGCGGGAGGTGACCCGAGGTCAGACAGCCAACCTGACCTTATCCCCAGACTCCGCCGACGGCGCCACCAGGCGCCTCAGCTCTTTGACGTGGAGCTTCTGGAACTGGAATGGCAGGAATGGCCTCCTGCCCCCACTCCCTGTACCTGGGCCGCGCATTTCTTGATGCCCCCCTACACTGTGAATACACACCCACCCAGACGGAATGTGTTCTGTCACTCAGCTTTTGCTTCCTCCCTCTCCCATTTCCTCTTCGCCTTTCTCCTCATATATGTGTTGACTTAAACGATATGTCACAAACCTCAAATTATTCATTTTTTGTTTTGGTTTTGCGGTGATGATTTAGTTTGGTCTTTTGGATCTAGGTTTCCAGTTAAGTATAAGCTCAGATATTAACAGCAGAAACAATGGGCTAACTTTAGAATAGGAGCTGGTGTTGGGGGGTGGGGTGTACAAGAATCTTTACCATTTTTTTTTTTTAAAGATTGTATTTATTTATTCATTTATTTATTTATTTATTTATTTTTTTAAAGATTTTATTTATTTATTCATTTATCCCCCCCTTGCTGCTTGTGCTCGCTGGGTCAGCTAACCACGCCATGCGGGCGGGCCTGCCTTCACCAGGAGGCCCCGGGAACTGAACCCGGGGGCATCCCATATGGTAAACGGGAGCCCTACTGATTGAGCCACAGCCGCTTCCCCCATTATTTTTTAATGAAAAATTTTATCTGCTGTATATTGAATGTTCTTGCTGCTTGCACTGCAAAGCCATAGCAGCTTTGAGGCATTGCTGAGGGCTGAAGCACTTTCCAGTTGAGACATGTCCTCGGATTGAATTAAAAGCCACACCAGGGAGCGGGTGTAGTTCAAGTGGAAGAACACCTGCTTCCCACAGACGAGGTCCCAGCTTCAATCCCTAGCCCTGGTACCTAAAAAAAAAAAGCCCTATTCAAAACTGAAGTATGAAAGGGGAGAGCCTTTGCCTCCACCAACCCCACCTTCTCCTCCCCTCAAACTCTCTGCCTTTAGAAAGCAGATGGTTTTCACTGCGATGCTGGACACTTCAGGGATCTGTCCCCGGGCCAGGAGAGCCCGCTGAAGCCTTTTCCATGGCCTGACTTTTTATTCCATATTGTGGTTTTTCTAATGGATGTTCAGGGCTTCTGTACTCTTCTCATAGCTGTCGAATCTCCACTTCCTAAATTTTAAGAACTTTAATGGAAAGTTTACATTGAAAGTGCTGCTTAGAAACACCAGCCAATGAAAGCCCAGCCGTCGGACAGATCCTTGCGTGTTCTCTTAAGAAAGGGATGCTGGTCGTCGCAGCTTCAGCATCTCCTGTTTTTTGATGCTCAGCCCCTGCTGATCTCAAAGTTTCCTGACTTTTCCTTCCCCCTCTCACCCCTTTGCTGACCTGGGTAGTGATTTAATGAGAGAAATTGTTGCTGCCCCAGCCTCCCATCTCCCACAACCACCTACGAATTTAGAGTTATTGTTGCAATAAAAGTGCTTCATGCTGGCTTTAAAAAAAAAAAAAGGCAGTAGGATCTCATGGTGATGTGATTGCCCCCCCCCGACACACACACACACTGGTTCAGTGCAGATCCCTAGTCCTGGTTCCAATAGAGGGGGCAGAGTAACCCTTGTGCACATCCTGGGAACATGTATGTCTGGCCCAATCTGTCCGGTGGAGACTGAGAGGCTTGCCATCCCAGAACTTGCCCTGTGTGTAGAAGCCAGCTCACAGAGCTCTACAGAACACTGTGGGAGAGCACTCAAAGCTGCCTGGGGCAAGGGAAGGATATGCAGTACAGTGCCCAGAACTGTGAGGAAACTGTTTCCTAGGGAAGAATGGACATTCAGAACCATGTGAATGAGGGAATTTCTAGGGTCACATGCTCACACCCCACATAAGACACATGTTTCAGAAAGGATTAGGAAGCCCCTACATTTTGGCCTGGAGCTATTCTCTAAACTCATTGTATGGATTAAACCTGAAAGAGAACACTTGCACAAGTCAATCTGCAAAGACTGAGAAAGTTGTTTTCTTCCCCCTCCTTCCTCCTCCTCCTTCTTTTGTTGGTTCCTGGCATTCAAGGAAAGCTCTGCATATACTAGCTGGACACAAGCTTAAGGAAGAGACACCTCAGAGGCTAAATTGCAGTAATAACATGAAAATATAAAAATTTCCAAGTTTCAACAAAAGGTTACAAAACATATAAAGAAATAGGAAGCAATGGCCCAGACAAAGGAGAAGGTTAAATCATTAGATACGACTAATGAGGAGGACAAGACCTGGAACATACCAAAGACTTTTAAAAAATGGTCCTAAGTATGCTCAAAAAGCTAAAGGAAAACATGGACAAGAACTAAAGGAAATCAGGAAAACAATAGATGAACACAAAGAGATTATCAATAGAGAGATGGAAAGTAGGAAAAGGAACCAAACAGAGCTGAAGACCACAGAAACAGAAATTAAAAATTCTCTAGAAGGGTTCAACAGCAGATTAGAGCTGGCAGAAGAAAGAATCAGTGAACCTGAAGATAAGACAATTGTCTTATCAATTGACAGAATATCAATAAGACATTCTGTCTGAGGAGCAGAAAGAAGAATGAATGAAGAAAAGTGAACAGAGCCTGAGGAACTTGCAGGGTGCCATCAAGTTTACCAATATATGCACTTAGGGAGTCTCAGAAGAGAAGACAGAGAGAAAGGAGCAGAGAGTATATTCAAAGAAATAATAGCTGAAAACTTTCCAAATCTAATGAAAGATATGAATAATCACACTTAATAAACTCTAAACAAGATAAACCCAAATAGACCCACAACTCAGCATATTATGATCAAACTGTGGAAGGACAAAGAGAATTCTGAAAGCCACAAGAGAGAAGCAACATGTCACAAACGAGGAAGCCTCAATAAGATTAAGTGCTGATTTTCTCATTGGCAACCATGGAGGCAAGAAGGCAGTGGGATGCCATATTTAAAATGCTGAAAGCAAAAAATTGCCAACTCAGAATTCTATTTATGGAAAAACTGTCTTTCAAAAATAAGGGAGAGATTAAGACATTCCCAGAGAGACAAAAGCTGCGGGAATTTATCGCCACTAGACGAGCCCTACAAGAGATGCTAAAGTGTTCTGCCGGGTAAAAGGAAAGAAGTGCCTCCTGCTTTCCCACAGGTTCCCCCTCCCGGCCTGCCCCACCAGTTCAGCCCCACCCCCATCCCCCCACTCCACCCCACCTTCCCCCATTCCTCTGCCCCAGATAGATATGACAATAGATTGAAGCCATACAAAGAAATAAAGATGTCTAGTGAGGGTAACATGGGTAAATATAAATTCTAGTACTATTGTATTTTTGGTTTGTAACCCCACTTTTTACTTCCTATAGGATCTAAAAGGCAAATGTATAAGATATAATGATAAATCAGTGGTTTTGGACTCATAATGTATAAGCATGTAATTCATAACAAGAACTACATAAAGGTTGAGGGACAGAGGACTATAAGAATATAGTTTGTGTATATTATTGAAGTTAAGTTGGTATCAAAGCAAATGAGATTCTTATAGATTTACAATATTAAAATTAAGCCCCAAAGAAAATAATGGAAAATATGCAAGTTAATAGACAGAAATTAGAGTAGAGGTTTCCAGGGTTAGGGGCCAGGGAGAATGGGAAGTTAATGCATAATGGGTATAGGGTTTCTGTTTAGGGAGAAGGGAAAGTTTTAGTAATGCAAGGTGGTGAGGGGATCTAGATATTGTGAATGTGATTAATCCAAAATTTTTAAAAAGTTTATTGTATATATGTTCCCACAATTAAAAGAAAAAAAAAAAAAAAAAAAGAAAGAAAGAAAGAAAGAGCAACTAAAGAAACAATGACAATTACAGGCAATTCCTGCTTATGGATGGGAACTAGCAAGGGAAGAGAAAAGGCTCAAAGGGAAATTATTGGGACATATGAAAGCTTTATATCTATGTTAAATGTCCTGAGCTTGAAAACTGCACTTAAGGTGGTCACATAAGTGAACATCTTTGTTCTTAGGAAATATACAGGGCAATAATAAGTGTTGAAGGAACATGATGTATGCAACCTACACTAAGTGTTCAGAAAATGGATTGAAAGACTAGAAGATAGATAAATAGATAGATAGATGATAGAATGATACAGCAAATGTGACAAAATGTTTAAATTAGTATCTGAGTATCTGGGGTGATAGGGGTATGTTGGAGTTTCTGTATGGGGTTTGTAGTATTTTTCTGTCCTGTAACTTTGAAAGTATTTCAAAATAAAAAGTTATATATATAAAAAGAGCAAGGTACTATCATTATTATATCATTTTCCTATTAATTGTATTCGGTTATTTTGTTGGCTTCAGTTCTGAAGAAGTTTTGGATCACAGAAGGGTTACAACTGTGGCAGGGGAGGATCATTGGTGCAGGGTGTCAGAGATGTGGGGATGCATGGGAGGAGGTTCACCTGGGGCATACCCATAAGGCATATGAATGTGTTCAAGTGTTCACAGGGCATTGTCACAGTGGGTGGAGATTCACACAATAACCAAAAGAATATTGAATTCCCTTCCTGGGGAGCTCTGCCACATTCTCCAATGGGACAGCAAGAATCCCCTGAGTACAGGGCCAGTGACTAGTGAAGGCGGATGAACCATTGATGGGCCCTTAATAGTGATGACTGTACTCATTAACCTTTACTTTTGAAATTGAAACTTAGCCTAGTATTATAGGGTGCCTAAGAGTTACCTCCTGAGAGCCTCCTTGTTGCTCAAATGTGGACTCTCTCTAAGCCAAACTCAGCATATAAAGGCATTACCTTCCCCCCAGCAGGGGAATGACTCCTGGGGAGGAGCCTCCCTGGCACCGAGGGATTACTACCAAGCACCAACTAGCAAAGCAACTGGAAAAAGACCTTGACCAAAAGGGTAAAAGGGTAAAGACAAATGAATTTATACGGCTAAGAGACTTCAAAGTTAGTCAGGAGGTTATTCCAGAGGTTATGTTTATGCACATCTCAGCAGGATCTCATTGACTGCCAAAGTAAATATTGCCTCAAATAGCAAGGCTCCTGAGGGCTTTGAAGACATCCAGACACTTTAGGCAGGGCAGACAGCTCAGAGTTTGGCACCCTGCCAGTGGGCCCTACTTTGGAATTTATGCTCCTCGGTGTGACAAAGTTGGATTCAGTTGTGGTTTCCCTACACATGGTTCTTCCACCCCTTCTATTTGAACCTATAGTTAGTACTAGATTTGATACGTATATGTCCAAAAGACTTAAATCTTTGGACTGTCCATGTACCAGTTGGGGCCTGAATCTCAACAGAGTTGCAACACCTACAGTTCATTGGACTCACCCAGGACAACTAAGAAGGAGATGATGGGGGACAACAACCATCTCAAGGAACAGAGAGAGTCTGCAACTGCAAGCAAGATAGTCCCAACCATCTGCCCCATAGGATCTAAGCCCCCTTTTAATTAGAGGTGGTGTGGGCATTACCATCCCAGAATCCTCAGGATTAGGGAATGAATGATGGACTAGAGTAGACATACTGTTATTCTACTATAGACTTATTGTGATTCTAGCAATGGAAGAACTTTTATCATTGATGTGGAGGCAGTGGCCAATGGAGGTTCTGAGGAGAGGGAGAGGGAAAAATAGGTGTAATTTGGGGGCATTTTTGGGACTTGGGAATTGTTTTGAATGACATTGCAATGACAGATACAGGCCATTATAAAGCTTGTAATAATTTACAAAAATGTGCAGGAAAGAGTGTAAACTACAATGTAAACTATAATCCACGTTTAGTGGCATTGCTCAAAAATGTGTTTATCAATTGTAACAAATGTACCACTCTGATGAAGGATGCTGTTAATGTGGGAAAATGTGGAAGGGCTAGGGAACGGGGCATATGGGAATCCGCAATATATTTTATGTAACTTTTATGTATTCTAAGTATCTTTAAAAAGAAAAAAGTATATTAAAAAAAAAAAAAAAAAACTTTCATTTAACTCATGAGGAAACCGGCAGATACTGTAACCAGTTCAAAACAGAATCCAAAGATCAGACATAGGAATATTGACATGCATATGTAAGTGGAAGCAAAACTAGTTTTATGACAGCATGAGGTGGTGAGAGGGGAGACTTTTGAAACTCCACTGGACAATACATTGAGCACGTCTATAGTGACCTATGAGTTACAAAGGGTTGTAAAGGAGCTCAAAGATAGTGTAAGGCTAGAATGAGGTAACCTGGAGTGGTGCCCACTATACAAGGGAAAGTTTCCATTGAAACACGTTTATTTCTACTGTGTGAAAGCCAAGTAGGAAGTGGAAGTTCCCTCAAAGTCAGGGTCCAGTCATTAGGGTGACCAGTTTCTCACCATTTTCAAGCCCAGGCCTGATCAGGGCCAAGTGACACCAATGACACCACAAAGTCTTTGTGTCACAAAGGCTGCTCCCTGGCCAATGAGGGCTGGGGCATGGGGATAAAGTGGGCAGGGCTGAGCACTTCCTATTTGGAGGCTCAGGCCAGCAGGACAATCAAGCTGGGCCGAACCAAGCCAAACCCAGCCAACACCATGCATGGGAAAACGAACCACCAGAGCACCTGCCGGCGCAGGAAGCCAGCCCTCTCCCGCTCCACAAGAGCAGAACTGCAGTTCCCCGTCAGCCGTGTGGACCGTGTCCTGCGGGAGAACCACTACGTCCAGCGCCTGAGCCCGTCCACACCAGTTTTCCTCGCTGGCATTCTGGAGTACCTGACAGCCAACATCCTGGAGCTGGCGGGCAACGAGGCAGTCAACAGCCAGAAGAGGCGCATCACCCCGGAACACTTGGAGAAGGCCATGAACAAGAACCCGCAGCTCAGCCGCCTCTTTAGAGATGACATCAACCCTCAGGGTGATTAGATGCCTCTCCCCAGGAATAACTGATTCCTGGTCCCAGCGCCTCAGAGAGTCTACACAGCCTCATCAAGCGCCAGATCTGCTCCCAGCCAAAGGTGTTCCTTGCTATTGCCATCAGCAAATGCTTCTAAAGTGTTTAATTCCACAGGGGAAGAAAAAGTGAACCAAACTCCTCTCTGGTCCATTATTTATTTTTCCTTCCTTTTCTCACCACCTCCATAGTCTTGTCGTCATCTCATGCCCCCATCCCTCAACACATCTAGATGTTCTAGTCTTTCTCCTAATGGCCAAGCTAGTGGCTTCCCCTTGGTCCTCACTCTCCTGAATCCCTCTGCTGAATGTGACAGAGTGCTTTTTTAGGAGACTCCCTTCTCTCAGGATTTTGTTGCTGTTGTGCCTTCTTGGATTTGCTTCTGCTTTTCTCACCATTCCTTCTCTGTTTTCTTGTACTACCCCAAGACTCAAGACCCAGCCTCTCTCCTCTCCATCTACCCGGCCTCAGGAATCCCTATAGCGCTGACTGCATCTCTTGCAGCATTTCCCAAAATGTGTTCCTCAGGGTTCCAAGGAATATTAATTGGTGCGACACAAAGAAAGAATTCTCTTGGTAAGTCCTAAGTGGGCTTCCAGTGTAGTGCGGGACAATAGATGAGTTAGCAGATAAGAGCAATAAGGTGTGCCGTGTGCTGTGACTGATGTAGGGAAGGTGGAAAATATGGCCCGACCTATGGGTGGAGGGAGGGTTGGGAAAGGGCTTCATAGAGGGTCAATAGAGGAGATGGCCCTCAGACAGAAGCCTGAAAATATAACAAATATTGACAAATGGTAGTGGTGGGAAGGGTCTAGGGAAGATGAGGGGGAATCCCTGAAGGCAGAATGTTCACCATCCCTAGAGCCGTGGCATGGAGGAAGGAAGGAGGGCTGGGGGCTGGAGCACGGGTATAGGGAGGAGCCAGGGAATGAGGGTGGAGAGACAGGAGGGGGGGCCAGTAACCTGCCACTTTCCTCATTTCCCACTCTGCTCGCTCCTTCCTACACTCCCACCTGCCAGCCTGCCTTCTGTGTTTTTGTCCCACTTAGGCTCACCTCTGTCCTTGACTCATCCACTAATGCCCCTTCCTAATCCCCACCCCCCAATTAAACTGAGACTCTGCATTTTTTAAAAAAGATTTTCCTGTTTTATGTTTTATGGTCAGTGCCACCAGGTGGCTGATGATGCTGGTTTGAGACATGTAGAGAAATGGTGGTTCTTTTACATACATGAACCTGTTTCAGAGTTGAGACACACTTTCACCTGTGTATGCTTTTCTATAAAAACAGAGCTTTTTAGTTATTCCATAAGAGATTAATTAATCTTAAAGGGAGAAAACATTGTGAAGGATTTTGGTACATATTGCAAAGCTTTCTTCCAGAAAAGTTACATCTAAATTGTCTAAGTTTCTTGAATTTTGCTACAGAGGAACTTTACTGGATATAGTTCTTGCTAGGGAGTCCATTGTTTACTGTAAGTAAAAGAAGCAAGCATCTCCATTTGCAAGGTATCAACAGCCTTAACTTGCATTTACAGGGATGCATGCTGTAATCATAGTTGACGTCCGTGGGCATGAGGACAGGGAGTACAAGTGGAATTTTCCCTTTGAGGGGCTGAGGCTATAGTAATTTTCCTGACTAATTTGAAACAGAACTGTTCCTGTAAATTGCAGTAATCTAAGCCCATTTGAAAGGAGGTGGGAGACCTACTGTTCTGTTGCTATCATCTAAACTCATCGTAGCAACCAAAGTTTAAATCCTTGTTTCCTGGTAAGTGGAATCTCCAGAGAAGGACTTAGACACAAAGACAAACAGGTTTCTGCAGAGGGTTTATCTGCATGTTTTTTCTGAGGATCTCAAAGCCCACACCCCACAGTTATGGACTACAGATGTTATTTCCCCATTGTTCATGAGTCCTCGTACTCAAATCTTCCATGATTTGTTCCATTGTTGATGTGCCATGTTTTGCATCTCATGATTTCTAAACAGCTGTTTGTTTCTCTTTCCTAAGCTAGGCACTCTGACTCTGCACCAAGGCAAAAGTAAACATAGACAGGGCAAGAAACCGTATTTCTCATTAGGGTCTGGCTGAACCATAGAATTCAGGCTGCTTTGGTGTGTGTGTTACATTTAAGTGGGAAATTCCTCTGTAGCTCTTGAGTAACTCAGATACCATCCAGATGACATCTGGTAAGAACCAAACAAATAGGGGAGCTCCCTGGCAGTGACATAGCACAGCCTGCCCAAAGCTAGCAAGCTGGTGGCTGCCTTTACAGGTGGGCCTTACGACTAGTTTATAATACTCCAGTGCATTAAGACCAGAAGTGTTGGTTAGGGCATGCACTGACACGGTCGTGTGTGCTTGAGAGGTGGCCTCAACTGAGACTCATCAAGCCATTTTCAAACAAGTATTTCAGGATATCGGTGTCCCATGGCACCTCTCGCCCCTCTGTCATAGTTATTCCACTTTATCCTAATGATCGATTTCTTCTGGAGGCAATGGTACGAGTTAAGGACACAGACTCTGGAGTCAAATCATGTAGGTTCATTTGCAGCTCCACCCTTTGCTGGCTGTGTGATCTTAGGTAAGTTTCTTATGTTTTCCACTCTTCCATTTTTCCATGTTTTTTTTAAAATTCCCCACTATGCATGTCTCACAAGGGGATTAAATGAGAGAATAAAGAGCTTAGTATAGTGCCTGGCAAATAGTAAATGCTCAACAAATATGGTCATTTGTATCATTTACTTGTCTATTTCCTTAACTGTGCATTCCTTGAAGGCAGAGACTGTACCTTTTTTTGTTTATTTTTCCACCCAATATTTACCTCAGTGCCTGGCACTTAATGGTGGGTTCTCAAATAAATATTTGTTGGTTGCATGGATGGATGAATGAATGAATGAATGAAGAGCTGGAGACAGACAGGTTTATGTAAGCAGAGTTCTATGTCCCATCGTGTACCCTTTTCTTATACTGGAAAGACACTTGTAGCATTGAGAAAATAGTATAAGGAAAGAGGCTTTCCCAGAATAACCTCTTTCTCATCTGCTATGTAGATGTCAGGTCTCTTGCCTACCATTTGATGATCTGAGAATCACCTTTTTGTCATAGTCAGAAACATGATTTTTTCCTGGACACAATATTAACTACCTACATTTAGGATCAAGAAGGTAGAATAAGTAGTGAGCTATGTGGGGTTTCAGCTATTGCAACATAAGCTTGATTCTAGAGGGTGTTTTCTAATTACACAAATTGGTACAGATACCACCATAAGCAAAAAGAAATGGTAGAGAAACATGCATGTATAGAAAACAATAGAGATCCATGGGCCACATGATCTCAGAACCCAGGGTCATGGCCACCTCTTAGGGATGACAAAGGCTGCTAATGAGATCAGGGAAGAGCACACAGAGGGCTTCAACTGCTTTGGTGACGTTTTTCTTAAGTCAGATGAGTTCCAGGGTTTCTGTGCATCGTTTATTTTCTTTGTGTGTTTCAAAGATTTCCTAATAAAATGAAAATAAGCAAAGATCAGGATATACAGTTAAAAAAAATATATATATAAATGTGCAATAAACACATGAAGGGATATTAAGCTGGAAAGGGAGAAGAGGAGGTGTGAGGAAGTGAGAGGGAAAGGGAGACTTAACAGAAAGAAACTTTAAGCAGATTCCTGGCCCTTAAAAAAAAAAAAAAAAGACAAAAATTGAAAAAACCATAGCTCTACCAACAAACAGGAACCAGCTCTGCTGTGATAGCATTTCTCTTATTTGTATTTCTGGAAGGTTCAAGAAGTGCAAGGCAATGAATCAAATCCACACCATAAACTCCAACATGTAGCCAAGGCATCATAAAAGAGAGTTAAGTATTTGTCAATGGGAGCCAAAAACCAAAAAGGGATTTGAAAGGCTTTCCTGAAAGTGCTTCTGGGTTTTGCTTTTCCACTCTGAGAAGGGAGGAAAAAGGCAAAGTTGTAGATCATACAAATTTAGAAATTGTTTCTGGCTCTGATACCCAGTCCAACGTAGTTTGAAGAAAACAAGAGCCTGGAATTTTATTATTCTACCATCCGGTTTTTCTGTGTTTTTTTTTTTTTTTTTTTTACCGGGAGGTCCCAGGGATCGAACCCGGGTCCCTCCATATGGGAGACGGACGCCCAACCAGTTGAGCCACATCCGACCCCTGTATGTGGTTTTCTTTACTTTTGCCACATGGTATTCAAACTCCAGAGACTGTTTGATAAAGATCTTTATCAGTGTAAATGCCTTTGTAGTTATATTAACATCTGAAAAGGAGAGACTATTTTAAATTGACTCCGATTTTTCTGAAAGAATCTTCACAAAATAGCTAATAGAGAAGACTTAAGAATTTGTGTCTGTCTCAATGTACAACAAATCAAAACTTTAGAGCTCTAAGAAACACTGTAGATGATTTCATTTCAGACCAGAAAGGGATGTTCCAGATACATCGGGACCAGAGAGATCGAGTTGCTTGATGGAAGGTGGCAGGGTTGCATTGGAAGCCAAGTCTTCTGAGTGGACACTCCGTAGCAGCTCACATGCCTTCCTTGGTTCTCAGACCAGCCTCAGGGGACTCCTGCCTGCGGAATCTTGGAGGCGCCTCTGCCAGTGACTTGCTTGAGGTTGTGCTGTGTTCCTGTGTCTCCAGCAATTCCCACTTTGCTCTCCTGACTCCCTACCTGTGCATCTAAGACACCCACTCCAAGGCCTGGGGGATGAGATGGCCCAATTTCCTTGTCTGAAAGGCATCCTTGCTGTGATTTCCCCTGAGTCGGAATCACCTGTGAGCCTTAGTCACCGCTTCTTAGCCTTGGACTACGTAGCTCATAAAAAGAACAGGTATATTCCAATATACCAAACCCAGCAATTTGGAGGTTTGTGACACTCCAAACTGATATTTTTGGAAATATCAAAAGACTTCCTTTATGGAGTCTTTCCCAATTTCCTCAGGCAGAGATACCCCGCCCTCCTCTATTCCCACCAGATTCTTAGGCTGTATTATATTCTATTTTGTATTATTTCCCCTACTAGGACTGTGAGCTCCTTCCTGCTAGGGTTCTCACTTTACTCAGTTATAGCTCCAGCATCTAGGACAGTACTTGGCCTCTAGGCATTGCTGAGGCCAAAGGATACATGGCTGTATCTGGGATGAAGATGCCATGTGGGCCAAAATGGAATATGCATTAGTTTCACCCTCACCCAGAACAAAAGGCCATTTATAGTCAGGGTGACCCTATCAGTTACCATCCGAACCAGGATACTTTTGAGTGAAAAGAGGCACTATTAGTGATTACAGTGGGATAACAGGTATAAATTGGGACTGTCCTGAGTAAACTGGGGTACACAGTCACCTTGTTATCTAGGTTTGGAAAGATTTACCTCTGGAAATTAAGTATGCATAATAAAAAAAGAAACATTAACTTAAGGAAATGCATGACCTGAAACCACTGAATGAGGAGCGATCTATTGAACAAAATAAAATTAAGCTCTATCAGTGTACTGGACAACTATAGGATTGTCAGCCCAGAAATTGCCCCTCCCCTTTATTGCTGCTACCAGGTTATCATGTTGACCTCACTCTACGGCAATACTGATTCATCTTAGTTACCTGACCTATGATGGGCCCAATCAGTCCTTTCCCTGAAATCAAGAACCAGAACCAAGAAAGATGGCCTATCCTTGCACTCACCATGTGGAGTTTGCAGAAGAAGAGGAGCAGAAGTGAGAGACAAAGCATGCCCTCTGATGTTCGAGTCCCTGGTCCCAGTTATTCCAGAGCCAGGCTGTGTTTTCATTCTTGCGTGCTATGAGATGCCCCCATGTCTTCATAATGCAGCCTTCTTCAGACCTACCACTTACTTTTTTCAGGGTCTGGCAATAGTACAAGTGGAAGCCCACGTATCATAGGTCTAAATATTTGGCAGTTATAAACACATTGTCAAATAAAGTATATTCTGTTCCCCTACCTTAACGAATACACCTTCTTTAAAAAATGGATTAATGTGTGGAGAGCTATGGGCTGTATGTCTAGATGAAAACTGGCAAAATACTAAAGACATCAGAATTGAATCATTATTACACATGGCTGGGTGCCCCCTTGGTGGGCTGTGATGTTGAGTAATAAATAAAGCTATATATGGTTCATAAATCATGTTTATTCTATAAAATATATTTTTCTTGCCTTCATTTCAGTAAAAACACTCATGTTTTATTCAAGATTTTCATTTTGTGCTCTATTGCAGGTAATGATCTAAAGGTTTAAAAAACTAAGATGCAATTGTATACAAGATTTGAACACATTTTCATGAAATGTAAATTAACTAAAAAAAATTCTTGTGTTTTCAAAATATGCTTTCTTCTAAAATTTCCAATATTATCTATTAAATGTAAAAGAAATATACACACTATAATTTATAAATACAAAAAATCATTTGCAGTTCTAGCATTCCGTGTTTATGTTGTTACCAGTGTGAAGAATTAGTATATGCTTCATGTATGTCAGGCCCAGACCTACAGCTATAACAATTGCCATGTTCAACTGTTACATATGCCATACTAATTCATAAGAACCTCTGGAGTTAGTACATGAAGCAAGCAAAAGGACACAGCACTGCTGTGAAAAGACACTTGGTCATGTAAGAATCTATTGCACCCATACTATCTGAATGGAAGTACTTGACAAAATAGTCCCCCCCCCTTTCCTAAAGCATTTCCATTGCTCAAATCCTCCGTGCACTCAGAAGCAGTTTCTACCTCGTATGTTGACATGGCACAACCCACATGCTGTCGTGGCATTCGGGGCAGTTGTCTCAGGTTTTGACGACATTTTGCATTTCCAGAGGGCTGGAGCATTGTTAGTCATCAGAGTGGATGTTTAGGGAAACTAGTTGTGCCGCGCCAGCCTTGAGCACCAGAGATGTCCACGTGTTCTTTAACAAAGGGTGTGTGTATGAGAGAGAGAGAGATGCAGCACCTTGTAAAGTTTGGGGCCTAGGGCAAAGACCTCTTTTGGGCTGATTTAAAAACAAAACAAAACAAAAAACCAACAGCACCAATTCACTCTTTGCTTAGCTAGTTAGAGCTACATTTCTGTCATTTCAAACCAAGGAACCCTCATACAAAGGAAAATTAAACAACGGAGATCAGTCAGACACTTTCAAAAAGTAAAATAAAGAGCTCCAAGATTAAATTGCATCCATCCTAAAAATCTTTGCATGAGTTCACCCTTGGTGAATGCAAGAACCATGAACTTGTGCATGGCTTGCTCCATGCTTTCTAAAATTCAGAATCAGAAGCCCGGGTTCAAATCCTGGTTCCACCATTTACCAGTTGTTTTACATTAGGTGAACAACTTACCCTCTTCATGGAGATAATCCTATACTGCATGCTCCTGTGTTGTAATGAGAACCAAATGTGGTTAGGATTTTATTCACTATAAAACAAAAGGAGTAAAGGAAAAAAAGGGTCATCCAGATGATTGAAATATATAAATGGAAGCCCTAAAAGCCCATCTGTTTCAGAATGAATCTGTTCAAAGGAAGGAGATAGCCAGAAAGGAGGAAAAGAAAGCAATAACTAGAATTAGGCCCAGGGAATTTGAGAGGAAGAAAATGAAGACCTATGTATGGGTCTCAGCGAGAACTCAGATGGAAAACTAAGTGCTCTCCTGTGATTGGGAAGCACTTAGCAAAGCAATGAGTCACCCTGTGATGGGGGAAAGGATGGAAATGTATCATCCACATACTGAAAGATCAAGACAGGTCTTGAGGCCCACTACTTTCTGTATTTCCTGGAGCGGTGTTTCCTTTGCCCCAGCAGCCAGAGCCTCCGAGGCCCCAGGAATGCTGGCATCTAGGAAGCGGTCTTCAAATCATATTCACACTTAAAAGAGTTTCCATTTATTGAACACATACCATATACTAGATATATTACATGTATCAGATCCTTAAAAGATTGCAAAACATGTGTTAGTAGTTTCAGTTTTCCGTATGATGAAATGAAAGCTCAGAAGAGACACGGTTCTTCGTGGTCATACAGGTCACAAGCGACAGTTACCAACCGTGTCTCCAAAGCCCACAGAATTTCCCCAATGCTGCACTGCCTTTTGCTCTCTGAATGTGGATTTTCTTTTTTTTTTAAGAGTCAAATCACTTCACTCACACAACCAGTTGTGACCATTGTTGAAATGTGGTTCAGAACTGAAAAAGAGAAGGCCCAGCAGAGAGAGTTGTGTTTGAGTTTTCTGGGCAATGGGATCAATGAGGATGTTATTTACTGGGCTAGGTCACCAGCATGGCCAGTCTACCTGTGTGACCTTGGGAAAGCTACCTCCCTCTTCGTGTCACAATTTCTTCAACTACCATGACCTGAGAAGCCTTTAAATTCTAAAGTACTATATGCACTGAAAGGCATGTATATAAGACATGTTTAAGTAAACAGGCATTAGAGCTCACTAGTTTCCCCCACTCGTATTCAATTCATTTTGCATTGCAGGCATTGTTACAGATCATTTTAAATCCTTTGGGAAACAGGATGGGATAATTCACATATACGTATTTACCTTTACTTCAGAAATTACTTTTACACCAAACTGGTAATTTAGGAGTTCATTTACATCTCAAAATTGTTCTACACCTTTGAATTAGAAGCCTACAAATTGCCAAGATTCATTGATTTGGGATCTATTTGTGGGTAGAAATGTATTGTTTCTAATAATTCTTAGGCTTTAAGGTGTAAGCCTTGATAAATTTGTTCATTCTTACATAATCTAGGGTTGGATTAAATAATAGACAAATCCATCTGGTCCCCCGAAGGATGACTGACAGATCTTCTAGTTCTTACATGGCTGGAAATTACCAGTCTATTTTATAGCTGTTTTGCTTGACTTAGTAAATAAATGGACATTTTATGCAATTTCATAAAACACTTGTAGTGGGATGAGATGCAGAGATGTGAACAAGTTCCATTCCCACGTGTGCTTCTCCCCTGGGCAGTGGGTGGATGCAGTCCACTGTGGACCACAACGGAAGCCAGACAATCCTGCTGGGCAGGAGCAGGCGCTGGGAGACTTGGGGAGTTGTTGTTGTTTTAACAGTTCTAAAAACCTGATTTTGCACATAAACAGCAGGGGCTGGAGAACCTAGAGTATCAAGTTTATACCTTGATACAGATTTTAGGGGCTAAAGCCAAGGGCGCCAGAGCCATATCCCCTCCCGCCCCTCCATTCCTACTCTTGGTTGAGTACTGAACTATGTGACACACGCTGTGTGCAAACTCCAAGAGCTATAATGGATGTCCCTTACTCCATCTCAGCCGCAGTTTTTCGCTGCTGAAGTGGGGATAATACTGGTACTTGCCTCACTGGGATCTTCCGAGGATTAAATGAACTAATAAATGTATGATGCCTAGAAAAATGCCAACCATAGTAAGGCCTCAAAATACGTTAGCTCTGAGAGGTTCACTTCCCCTTAAGAGGGAAGTATGTGTCTTTAGACTCCCAGGAAAAGGGGGCGAGCCTGGAGAAGCCCCAAGCGCAGCCTAGCGCCTGAGAATACCGGAGCAGTGGAAGACAAGAGGCATCTCGAGAGGGACGGTGAGCCTGAAGCAGCTCCACTGCGTCCTGCTGGCTCAGCATGGTGCCCGGCAGGCAGCCAAGGGTTCTAGTGTTGAGACCAGCAGACGGGCGAAAGGAGAATAGCAGCTTGGCTGACCAGCCATCCTGACAAGAGGGTGCCCAGCAGCAGAAACCAGCCAGACCTCAGTGGAGGCCCGTGGCTCCAAAGACTGCACCCAGCCCTGATGCGCCCCGCCCCCTCGGGAAAATCAGATTCTCCCCTGGAAGGGAAGGGGAACTCTTTGGTTGGGAACTTCAACAAGGCAGTTTAAAACCGGAAATGTCTGAATGACCTTGAATTGGCACAGGTTAAGTTTTCCACGACTAGCAGAAATTGGAGTTTGTGAGCTAAGTGATGTTCACTGTTAGAACATAAGTTGAAGAAAAAAGGACTACAATAATCCTAATCACAATTACAATATTATTCAAGCACACACTTGGTTTCATGATGGCAGTTAGGGAAAAAATTCCCAGGGGCAGAGATTTTCATGATGTCCTTGCCTGAGGCTTCTCAAGTATGGTTCTTGAACCCCATGCGTGTGAATCACCCGAGGTGCCGGGAAAAACGCAGACACACTGGATCAGTAGTAGATGGAATCTTTTCAAGCTGGTGCCGGAGATTTTCTTTTCCTGCTCCTGCTTGTTGCCCTGCACTGCCACCAAACTGATTTTTACCCTGAACTCCTCAAACTCTGGACCCTTGCTCAAGCCCACAGGGACTCCCACTCTAATTACTATCCAATGCCGAAGGACAGGAGGGAGGCTGCCTCCTTTCAGGGCAGCAGCACTGTCCAGTAGAAAGTTCTGTGGTCAAGGGAATGCTCCACAGACATGCTGCCAATGTGGTAGCCACCAGCCACATGAGGCTACTGAACACCTGAAACGGGACTAGTGCAAATGAGGAATACGTTTTACTTTCATTTAATTTTTATTTACATCTAAATAGCTTGAGCTTGCAGATTAAAGTGGAAATGGCTACATAAGCAGATCTGGGATTTTAAAACTACCTTTTATAAAAGAAAAAAACTTGTTTGTTCAACTCAAAATTTCCCATGTTATATTGTATGATCTCACTGATATGAAATAATTAGAAAAAGCAAGCAGAGGCAATCTAGAATGTACCAGGGGCCACGACGGGGTTAGGGAATGGAGAGTTAATGCTTAAGTTGCACAGAGATTCTATTTGGGTTGATTGCATTGTAAAGTTTTGGTAACGGATGCTGATGGTGATAGCACAACACTGTGAATGCAACTGACAGCACTGAATTATATATGTGAACGTGATTAAAAGGGGAAAGTTTAGGTTATACATACTGTTACTAGGATAGAAAAAAACCCCACAAAAACCACAGGGCTTTACAACACAAACAGGAATCCTACTGAAATATTTTCCCCCCATTTTAACCACTTTCAAGTATACAATTTGGTGTGTTGATTACATGCCCAATAGTGTGCTATCATCACCAATATCCATTATGGAATATTTTTTAAGGTAGCCTTGGGATATGATGCTGATAGGGTGGTTGATTTGGAAAATAGGGAAGGGACAGGACAGAATCAAGGATGTCACCAGGTTTGCGGCCATTTACTGAAATAGGGAAGACTGGCAGGGAGGAGCAGACTGGGAGGAGAGGGGCCCCTTTATGAACATCTTAAGGTATGTTCATGAATATGGTCAAACCCTGCTGGTCTGGAACACACTGGGTTTCTTTAGGTGACCTTGCTGATCTCTGATGTGACCTGTATGTTGACTTTACAAATCTTATTCCCTTATTTCCAAATTCCAGAGGGTAATTATTGGAGAGTTGGAGGAGGTCAGGGTCCTGTCTACAGTGACAAGGTTCAACACTAAAGCATTCCTAGTGTACTTTTGATCTAGGGGATTTTTTCAGTCTTTTGAAACTTTGAACATCTTGATTCACTGGAGCAATTTTACAATTAAAGCTTAGCATCAAGTATGTAATAATATGAAATTACCATCACAGAATATCATTTAGAATCATTTCTATGGAAAAACATATTCTAAAGGATAACTTGGAAATTTCTAGGCTGTGCTGTCCAATAGACATTAGCAACATGTGGCTATTTAAATTTATTAGAATATTAAAAATTCAGTTCTTCAGGCACACTAGCCACATTTCATGTGCTCAGTAGCCCCATGTGGCTGATGGCTGCCATACTGGACAGCGCAGATGCAGAGCATTCGCCATCACTGCAGCAGGTTCTATTGGACAGTGTTAACTGGAAGGCCTCTGATGAAGGAAAAGGCTTGGTGAGTGTGGTTAGATCGTGTAGATGGAGGGAGAGGAGCAGGTTAGGTTGAAGAAGCAGAGAAGCCGTGCCATGCTGGCTACAGCAAGGAGACTGAATTTCATTTTAAGGGCAATGAGAAGTTGTGAAAGGTTTAAACAGAATAGCAGCAAGATGACCACTGAAGTCATCCAAGAGACCAGGGAAGTAGAACATGGAGGGATGGAGATGGGTGCTATTTTGGAGAGAGGAGTGGACTTGTTATTGGACTGAGGGGGGGTGGGCAAGAGGAAGAGCTGCATCCTGGGTGAAGCTCCTGGACGTATCACCACAGTTGCCCTCTAGCACACCTTCCAAATTCTTCAGGGGTAAGGAATCCCATGAGCAAGGATTGCTAGGTAAATGAATTAACTCAAGGATTTCTAACAGTAATGAGAACCAAAATGCTCATATAAACCAAGACAAACAGGAAAAGCAATGGGAACATGGCTTCTCATGCTCTCATCTGACCTTGAAAGAAATGCATCTTCAGAGTCGGAGGGGGAATAGGTTAAGGGTCTCATGGACAAAAGAGATTTCCTGATTTCTGCCATGAAACTACAAGAATAAGGGTAGATTCTGCAAGATTTTTCTGTAAACGTACAACTTCTCTTTAAAAAAAAAGGACAAGTGTAGCTAACCAGATCAAAACCAAGCATGAAAAGACAAACAGCAGAGAGTGGGTGTAGCTCAGTGGCTGAGCACCTGCTTCCCACGTACAGGGTCCCAGGTTCAATCCCTGGTACCTCCTAAAAACAGAAAACAAAACAAAACAAAAAAACCCCAGCAATCTTGATGCCACAGAATGATCAAAAAGTTTCTATATAAAAGTTCACGGATTAAAGCAAACCTAATTCTAATTTTTAAGAAAGACATGTTAAAAAAAAAACCAAAGCCAAAGCAAAGGCTTTGAAAGCCAAGAAGGCAGTACTGAGAGGTGTCCACAGCCACAAAAAAAGATTAAAAAAAGATCCACACATCACCCACCTTTCAACGGCCCAAGATGCTGCATCTCAGAAGATAGCCCAGGGAAACGGATGTGGCTCAAAAGGTTCGGCGTCCGTCTACCATATGGAGAGACCGGGGTTCGATCCCCGGTACCTCCCGGTAAAAAAAAAAAAAAGAAGATAGCCCAAATATCCCTGGACCACTCTGCCACCATCAAGTTCCCCCTGCCCACTTGGTCAGCCATGAAGAAAATTGAACACAACACACTTGTGTTCACTGTGGATGTCAAGGCCAACAAGCACGAGATAAACAGGCAGTGAAGAAGCTCTATGACAGTGGTGTGGTCAAGATCAACACCCTGACTGAGCCTGATGGAGAAGGCCATGCTCGACTGGCTCCTGACTGATGCTTTGGATGTTGCCAACAAAATTGGGCTCGTCTAAATTGAGTCTAGCCGGTTAATTCTAAGTTTTTTGACCATAAAGAAAAAAATGCACTCCATATTATCATAGCCTTCAAAGCTCTTAAAGATGGGGACTGGTCTATAACAGGTTGGAACTTCTCTGCCATCAAAGACAGCCCATAACATTGTGTTCAAATTGCATTCAATTTGGCCCTAGTACTTAGGGACCTAGGGCAGATGGAATGTTTTCCCAGAACATCTTGCAATTACAGAATTCAGCTTATCATTTCACAGTATTCCCCATGATGTGATAACTATATAACTTGCATGAGAAGAAACTGGACTATTTAAACAAAAATTGAAACATAGTAATTTGAAGTTGGCAAACTAAGGTTTAAGAAAAATATATCTTAATTCTGGGGTTAGATATATTCTGTCCTATTTTAGAAAAGTCAGCTAATTTATTTGGGCCATTTCCCTGACTGAAAAAATGAATATCTCACATTCTAAAATCTTGAAGAATTGGTGACAAAGTTAAGAAAAGTCCTTGATAAAATTGAAGTACTTTGACTTTGAGATAAAAGCAAAAAAAGAGAGAAAAGTTTAAGAATCTATTCATTCTACTAGACTTAATCTCTGTAGTTCTCATCTTGTTTTGCAATCCTGTAGCACATATCTGAATGCAGCAACTTTTTGATTTTAAAGACTTGAAGTGGACGAGTTTGAGCAAAACAGGATGAAGTTAAGAGTGCAAAGGAAAAAACCGATGTGTGGTTATTTTGCATGTGTTTTCTTTTTCTTTTCTTCTTTTTTTTTTTTTTAGGCAAGGTTTTATTTTTTATTTATTTATTTATTTTTTTACCGGGAGGTCCCAGGGATCGAACCCGGGTCCCTCTATATGGGAGACGGACGCCCAACCAGTTGAGCCACATCCGACCCCATGCATGTGTTTTCTGAGTCTCGAGAAGAGCTGAGAATTAAATACCTGGTTCCCCAAGACTGTGGTGGTACAGGGCAGGCCAAGAGGCAGAGAGGGCTGGTTTGGAATCCCAGCACCACGACCAAACAGCTGAGCGACCTGACATTACCCTCCCTGTGCCTCCGCCCCCTCACCTGAGCAACAAAGACACCTGTCCTCTCTCAGCATCGGCCTGGTCTCAGAAGAAAACGAGCCTGTCAGTGTGAACTGTTTATAAACTAAGGTGTGCCTAACAATCTACCTCACTACCCCTTCTCCTGCCGTGGCTGCCCAAAGGAGCTGACGAGAACATCAGCCACTTCTCTGTGGCTGCTCTGAAGCCCACCAGTGCCCCCAACCGCTTCTGCCCAGATGCTTCCCAAATGCTGGAAACTGGGCAGACGTGCCTCAGTCTACCAAGACTTCCAGATAATCGCTGAGCCCAGCACTATTTAAATCGCTCATGAGCACAGAATCTCCTGAGACACTGTTGTGATGCTCTTGTGCAAAATTTTGAGAAAAAAATCCTGAACAGAAAGCAGTGAATAGTTGAACTCTTAACATAATTAAAGAATAAAAAAAATGAAAGTGAATTGGAAATGGCAACATTTTAACAGACTAATTTTACTTGTTCATTGTCATTTACCCTGTCTGAAAAAAAATCAGTAATTTTCTGAATATTCACATACCTGAAAGTGAAACTAGTTCACAAAACAAAAACTTATCTAATCCGGTGTCAAAAACTGGTGACTTATAGAAGTCACCCTTGTTATTTCATTTTCCTGACAAAGGAAAAAAACCAAAGAAACATGATCCATAATTCAGTGTTTGGGTCATTAGCAAATACTGTTTGCATTATACAAAATAAGTGCCCCTGGCCGAGGGAATTCTGTGACATATATCGATGGTCCATGAATAGTTCAAATAAAATGCAGACCTCATCCATGAAGATAACACGAGTTGAAAAAAAGATACTCTAGGACAAGGTGCGTAAAAAGGAAAGTCTTTGAAAAGTAACCAAATGTTTAAAGGAAGGAAAACACCCCTGCTTGGTTGCTGGCTCTGTTCTGTTCATTTTAACCATTAACTCTGGCCTTTGAAGTGAACTTTTTTTGCTGTAAGGGAGCAGTCGTCTGACTTTAAATTGCACACCAACGGGCCACTGGCCAGTACATAAACTTATCCCTCCCAGACAGAAGCTTCAGTCTTCCAAAAAAACCTTCTTTCATGATTTTGACGTGGTTCAGAAAAATAAAGAAAATGATTTCAAGTAGTCAATTCCTATCAAAAATTGGTATCAAAAGTAATAAAGGACCTAGTTTCTTTACAATTCCATGTTTTAAAAAATAACTTAAGAAGCAAGAGGTTCCGGCCCTTTACTTATTATATAAATACTACAAGAGAATCAGAGTTTCTTAAGACAACGTGGAGAAGAGTCTGTGTTTAGCACCTCGATCATCGACCTCAACGTTGGAAACGTCTCTGATACTGATGGAAGAGTCTTATAAGAAGGAGAAATACTGAAAGAAAAAAAACAGAGGGAACGTAAAAATTAACACAATTTTCAAAAAAAAAGGGCAAAGCTTATGTTATACTTATTCCTAGTGCTATTTCATAACACAGCACCCCACCTGTATAGAATATCGGGCACCATTAGAAAAGTAGGGAAGAGCTGCTCACAGAACAGACCCCTTCTAAAGCAATGCGCTGCAACAGCAATAGGCTCAAGTTACAACCCCCTTGGAAACGGAGCCCGAGTCTCTGGGAAAGAAACGTAAGCGCCTTGATTTTTGCGGCGACCATGTACCACATATTCCTGCTTTATAGTGCAAAACATACTCAACTTTGAATCAGAAAACACAGGATTCAGTTCCAGCTTTGCTCTTTATTAGCTTTAGTCACTTCTCTAAGTGCCCCTGCTTCCCTTATATGTAAAAATAGGGACAGTATACCTCACAGTTATGATGAAGACTGAGATAATGAACATCAAAGTACTTTGTGAAATGTTAACTGCACAATACAGGGTGAGTTTCTTTCCTTGAAGAACCAGTGCAAGAGCAACCCTTTAAAATTACGTAAGAAAAAGCAGCAAGATCTTTGACCTTGTGGTCATATTACTAAACAAATGTGCAAACTAGTAAACCTGAAACGAGAATGTGATAGGACAGGATGTAACTGTTAATCACAAAGCTAAGTGTAATACTCATACACTGAGCAACAATGGACTACAGACAACAATTTCTCAGTTGTAAACATAAAACAAATCACTCAGCAATTATAAGATGGTTGTTATAGCAAACAGATTTGAAAGGCAGAAATGTAGGTACTTAGGATAAAAAACAGGAGGAATGGGGGAAAAAAAAAAAAAAAACCACCACCATAGAGAAGCAAGAATAAGGAGGTCAAATATTAAGACCTTCTGATTATTTTCTAACTATCAAAGCATCAGGAAGTTTCATTTCATCACAAATTCACATGAATCTATCCCTGTGCTTCTGGAAACAAGAGCTAGGAAATATCAATTCGTTAGACTCCTCTCTCGGTAACAGGAATAACTACCAACTAGTATTTAAACTGACTCTCATGCATTCCTCACCTACATTACAATAGAGTACCACCTTCTCAAAATCTAGAGACTAGTAAATAAACAACGCAAAAGGCTAAGGGATACCACCCAGAAAGACTGAAATGGGTTCAACATAATAGTTTCCAATTCACTCCTGAATACCGACCCTGAGAGTTTGGGGTAAAAGGTAAACTAGCCAAGATATAAATGTCTGATTATAGAAGTAAGACATTTATTCTTTCTTGACTACTTCCCTTATTTTTATTTATTCTGTGTTCATACTGTCACCTTTCAGAGGGTCTTACATGACAGCAAAACATTTTAACCCTGAAAAAGTAAATTAAACTCATTGTATAGTAACAGCTTTTAAAGTTGAATACAACAATTCTATTTTCATGTAGTTCCAAAAGTAAAAGGAAGCTCTTTTCCCCTTCAGTTGTAATATACTTTTGCGCATCCCATAAAGTAGTTACCTTTTCAAGTTCATCCAGCTTTTAGCTATTTTGCTAAAGGCCTCTGAACTGGGGGCTGTCATAGCTTCAAAGTCAACTAACTGAAAAAAAAAAAAAAAAGAGAGAGAAATTTAGGAATGCGATTCAATATGTAGGAGAAAGGCTCAGTCTGAAGTCTGTTCAACTCATGTACCTTAAAATGAAAATCCAGACAGAATTATCACACGACCAACCATTTTCCCATCTCAATGCCAACATACCTTCCCTTTGGGAATTTTTCCTGCTACTTCTTTTCCACTTGCCATCAACGCTCCCACGATCACTGAATAAGCTATTACACTATTGAAATAAAGAACAATTATTAATCAACCCTATTCTACAAACAGTTACCACATATAAAGTCACCATGCATTTTCCATCATAAAAGATAAAATTTCATTTAAGAATTCTTTGGTCATTAAAAATAAGAGCACTTTTGTTTTTAAAAACATCTAATTTACTAAAGGTAACTATGACCAAGAACATACCCTTTCTGAGAAAAATGTATGTTTGTTTATTGTAGTTTTCTTCCCACTTGGTTTTTCTATTCTAGTGACATGAGTTTAAAAATGTGCCCATCTTGCTCTGGACAACTAACAAAATGATGATGCACCAGTCCCATCCCCCAAACAAGGACTATCTTCAACTGCAAGCAAAGCGACTCCTTTCCTCTGCCCCACAATAGCTACGTCCCTTCTCAGCCTGAAGCAGTCAGAGTGGACACCATCCCAAACCCCTCAAGACTGAGGACTGAACAAAAGGGGGGAGTGTAACGATGGACCAAAGCAGATTCATTGTTTGTGTAGTTACCTTGTGTTAATGGAGTAACTTGTAACAATAAAAAAAAAAAAAAGTGCCCATGAGAGCTTTATGAGGCTCTGCTTTAAAAATACTTATCTATAACATACTTTGTAAATATAAATATAGGAATCTTATTTATTTTTTTTAAAGAAAGCCGTTATCTGGAAAGAGAGTCTTTTGTTTTGTTTTTTACCGGGAGGTCCCGGGATCGAACCCGGGTCCCTCCATATGGGAGATGGACGCCCAACCAGTTGAGCCATATCCGACCCCCCAGGAATCTTATTTTTTAAGCACTAAAAACTTTGATATATAACAAATGTCTAATGGAAAACTTGGCTGGTCTTTGTCTCCGGTTCCTGGGGAGACAACCTCTCAATCTGTGGGACTTCTGTGTTAAGGTGTGTCTTTTATTGCTCACGGTGGGCCTAGGACCACACCTGACAGTTACAGGGAGGGGCCAGCCATACCTGCAGCCTGAGCATGTGATTAGGGGTCGCCTCCCCTGACGTCTGGGAAGCACACGGGCACGACTTGCACCAATCCTGCCTACATGAATGCAGGAGCCCTGCTCAGGTGAGCTTGCCCGATGGCTGCTGTGCCAGGAGGTGAGGAGTTCTGACTCCACATGGAGAGAACATGGAAGCTTATGTTTCTACGCAGCTCTTCTTTTGGCTGCTTATTTGTAGCCTTTTACTATAATAAAACTATAATCGGAGTACCACGGTTTCAGTGAGTTGTGTGTGTCATTCTAAACAAATTCCTGAACTTGAGGAGGCCCCTGAATTTGTAGCCGGTTGGTTGGAAGGGCAGAGTGTTGCCCTGAATCTGGGAAGTCTGGCCAACACTGGAGTCAGATTGAGTTACTGCAGTTTTTGCAGCAGCTGATTAAATTTCTGATATCCTATACAATGAGTCATTATTTTGATACATTACACACCTTTGTGTGATTGTGTAAAGCACTAGAGATACAAAGATAAACAAGGCCAAGTATTGCCTTTGAGAGCATGCAGCCTAGGAGGGAGACAAGAGAAGGCAACATGAGCGCTTCCAGAGCAAGCATCCAAAAGCAGTGAGGGCATTCTAAAGAGTGAGTAGATGCCCAGGGAAGATGTGCCAGGTGAGGCTTCACAGAGGCCATGCACAGCTGAGCTGTACCTTCAAGGGACTGGGGGTAGGAAAAAGAAGACTGAAGGAGAAAGGGAAACAGGGCTGAAACGGGGGAAAAGCATGTGCGTTGACATCAAAGTATGAAACACAGCATGGAAGTGTGGCGGAGAGTATGAACAGAAAGAACCAGAAGAAATTTCACATGGCTAGAAAAAAGGGCAGATGAAAGAGGGCAAGACAGGGAATGGGTGAGCAGATGTGGCTCAAGCAGTTGGGTGCCCACCTCCCACACCGGAGGTCCCTGGTTCGGTTCCCAGTGCCTCCTAAAGATGACGAACAAGACAATGAGCGAAAAATGAGCAGACAATGAGCAAAAAACAAAAAACCCAGCAGGTAGCGGATGTGGCTCAAGTGGTTGGGCGCCCACCTCCTACATGGGAGGTCCTGGGTTTGGTTCCTGATGCCTCCTAAAAGAGAAAATGACCAAACACCCAGCAGAGGAGGGTGCCATCTCAGGAGGGAAAAAAAGACAACGATTGGCCCTGAGTTTGGAATTGAGTCCATAGGGACTGGGAAGATCCTGGAGAAAACCACAAGCATATTTGCATTTCTGAGAGATAATGGGTGGCTTTGGGGAGGACAGAGAGCTGAGGGAAGAAGGTCTGTAAGTAAGGAAACTAGTTAGAAAGATTATGGCGAGAGTAAGGGAGTAGCTGTGAGGATAAGAAAGAGAACAGTGCTCCAGGAGGCAGAATCAACAAGATTTAGGGACTGAAGAGATGGAGAGTAAGAGGAAGAGTCAAAGGTGACTGGAGTTTTTTTTGTTGTTGTTTTAATTAGGCCAGTAGAAAGAACTTATTGGGAAATGGGAAAAGAACAAAGCTTGCTGGAAAAATGGGAGAGAAAGATGGAAATACACACCAAGATTTGGTGCAGGCTCCACTAGGCAGAGAGTGCATGCTGCGAAGATGCAGCACGCCTTGCAGTGCCTGTGTAAGTGGCTGAAACCAGGTCGTGTGTGTAGGTCTTATGCACATCATCTAGTTAGTGGACACAACAATTACGCTAACAATATAATACTTATGTTCCTGTTTTGTTTCATTTTTTTTTTTTTTTTTTTAAAGGTTTTATTTATTCCCTGCCTGCCGCTTGCGCTTGCTGTCTGCTCTCTGTGTCCATTAGCTGTGCGTTCTTCTGTGTCTGCCTGTCTTCTCTTCTCGTCTTCTCTTTAGGAGGCACCAGGAACCAATCCTGGGACCTTCCGACGTGGGCAAGGGGCACTCAATCGCTTGAGCCACCTTAGCAACCTGCTTTGTTGTGTCTCGCACTGTCTCTCCTCTGTGTCTCTTTTTTGTTGTGTCATCTTGTGTCAGCTCGCCACACGGGCCAGCTTGCTTTTACCAGGAGGCCCTGGGAACTGAACCCAGAACCCTCCATATGGTAGATGGGAGCCCAGTCGCTTGAGCCACATCAGCTTCCCTCAATGCCTTTTAATATTATAACAACATTTACTACCACATTTAGGGGATTTTACTTTCTAAAGCATTAATGAAAGATAAAGACATTCAAGCATATTATTTTAGCCAAAACATCTTAAATCTGTGTTAGGAACAGCAAAATGCCATTTACGTGATTTACTGCACCTTGTACAGGGTCAAAGAGAATAAAAACAAAACTCTACAGATACATCCCTTGTTTTAATGACACCTAAAAAAACAACAAAAAAACCTGATGTATACTTACAAATAGAATGACTCTATCCAAAATAATAAAAATATTAAGGAATGGCTGGTGAACCAAAAGTGTGTAACATTACGTCTAGGGGTCAATTAAAGGCCTGGGCTGGGTGGGGTGGGGATGGCGGTGAAAGGGTCTGGCAAATATCAAAAATTAAAACACAATGAACGCAGTGCGCGGCACATGGCAAGCCTCTAATAAATTTTTGTTGAATCAATGACTCCCTTGCCTATCAAGCTGTATTAAAACTACTAAACTATACTAAACTATATTAGCACACTACATTAGAACTGTCTTTTATAAGTCTTTTTTGATGATGTGGTAGATTAAGGGACTCGTTTTTTTGTGTAGATTTTTGGGGAAAAAATAGACGGTTCTTTGCCATTGCTTTGTGTACTTTTATACCTACATCCACAAAAGGTGGTATAAGCAAAAAAATAACATTTCCTAATTAAAATATTTAATCGTAGAATATTACTCACCTGGATCCTCGAGAAAGAGGCATTAAATTATAAAAGTAATAAACTAAGGATAAGATTAAGTTACAAACAGCATCAGCCTCCTAGAAAAAAGACATATGCTCATGAGAACTTAAATATAAGATTATAAATGAATTTTTATGAGGCAACAAGACATATGAGTCATAAACACCAGAAAAAAGATTGTTTCATTCCTCCCCCTTAAGACCCTACTTTTCACATACTTGAATATTTTATACCCTTTTGCATCTTTTTCTAATGAAAGAGTAGACATATAGTTCAATTTAGAGCAATACCTTCCAAGCTGTCTTTTGAAACTGCAACTTTTTCTGATAAACATAAATATCTCAGTGTCCTTTAATGTTATTTGAATGTCAAAATATATAGTGTGATTAAAATAAAATAAAGCACTTATTAACATCAAACATGCTGCTTTCTCAAACTACATGGACCCCTACCCCAAAAGACACTGGTAAGTCCCCCACTCCACTCTGAGATGATGTCCATAAATACGCTTAATTATACATATAAATTTAGATAGCTTAATGTATGAACTAATTAAAGGTCAGAAAACTAAAGGGACTTCCTGTGGGCCCCAGGCACGCCCTGAACACAGGTGAACATGAGGGAGAGCCTGCCTACAAGGCGCTCCCACTCTGGGCGGGGCAGGTGACCCAGGGGCTAGGTGACAGACTAGGAAAGGGCCGCTGCATGCAAAGTACTCATAACTTCAGTCTGCTTTCATTGCCAAGTGAAATGCACCATCTAGTTCAAATTCAAAAGCTCATTACAAACCTAGGAGCAAAAGCAACAATCACAGACAGGAAGAGAACGGAAGACAGAGGTGAAGCACAGGCCATTTCATTAGGGACCAACTTTTTCATTTAAATCTTGTCAAAGCCCAAAGTTATGAAGCTGTAGCATAGCTTCTAACTATAAAAATTTATCATACTCCCCTTAACCCCCATTACTATAGTTATCAAATATGGGAGTTTTCCTAAAAATGTATTTTTAAAGGAAATATTTACAGATCAGTTAAAACTGATTTCAAGCACAAGATGTACAATCACAGAAAGGGCAGAGGTTTTAAAAAGTTTACAAAGAATCCCAGGAAGAGGGTGATAAAATAGAAACAAACAAAAACCTACCCCAAATTCTGATGAAACAATCAATACTTTTCCTTTGGCTGTTAGGTCTTTATAAAGTGCATCGATTTCAGCATGATATAATTGTGTTCTTTCTTCTGTGGTTTGAGTTTCCACAGAAAATAGTATATTGCCAACTCTAAAGATACAAGAATGTATGTAAAGACACGCATTATATACACGTCAAAGAGCCAAACATAGACGGTAAAAAAAAAAAAAAAAAAAGCAGATAGCATGCTGATGGGATACTGTATCTAGTCCCATAAACTAGACTGTATCACACCTTTCTAACTAGAGACAGACAAGGTACATTTGATAAATATGCAATTTTTTTTCATAAAATATGATATAAAGGTTAAATGGCATCTTGCTCAGTCTAACTGTATATATTTATTATATGAGGTTAAGCTAAAAGAGAGGAAACAATACATAGTAAGGAATACATTTAAATGGCTAATAAGTATTTTATCAGACAGCTACCCCATTATGACTGTAAATTAGGAACAAGGACTCTATTATGAAGTTCAGAGAATCCCCTGTTGTGTGCTTTGTTTTTTAAGGAGGTACTGGGGATTGAACCTAGGACCTCGTACACGGGAGACAGGTGCTCAACCACTGAGCTACATCTACTCCTCTCCCCTGTTTTTTTCTTTTGTTGTTGTTGTTTTAATTAAGCTTTTATTTTTGTGCTTTAGCTCCATGCCAGGCTCTATGGATGATATATATTTGATGCAGCAGGTACTACCTAAAGGCATTAGCAAAATGCTGTATACCTAAAACTTTTCTTTAAAGAAAAGCCTGGCAAAGATGCTGCTTGTAGAGAGGAAGAGAGGAAGCAACAAGTCCATAAGTCATTATGAGATCAGGTGTAGGGCCATAACATCAGGGGCTCAACAGAGGGAAAATCACATCTAATTTGGAAGACATGAAGAAAAAAACAGGAAATGCTTCCTAGAAGAAGTAGGCTGAAGGTAAACCTTAAAGAATAGGAATGGAATGACCAGAGGCCCAGAGATGGGATAAGCGGGAGGTGGACCTGACCTGTCTTGGTTAGCAGGCCATGTCCATATAGGAAAATGGTTCCAGGTAAAACTGGAAATATTGTTTGAGGCCACATTAGAGAAGGTCGTGAATGCCTGGGAAAAGGGTTGGTTTTGGTGTCAACAGACAACGGGAGGGTACGAAGAGGGAGCAGAGATGTCTGGAGCAAGGGGAATGGCCCGATGGAGTAGAGCTTTAGGAACAGTCATTGGGTGGGGTAGCAAGATGGACAGGCGGCGGGGGGTCAGTTATGAGTCTACACGAGAAGTTACGAGGCCCAGACTCAGGGTGACAGGAAGGAAACAAACACAGTGTATGGCAATGACTGGGGTAGAAACAGCTAAAGAAAGATGTTACAATTTGGGGAGAAGGAATTTTATGTACTTTTTAAATTCAGTAATTCTACTTCTGTCTGGGAATTTAATCCAAGGATATATATCATGTGTGTGTACAAAGGTAAAAGAAAATTTTGACTTTACCAGCAATCCCTGGAATTCCCCCCTTTATTTTTCTTTCAGGAGGTACCAGAGATTGAACCCAGGACCTCATACATGGGAAGCAGGTGCTCAACCACTTGAGCTACACCTGCTTCCTGGAATTCCTTTTTGAATGGAGAATAATCTTTCTTGGGAAAGTACTTTGATAAATGGATTGAGATAGAGAGTGAGACCTCAAGGATATGGAAAGGCAACAAAACCTAAAAGTTGTTTCACTGGCATTCACTCATGATGGCTACAAGAGAAAATTTTGAAATGGACCTGAAGAAGAGGCTTCTTGGTGTCTGAGAGATAAAAAACACATGAGAAAGCCAGAGCCCACGAGGCAGAAGGGGCCAGGAGAACGCCATTCACACCCCCACGGCTGAAGTGGCAGAAATCATCAGGAGGGCTTTGAATTTGAACATGGATGGAATTGCAGGGGTGGCATGGGGAGATTCAAGGTAATTCCACCTAAAATTCAAGGGATATGGAGGTTTCTGGATGAAGTTTGGATTTCAGATGTATATAAAACTATAGTTAATAAAGATGTTCATTGCAGAGTTATTTTTAAAGAAAAAAAAAAAAAAAAAAAAAAAAGAACCATCCTAAATGGCTAACAACAAAAAATTAGGAAGAGAAACTAACATACATACAGTAGAACACATGCAATTATTAAAAATGCTTTTAAGAATATGACACGGGGAAAAAGTTCATGATAAAGTAATGGTAAGAGGGAAAAAAAAAACAGGTTACAAAACAATATGTATGGGGAATGGATGTGGCTTGTGCAGTTGAGCTCCTGCCTCCCACATGGGAGGTCCCAGGTTCAGTTCCTGTTGCCTCCAGAAAAAACAAAAATAAACAACATGCAAAACAAAGGACAAAACCAACTCAGGGAAACCAATGTGGCTCAGTGGTTGAGTACCAGCTTTCCACATACAAGGTCCTGAGTTCAATCCCTTGCCCCCGGTACCTCAAAAACAAACCAACCAACCACATGTGTGATAGAATCTCATTTTTAAAAAGAAAATAAATGATTGATTTTAATGTTATTATCTTTTAAGCAAGATAATTTTATTAGTTTTATTAGTCACATGAGTTACATGAGCCACAGTTTCAATATCTGTTACTCTTCTTTTAATATTTATCTTATTGCATTTCAGCAAATTGATCTGGTAAGTTTTAAATTTGTATATGACTGAAAACATTTTTATTGCCTTTGATGATATATTTAATAGGTCCAGGTACTCTTTTGATGAATTGCTCTTCCAGTTCAAGAAAAAAAACTTAAAATTACTCCAGAAGTGAGACTTTCTACATCATTGTTTTTCTTCAAAATCAGTAGTAAAACTGCATTATTCTTGTAATATAGTAAATCTATATATTAAAAAAAAAAACCTTTACAATTGCCTTCAATCCACAAAGCTTTCATTTTTTTTTTCATTTTATCAGTAAAAGCCTTCTCCCCAAAACTTCAGAACCCAGAAGGTTTTCCACAATTTATATTAGGCATTATACTTAATATCAAGCAAGTTGTGAGATTTAGCAGAGTCCAAAACATTTTTTTGCCACTGTAATATCCTAGTTGTCACACACAAAACATACAGCTCTGTAGTGGACCTTAATAGTTTTCATTTCAGGATAAAAGTAAAACCCAATACGACACATGTCCTGTGGCAGCATCGGGCACAGGCGCACTTCTCCACACAAGCCCCTACTTCCTACACACACTTAGGAAGCATACATACTTGTCTCCTGTAATAGTGATTGTGAATCCATCGTATTCTTTCCCTTGATCTTTGAGGCTTGGAACTTTCGTGTTCACAGTGAAGCCGTCCTTTGTTTTAGTATTAAACTGCTTTCAGGGAAAAAGAAAATTAACATCATTAATCTATTATTCACTGCAAACCCCAAATGCAACTTTAGTGCTGGCTCCAAGTTCGATGTTTCTAGGAAGCATCACAGAAGTCACCTTTTGCAGAGCACCACACGTCCTCCGACCCAGCAGTCAGTCACTGAGGACACCTCTACTTGTCCTCATGCCACAACACAAATTCTGAAAGCCCAAGTTACGCGCCCCACGACCCCGAGCGGAGTCCATCAGAGAGCTTCGGCACACGGAGCTAACAGGCTGTCTTAATGAACACGGCGCCATGCAAGCGTCTATGAGCACCTTTCTTGTGTTTTTTTTTTCTCAAAGTCACTTATCTTGATAAGAAGCAACTTTTGATTCTTGGCAGAACAGCTGTGCCCAGGATACCGTAACTCGAAAAACAACTTATGCTCACATGGTGCTCCTTCAAGGTAGTTTGGGCCTCTCGTGATATTCCTGAAAAGCACCTTGAATTATACTCACCAACCAGAGAACGTCATCTAAACACACACACACACACACTCACACTCACACTCGGACTCTGCAGACCACAGAGAAGTAGGTTAAGACGTAAGAATGGCCCTCGAGTATGATGAGAACGAAGGCAGTTTCAGATGTCAACTTTCGTTTGTGACAAATACGGACGTGCCAGTAAATAGCTTTTGCCATTACCCCCAACACTGACCCCTCAAATCCAATTATTTAATACTGCCAGTTTTTAAGGGTTGATGGACTTAAAGCAAGAGAACCAAAAATTAAATAAAAAGAAGTCTCACTTCACATAAGACACTCGGGGGTGGGGGAGGGGAGATTTGTCTAAAACCAGTAAAACAAGTCAGATGTTCGGTAGAGATGCAGAGAGGGACGGGGACGTAAGCTGGACAACTCAGACAATCAGAGTCAACAGCTGAGCTGCAACAGGCAAGTATCTTTCACAAAGAATATGATCTTTGAGAAGAGTATACAAAGAGAAGGAGAATGAAAATGTGTTAAACACTTCCAATGTGCCAATCTAAGGAGATCTAAGGTGCATTTTAACTTGGGTTTTCATAAAAAAATAAAATAAAATTGCATATTTTCAGCAGAAGCTGTCACAATATCACATTTTACACACACTTTAAACAGTGGGTTATACTCTCTATGAACTGTATTTTAGAGTAGCCAAGGGGGCATCTGAACATGTTTTAGTGGCACTGCATTAGTTCATGAGACCCACACAGTAACTCACTGCGGTAGGTCTGGCAAGAATCATTGCTCTTTAGCAGAGAAGACACTGGAACTCTGACCACACCAGTGGCTTGCCCAAGCTTAGAGAGGCAGCTGCAGACCCTGGTTTCCAGGTCTTACTTCAGTGCTTTGTTCACTACAAGATGTTTCCTGGTTATTTCTTAAACTTTGGTGTAAAATCAGTTTTATCTTCTATCGCTACAAAGAGAACACTTATACAAATTTTATATTAAAATTCAAACCATTAATTGCAAAAGCAATCTACCTGCTGTCAGCACATTTTGGGGCAGTTAAAACCTTAGGAGGATAAAAGGTTCATAAAGTTAATTCTTCTTAAGGAATTATGCTTTTAGTCAATGCAATTTTTGTCCCATGTAGTAGTGCCTTTTACCTTGAATTGAAATTTTTTCAGATATCGATATTGCCCTATTTTCTTTTCATTAGCATTTGCCTAGTATATTTTTTCCCCTTTAACTTTTTAAATGCCATCTTGTAAATGGCATATAGCTAGACTTTAAAAAGCCAATCTGAAATTCTCAGTCTTTCAATAGGGGATTAATGTCATGTTGAGACTTGTCACTGCCATTATATTTCCAATTTACCTTACATTTTTCCTCCTCTTTTTTAAGTCTGTAGTTGGACTTTGTTTTCTTTATTCCATTTTCCTACCTTCTAGGGGCTTAGAAGATACATATTCCATCTCTAGTCTTCCAGTGTTTATCTTAAACATTTTACAAGAGATATTTAAACTTGTTTTTCTATCAATGCCAAGGGTTAGTTGGTAATTATATTCTCTCACTGGAAAAACAATCAGGACATTTTTGCTTCCTTTCTCCACTTTCCTCAATCTCTAATGTTAAAATATCTAGTATTCAGATTACATCTCTATATTTTAACATTATGCATTAACAGTCCATTTCACTGGGTTAGTTGTTCACCACTATTTTTTTTTTTTTTTTTTTTTTTTTTAAGATTTTATTTATTTATTCATTCATTTATCCCCCCTTGCTGCTTGTGCTCGCTGGGTCAGCTAACCACGCCGTGCGGGCGGGCTTGCCTTCACCAGGAGGCCCCAGGAACCGAACCCGGGGCCTCCCATATGGTAAACGGGAGCCCTACTGATTGAGCCACAGCCGCTTCCCGACCACTATTTCTTATATCTCGTGTTTTCTTCCTTGTTGGATTCACTTTGTGGGAATGTATCTTTGAATCATTTTGACAAAGGTGATCTGCACTTCATCAAGATTTCTATGTACCTGTTGTATGTTTAAAACTGGTTTTATTTTACCCTCACAACTGAATATTGCTATGGCTGCTTCAAATAAATTCCCCTCAGAATTTTTAGACATTGCTCCACTATCACTGGTAGGAAATAAGGTATTAGTGTGATTCTCTTCCCTTAGTATTTACTCAGTTTCTCTCTTTTTTGGAAGTTTATAAGTTGTCTTTATATTTAAAATCCTAAAACTCCTCCAGGATGAGTGTAGATGACAGTGTTTGTACACTTACCATGCTGGACACTCATTTAGGCCCTTACATTTAATTTTTCATATCTCTAGAACCTTTCCTTCTAGCATTTTGCCAATTAATTCCTCTACTTCTCTCTCTTCTCTCCTTCTGGAACTTCTACTAGATACTTCAAATTCTGTGTTTCTTCTCTCATTTTATATCTCTTTGTTCTTTTAAACTGCATTCTAGAAGAAATCATTGATCTTCCAGCTCCTATATTTGATAATCAGTTATCTTCAATCTATTAGTCTAACCATTCAAATCCATTCAAGATTTTTTTTTTTAAATTATGAAAATTCTTATTATTCTTTTTCATACCAACCTTTTAATTTGTATATTTACTTTTTTTTTTTTTTTTAAGATTTTACTTATTTATTCATTTATCCCCCCCTTGCTGCTTGTGCTCGCTGGGTCAGCTAACCACGCCGCGCGGGCGGGCTTGCCTTCACCAGGAGGCCCTGGGAACCGAACCCAAGGCCTCCCATATGGTAAACGGGAGCCCTACTGATTGAGCCACAGCCGCTTCCCTGTATATTTACTTTTCACATGATACTGGCTCGAATCTCTGGGGTAATTTATACATTTTTTACTGAGGTCAAATTTATACACAATGAAACGTACACGTACAGTTTGATGCATTTTGACAAATATAAATCCATGTAACCACACCTCAATCAAGATAATAGTATATTTACGTCATTTTGGAAAGTTTCACCCCGCCCTCTTTCAGTCAAACCACTCTTTTCATAAGCAATCATTGTTCAGGTTATCTGTCCCCATGGATTAGTCAAAAGTTATAAATGGATTAATACAGAATATCCTCTTTTTCCAGCTTCTTTCCCACAACATAATGTTTGTGAGATTAATCCTTGTTGCTGCCTGTAGCAGTTTTGTTTTTTCCTTTTTATTACTGAGTAGTATTCCATGGCTAACCTCCATTAAGAAACTCTGACACGCCTCGTGAAGTCCCTGATCTGGGAGGCTGCACCTGAACTGGGAAAGCTGTGAATGGCACAGGAGCTCTGTGGCACGTGCAAAACCAAAACCGCAGCTTCTCCGTGAAGGTGGACCACATGCTTGACCTCCTCTCACCATGCAAATAAAAGGGCCGGGGATGCTGGGAGCCGCATGTGGGTCGCCGCTGGGCCTTGTGAGGAGGCTGCAGGTGTGGCCCACGCTTTGCTCTAACAGTCTTCTACGAAGCCAAGTAAACTTACTGCTATTAGAGATGATAGACAAAAGCCCCATGTGCTTTGTGAGTGGATTAACAATCTGAACCTGATCACACTGACTTTTCAGTCCAGTTTCTTTTGGTTCTTCTCATAGTTTCCACTTCTCTGCTGAGAGTCTCTGACATTATCTTGATGTTTTCCTTTAAGTCCTTGAACACATTTATACAGCAGAGGAGGACTTTAAAAGCACTAAATCCAGCATCTGGATCATCTCAGGGTCTGTTCCTATTAAATAATTGGCTTTATTTTTCTTGATTATGGTCACATTTTCCATGTTGTCTTCCTTCTTCTATTACCTAGTAATTAGGGAGTCTAGATTGAAACTATCATAAAGTAAAAGTTATTGAAAGATCTAGCAGATCCTTTCAATTACCCTTAGACTTAGCTTTATTCTTTGTTAGTCTATTTAGAAATCTTCCTTAGCCCTAGGGTGTAGACCTTCCTCTACAGTGTGAACTTACTCTTCTGATGTGTCCCTTCTGTGGTCTTAATTAAATGCCTGAGATGCTCACAGGACCCCTCCACCCTGGCAAGGCCAGAACGCCAGTGTCTCTCAGTACTGTGTAAACTTTATATCTTTACTCCACTCTCGCCCCCACAGCGACTGCTCTCTGCTAAGCCTCTCAGTCTCACTGTACATGAACAGCCCAGAGGTCAAGGATGACAAGGAACCCCCACACTGACCTCTGGGCACGCCCCACCTGGCCTGGCATCTTTCTCTTCTCTATCTGCCCTGCAAATTCTAGTCACTTCTAGATCCAAACTCCCACCTCTGCCTCCTCGGCTTAGTGAGACCACCGGCTCTGCCTGGCCACAGGCCTGTTCAGTGATCTAGTAAGTATTCCCAGGCCTAAAGGCAGGGTGCAAGTGGGGCTCACCTCACGTACTTCCCTTCCCTCAACAATCACACTTTTTGATGGTCTGATGCGTGAAAACGTTTGCCTTGTATTTTGTTCAGTTTTATAACGGTTATAGTGTGGAAGGGCAGTTGAGTATCAGTTCCATTGTGGCCAGAGGTAGAATTATATACATATTTTTAAAATTTTCTTCTGTTTCCTCTATGAACTGCTTCCTCAAGAGTAGTTACTCTGTTTGAGTCTGATGCTTGTGTTTCATTTTATTTTGGTTATTATTCAGAGTATTTTCATATTAGTGTTTTCACTAATAGGGTTTTTTTGTTTTGTTTTGTTTTTGTTTTTTTTGAGGTACCGGGGCCGGGGATTGAACTTGGGACCTCGTATGTGGGAAGCTGGCACTTAAACCACTGAGCCACATCGGCTTGCCTGAGTTGGTTTTTTCATTTGTTTGCTGTTTGTTTTGTTTTTAAGAGTACCAGGGATCAAACCCGGGACCTTGTTTGTAGGAAACAGGCACTCAGCCAACTTGAGTTACATCCACCCCCCACTAATAGAGTTTTAAAACATTTATAGCAGAATATTAACAAACATGCATTTAACAATTGAGTTCTTTTTTATTTATTTAAGATTTTATTTATTTCCTCTCCCCTCATTGTTTTGCACTCGCTATATGCTCGGCTTCATTTTTTTAGGAGGCACCAGGAACTGAACCGGGGACCTCCCATGTGGAAAGGAGGTGCCCAATCACTTGAGCCACCCCCGCTCCTACTTCTTTTTTAAAAGTGCTATACTTTGTTTTTTGTTTTTTTTTTTTACTAAAAACACCTTGATTTTGATAATAAATTTACCTTCATAATTGGGAGAAGGTCTTCTACTTTGTGTACCTTTTCCAGAGCTTCTCTGACTTCCAACAATCCTTTAGGATTATTAGCTCTTTAAAAAAGAGAGAGAGATGGCAACTGAGATTAATTCAGAAATGTAACAGTTATGCTCTTACTTTGAATTTAAATGAATTTTCCTTAATTATGAGTTACTTGGTATTCAAAATAGTGGACCACAACTATGTTTCTAAGTCATGGAATAATTTAATTCTAATTATTTTGGGGCTGCAGATGAGAATTAAGGAAATAAACAGCACTCCATCGAGAAGGTAAAAATAGGGAATGCAGAATGGATTGACAGGCAGTGTTTTGTGCATATGTGTACTGGTTTAGGTTTGGTCATAAAGCCTATTAATAACTCCGAAATTAGAAGTCTATGTGTTTTTTTCCTTTCTAAAGTTGCTCATATGGAGGTATTCCCTGCTGGGATTTTATACCAATTTTATTTTCACTTGGTAATAACTAAGCATTCAAAATTCTTTTTTTCCCCAGTGTTCTACTCACTGTTATATATGTACATACTTGCTTTCAACTCAGAGACTGAAATCCATAATAGGTAAATTCAAAGAAACATCTTGCTTTGTAGAAGAAAGAGACTAGAAAAGTCACAGTATTGTCTGTAAGGTTCAAAACACTCAATTGGGGTTCATGGATTTTATGAATGCTATTAAAAATTAGGTTATTAAGAAACTATAAAAGGTTCTAAACACTTTGTAAAACTGAAAATTTGAGGCATTTTGTTTAGTCTGTCAATAGGCTTAGTTTTCAAGGTAAATATAACAAATGTAAGACATGTAAAATTAATCTATTACTATGAAGGAGAAAATGGAAGGATTACCCATGATAAACAAGAATTCTATCTTTAATAAAATGAAGTATTTTCTCAAAATATTCCAGGTATCTCATGTTAATCACTTGACCCCTGTAAGGGAAAAAAAAAAAATCTTTTTACAAAGGAATATCTTTAAAATAATATCTCATTTCGAAGTTCAGTAAAAAAAAAAAATAAGATAGCTAATGAGAACATAGCAACAACGACAAAAAAGCATAGGAAATTCAATTGCTCACAGCCAAGGATTGGGAGAAGTTAGGTACTGTCTTAGCAAGGCTGCTGGTCAGATCTTGGAGCCTATCCTGGTAGGAAAGGCACCAAGTTTGTTGTCTTTACCATCAAGACTCCAGATATGCCAAAATGGGAAGAAAAATTCCCAAGGCCTTAAACGAGGTTCAGACTTTCCTGCCTATTTCCTTTTATGTATACCTCTACTTTTAGATAGCCAGTATACCTTCTTCCTTTGCCTTGGTCCTCCCGATAGCATTAGCTGCTAATATTCCTTCCTTTCTTGCTTTCCAGCTAACTAGCAATTGTCACTTTTTTAACCCACTGAAAATATTACTTTCCTCACCTCCCTCTCCTTCTCTCTCTATTCTACACTCTCTGGGCAGTCTCTCTTCCATAACTTCATTTACAACCATTATGCTGATAAGTCACATGTACACAGCCAACTGCTCACTAGGCACCACTCCCTGGAGGTCCCACAGACATCTCAAACTTCACCGTCATAATCATCAAATAGGAATTTACTCCCCTACACCGCAGTCCCAGCTGCACCAACACACATTCATGTAATTTTTGTCCTGTGGCTCTCCAGCTCAAGGGAACAACCATGTACTTGAGTCAGTCTTCATGTAAGGTCTTCATGTAATTCCATGCTCTCTCCCATTTCTAAATGATCACCAGTGATACTGATTATACCTTCTAAATACCCATCTCTTCCCTCTTCAACCCACTACAACTATTCCACAACTTCTGCATGTGTTCACCTGAATTATCACAACGTTCTAACCCCTTCCCTTGCCTCCAAGGTCACTGCCCCCTCTATAATCTATTCTGCCACCCTGCTGTCAAAGTGGTCATCCTAATGCACCAACCTTTCGTGCCACTTCTTTGCTTAAAAACCCTTGAATGGCTCTCCATCAACATGAGGGGGGAAAAATTCCTTAGCATGGAGTCTAAAGTTATTTATATTTGGCCTCTGCCTACCTCTTTAGCCTTAATTCCTGATACTCCTTTAATTGCAAACTCCTTTAATTGCAAACTAATCAGTCATAATGAATCAGTTTCCTGAACAATACCTACCTCACTTGTGGATCTCTGTCTAATCATCCCACCTTTCTTTCTTTCCAACCCTTTAAACAGCTTAAGCATCACCTGAAGGCTGGACGAGGACCCCATTCTCTGTGTTCCCATGGCATCCTGTACGTATGAGCAGCATTACACTTAACACGATGTACGTAAGTAGGGGTTTACTTGACCTCTTCACTAGACCGTAAACTTTTCGAAGTTGGGGACTGTTTCACTTCTACATCACCATCATGCAACAAAGCACAATGACTGGCGGATGGCTGCCTTCAACTAAAGCTAGTTGACTGAGTCTATCTTTAAATGTCACAAATTATCATAAGAAATAGGACTATACAAGTCATAAGAGGCAAAAATTCATTTTCTAGAAATTAAAATAAGTATATAACTGATATTTCCATTAAAACGCAAACTTAAATATCAAAGTTAAATAGAATAATATATATATATTTTTAAAGATTTATTTATTTTACTTTATCCATTTTAAACCCCCCTTCCCCATTTGCTGTTTTGTGTCCATTTGCTGGGCAATTCTCTGTGTCTGTTTCCTGCCATCTCTTATCCTCCTCCTCCAGTCTTCACCAGGATTCGATCCTGGAGACCTCCGATATAGGAGAGAGGTGTTCTGCCGCCTGCGCCACCTCAGCTCCTGGCTTCTGGAGCTTTCGGAGCATCTTGTCTTGTCTCTCCCCTGTTACATCATCATCCTGCCGCATGGCTCCCGGGACCCGACAGCTCAGCGGAACACAGAGCCTGGCAGCCCATGCGCCTTCTATATATATATATATATTTCATTTTACCATGAGGTCCCGGGGATCGAACCCAGGTCCCTCCATATGGCAGACGGACACCCAACCATTTGAGCCACATCCGCCCCCAGAATAATATTTTTTTGATTCACGTTTCTGGAACAAGAAACATCTTAAATGTGACACAAACTATTTGTAAATTTTATCTAAAATTTACCAAAGGACAGGCTAACAATAGGGTCCCTCTTCAGGCTGATAACCCTTCGTATCTGTTCATCACTTATTTAGAGGGTGGCTAAGCACATGAAGGGTAAAAAGGTACACAGTTCAGTCATGTCCTCAATGTGTATATACTCTTAACAAAACAAAGTGTCTGAAGTTAAGCTGACTTACCCTCCCTAGAAAGCAGCTTAGTGACCTGATATTGTTCTTTATCCAAGCCCTTTACGTGTGTGTATATTGGGGGGAGGAGGGTGGCTTTATCACAACAGACTTGACAAAAGAATTTCTTTCAGTAACACAGTATTATTAGAAAGAGTTATGGCAAATGCCATGTTCTCAATCTAATTGCTTTCCTTGATGCATTTTAGGGCCCCTTAAAGGCTGACGCCCTGGGAACAATCAGGCAGTCCATCCTCCACTTGAGTTCTGCAGCACAGAGAAGAGCCCTGGGGGGCAGCATGGTATGGACTCCATTTCTTTATGCAGCTGCAGTAGCTGAAAGGAACACAGGCAGGTCTCTGCAGGTACAGAGCGAATCTGTGTGTTCCCATTTTAAAAAGTCAGCAGGAAAGGAGCAAGGAATTGCTCATGGTCTCCATGGCCTGCTATTTAGAATAAACTTCTATTAAAACAGGAAAGATGCACAAAAGGCTCATACCTGATTAGATTAATATGATTATTAAAACCTCTGCTAAGACTTCGTGCTGGCATTTGATCTAACCACAGCACAGGCTGGTCTGGATCAGCAATCCTATAAAACAGAGCTTGTTAAGGATGAAGATGTTATAAAACTTAGATATGTTCAAAAGCATGAAAAATAAAACATGTAGACATCTTTCAAAAGTGGGAGAAAGCAACTGCTGAGTCGAGTACATCTAAAAATATGACACACAAACCTGCAAATCCCAAACAGATGTTCCAATTGAATCAATTAAAAGGCCAGTAAAGGCTTACTAGTAGAGCATTATTTTTCTCAAGAAAATGAAGATCAAAGTTCTCCCCTTCCCCCTCCCCCCAACTGTGACTGCTTAGCCAGGCACATTTGGAACTGGTATACTGAAGTTCATTTCAAATGCACTTTCAAAAAAAACTACTTTTTCTAAAACTACATTTACAAAGGTGCTAGAAACAGAACTGATTCCTATTTCATGTATATTAGTCAAGTATCTTTCAAAGAATAAAGCAATGTGTGACAAATTTTAGAGAGGAAAACAATTTATAAGGCCTATTATTAGTAAGTGAAACAGGATTCAAAACCTGTTAGCTAGCGAAAATTTACATTATTTGACAATAAGCTTTCTAGTTTACTTTCATTTAAACGTTACCTTCTCCATTTTACTGCAATGTCAAACATATCTCTCCATTGCATCAGCCGAGTTCTTCCATTCATTCGAACCTTTGAGTTGGTCCATGTACGCTGCACAGCTTGCATGACTTCCAGTGCTGCCAAGCCCATAGCTAAAAGACAAGAAATATGAAGGAAACAGTTTGCAAGGACACTTTAGAGAGACTGGTTTTGTCTACTTCACATTTTCCTCAATAAAGAGGCTCAGTGATAATTCAAGAGCAATTACATAAAGAAAGAATCAGAAGTACTGGTAATATGAGAAGACCTGAGATACCATTCCATCATGATGGTTCTACTAAAATTAAAATCTATCAGAGAAAACTAGAGCTCCCCCCACAGTAGTCTCCTCCCAACTCTGCCTTCTACTGAAGCAAGGGGAGGTTCAAATTCTTCCTCCCTCCTACAGCAAGGAAAGAGCTCCTGCTGATCAGCTGTCTGATACCCAGTAATGCCTTAAGATCGATATTCTACACCCACACTGTAGCAACGGCAAAAAAGACAAGCTGGAAGCAGTCTTCTTTCAGAATTCAGTATGAAGGATTCTACACATTTCTGTTCTGATCAAATAGAGTTGAAGTAAACTCCATAAATAATTTTTAAAAAGCACAAAGTGGTTTGACAATCCTTGCTCTTATGTCAGAAATATTTCTGTTTTCAGATAGTTTCCAGAATACCTCTGTGTATTCTCTTGTTTGGCAGGAAACCAGGTGTTTCATATTGCATCAGTGATCCCAAACGATCAGCTACACAAATGAGCTCTTGTACCTCAGGCATATAACTCTCAAAATTATGATGTAATACATCTCTGGAAGAAACATTACATACATGATAAGGATTTTTACAACAGACATTTGGTAATACAATTTCATCTGGAAAGCAATCACTTCCTCCACTGGAAAAGTAATAAAGAAATCTATGACCACATAATCTTTATTTTAGTACTTTGTACCGAATCATACAAAAATTAAAAGGGAATCATTCAGGGGAGTATGCATACAATTAATATTGTGTATTTGTTAGTAACATTGATAACTAACATGCAATTCAGAAGGCACCTCTTACGTTATTTGCCTTGCAATACAAACCTGCCTAGACTGCCCTTTTCAACAGGCAGCCCAACCCACCCCGCCATGTTCCACTCCCTGCCAAAGTTGTGTTACATGAAGTAGACTTGGAATGATGTATGGAAGTACAATTGTTAAGCTGCCAACCTGCTTGAGGTCTTTATAACAAAGTTATAGGTTGTATCAGGAAGTCCCTAAAGCCACCCTCAGGTTCAGCAATTCATTAAGACTCGGCACATAGCTGTGAGTACAATGATAACCTCTTACAGCAAAAGGATGCCAAGTACAATCAGCAAAGGGGGTGAAGTAGGGGAAACCAAGGCCAAGCTTCCGAGGGTCCCTGTCCCAGGGGAGTCACAAAGGACGTGCTTAATTCCCTCAGCAACAAGTTGTGACAAGACATGTGGAATGTTGCCAGCCAGGGGAGTTCATTAGAGACTTAGTGTCCAGGGTTTTTACTAGGGGCTGATCACGTAGGCACTCCCTGCCTGGCAGGTGCCCCCAAATCCCAGACTCCCAGAAGGAAAGCAGGTGTTTAGCATAAACCATATTTGTACAGTTTAGGCAAAGTGGGCCACTTATTTGGGAATGTGGGAATCCTCCCTAAATGCAAGTTCCCATATGTCAGCAAAGGCCCAATCTTGCAAGCAGGCCTTTCCAAAGATAGCAGTTCAAGCCTCCTGTGTTAACTTTCTCTAAAAAGGGGTGGCAGAGAACATATAAAATCTCTCTGAGCAATCTGGTTTCTTTTTAAAAATTTTAATTATGTAATAATTGACTTACACAAAAGCATTTGAACCAATTACCCAATTTAAGAACCTAGAACAATTATGTACTTCCATCTAGAGTATCCTACTTCCCTATTCTAGTCCCCTTCCTCCAAGCCAGAGGTAATTGAGCTTAAAATTAGTATTTGTGATTCCCTTACCTTTTCAAAAAATAAGTTCATTGCACATATGTCTATATATAATCATATAGCTATAGAGAGATAGTTCATATAACCCTAAACAATACTATAGTTTTGCTTCATGAGTTTTATGGAGAAAATGACGTCACATTGTAATTTCCTGACTTGCTCTTTTTACTGAAAATTGTATTTTTAAAATGTATATATATTTTTAAAAAGATATTTAGATTACATAAATGTTACATAAAAATATAGGGGATTCCCATATGCCCCGTTCCCTACCCCTCCCACATTTTCCTACATTAACAACATCCTTCATTAGTGTGGTACATTCATTACAATTGATGAAAATCTTTCGGAGCATTGCCACTGAGCATGGATTATAGTTTACAATGTAGTTTACACTCTCTCCCACACAATTCTGTAGGTTATGGCAAGATATGTAATGGCCTATATCTTTCGTTGTAATGTCATTTAGGACAATTCCCAAGTCCCGAAAATACCCCCATATTTCACCTGTTTTTCCCTCTCCCTGTCCTCAGAACCTCCAGTGGCCTCTGCCTCCACATCAATGATGATTTCTTCCATTGCTAGAATCACAAGTCTATAGTAGAATACAGTAAGCCTACTTTAGTCCATAGCTGAACACTGTATTTTAAGAACCATCTCACTGCAGGATTTGTTTGTTTATACTGCTGTATAAGATCCCATTGTATGACTATATAATATTTATTCATTTTTCTGTTGCTGGACAACTGGGTTGATTTCTAGTTTATAGTTGTGATCAAATTAACAGTCTTATACAGGTCTCCTGGTACATGTGTGCACATGTATAAGGTTTACTACTGAATATACTTATGAGCAGAACTGGTAAGACTGCAGGATATGCAAATATTACAAGACAAGGACAAGTTACTTCCCAAAGTGGTTGTAGCAATTTATACTCTTACCAGAAGTATGTAAGTTCCTATTGATCCTCCTTCTAACCAATACTACTATTGTCAAACTTAATATTTGCTCATCTAGTGCAAAATGCAAAAGATGTAAAACAGTATCTCATGTGGTCTTGGTTTATGAGTGGAAGTATGTTTCATGTTTACTTGCCATTTATGTTCGCCCCTTTTTGAAATTTCTGTTCATGTGTTTTGCTTATTTTTCTATTGGTTGATTTTCTTTGACTTTTTTATTTGTAGAATCATAGATTCCAGCTACTAATTCTTGGTGAGTGAAATAGGTTGCAAATACCCATTTTTGCACTTGCCTTCACTCTTAATGGTATCTTTTGATGAACAGAAGTTCTTAGGTTCAATGTTGTCCAACTAATCAATCTATTTGGATAGGGACTATGCTTTGGGTGTCTTGATTAAGAAATCTGTCTTCACCTCAAAGTCATAGAAGTCTTTACTTATATTTTCCCCTAAATTAAAAAAATTTTTTTTTTCCATTTACATCTAAGATTTTAATCCTGAAATTGGATCTCTATCTACACTATCACAAAAGTCAATTTTACTCGATCCATATGAATATCTAACTGTCCCACTCCCATTTACTAACAAGACCTACTCTGATCTATAATACACCTTTGCCATTTATCCAGACTCCCTATTCTGCTCCTTTGGTCTACCTGTCTATCCCTGCACCAATACCATTGTGTCTTTATTAAGTCTTGCTATCTGGTACAAAGGAAACTTCCCCCAAAGCCTGGGCTATCCTCTTCTTCAGGAGTATCTTGATTAGTCTTGGTCCTTTATTCTTCCACAGAAGTTAAAGAATTTACTTATCAAGCTCCTCAAAAACTGTTGGGATTTTGAAAGGTATTTTACTGAATCCATAAATAATTTGCAGCAAACTGACATATTGGTGCTATTGAATTTCCCACCTATGACCACAGTGTTTCTCTCCATTTATTTGTTTTCCCTTAGTAACTTTCTTTCTTTTTTTTTTAAAAAGATTTATTTACTTTATCCATTTTAACACCCCCTTCCCCATTTGCTGTTTTGTGTCCATTCGCTGGGCAATTCTCTGTGTCTGTTTCCTGCCATCTCTTCTCATCCTCCTTCTCCAGTCTTCACCAGGATTCGATCCTGGAGACCTCCGATGTAGGAGAGAGGTGTTCTGCCACCTACGCCACCTCGGTTCCTGGTTTTCAGAGCTTTCAGAGCATCTCGTCTTGTCTCTCTCCTGTTACGTCATCATCTTGCTGCATGGCTCCCAGGGCCTGCCGGCTCACCGGCACACAGAGCCTGGCATCCCATGAGCCTTCTATATATATATATATATATATATTTTTTTTTTTAATTTTACCGGGAGGTCCCGGGGATCGAACCCAGGTCCCTCCATATGGCAGGCGGATGCCCAACCATTTGAGCCACATCCGCCCCACCCCCTTAGTAACTTCCAATAAAGTTTTATAATTATCCCCATACAGGTTTTCATTTTTTAAAGATTTATTCCTAAGTACCCTGTTTGCCATTATATAGTAGTATTCTTTATCCCTAAAAATGCCTTACCTTTAAGCCCAATATTAATATAGCTAATATTAGTTCATATTTCCCTAATATCACTTTTCCATTCCACCACTTTAAACCTTTCTGGGTCCTTATGCTTTAGATGTCCCTTGTAAAAAGCATATAGCTGGATGTTTTTTTTTTTTTTTTTTTAAATTCCAGTCTTTAACAGATGAAGTTAGCCCATTTATATTTATAGTGATTGTAGACATATCTGTATTTATCACAACCTATTCTTACTTTTTCTTTTTATTTGTCCCACTCTTTTTATGCTTCCCTCACCCTCAACCTCGTTTCTGGTTGATTTTGGATTTTTTGTTTTTCCCCTGCATTTCATATTTTTTTATCCTCTGTACTACTATGGAAGTTGTGCACATTCTATTTCTAACCTTTTAGTACTTAACCTAGGCATTTTAAATATTCATATATAAAATCTGAACATATTTAATATTTAATCCACCTTCCCAAACAATATTTAACTCACCTTTCCAAACAATAAGATCTTACAATATATTAACTTTTTATCCCAACTTATTTGCGATTTTTTGCCTGATAATTTAGTTCTGTCCTTTTCATAACCCCCAAATTAGTTATTTTATAGAAACAATGCATATTTTACATTTACCAATTTACCAAGCTTACCATTTTTTCCCCTCATCATTCCTTCTTGTATCCCAAATCTTGCTTCTAAGGTTATTTTCTTTCTTCCTTAAATACATCCTTTAGAAGTTCTTTTAGTGAATGCCAGTTGGTGGAAAATTCACTTTTTGTTTTTCTGAATGTCTTTATTTGAATATGTCTTCATTTGTAAAAGATAGTTTTGCTGGGTATAGCATTCTAGGTTGACAATTCTTTTCTTTTAGTACTTTAAAGATTCTATTCCATTATCTTCTAGCTGCCATTGCTGGTGCTGAGAGGTTTATAGTCAGTTCAATTATTGATCCTAAAGAAGTGATCTGTCTTTTCTTTCTACTTTTAAGATTTTCCTCCTTATCTTAGGTGTTTCCTAATTACCTATAATGTGTCTAGATATAGATTTCATTTATTCTGCTTCTTGGAAAAAATCTGTGTATTTGTGTTTCATCAGCTCTGGGAAAATCTTAGTTAAATCTCCTTCTGAGATCTTAGTAACACGTTAGACCTTCTCCTTCCATCTTTTACAAATCTCTATCATGTTTTCTAATTCCGTGGCTCTCTGTGCTGCACTCTGGATAATTCCTACTACTCTATCTTCCAGTCCTACAGTTTTCTCTTAGCTATATTTAACCTGTTTAGTCTATATATGCTTTTTTTTTTTTTTGAGGTTCCAGGAGCTGGGGATTGAACCTGGGACCTCATATGTGGGAAGCTGGCACTCAACCATTAACCCACATTGACTTCCCTGAGTTGGCTTTATTTTTTGTTTTGCTTTATTTTTTTCAGGAGGCACCAGGAACCGAAACCGGGATCTCCCATGTGGGAGGCAGGCGTTCAATCACTTGAGCCACATCCACTCCCTGAATTCTTTATTTCAATGATTATATTTTCTATTTCTAAAACTTCTAATTATTATTTTTTAATGCATCTTGTTCCTTGTTCTTTTTTTTCAATTTCTTCTTCAATTTCTTTAAAAATTTGATTTGGAGGGGCTGAAGTCTCTCTTCAGACCCCTGCCATGCTGGCAGGGGAGCTTAAGTCTATTCTTCAGACCCACTCCATTGGGAGAGCTTCCCAATAAACTTCCTGCCTGCAATCATCCAAAAAAAAAAAAAAAAAAAAAAAATTTTTTTTTTTATTTGGAGTTATTTTATTCTGTTTTGAACCATGCCAAAATTTGAAGTCCCTGAGAGTCTAAACCTGTTGTTTCTGTTGATTTTCACATACAGGTTTGGTGATCTTGGTTTCTGAATTCTCATACTAATGATTTTAATCTGCGGAAATACTGGGGGCCCAAATTGGCAATGCTTCCCTACCAGAAAGGATTTGCATTTGCTTCTGTTGAGATCTTGGAAGTGCCTCCAATATGTGACCACTTAAGCCCCTTTCAAGATCAGCAAACCCGTCCTGCCTATGGTCTAGGGCATTCCAATAGAAGAATTGTGTGCATTTACTGTCAGGGCAATCCCTGCCTTATAAATGTGCCTATCATTCACCACTCTAGTTTGAAAACCCCTCCTTCAGTTTTTCTTTTTAGAGGGTTGAGGGGGTTGATTTTAAGTAATTTCCATTAATTTTTAATATACTGTTAGACTCCCAGAATTTAAATTTTATTCCAGATCTAATAATTTATTCTAGATATACTATGTAGTGGAATAGCCCTTTAGCCTATCTGTTTTGCTATAATACAACAACAGCTCACCAGTTTCCAACTGTCAAAATGTTAAATAATTTGTTTTAAAGGTTTTAAGAGAATAATGCATATCAAAGACTACCAAGGAGTTTAAGAACATTTGAAATTTTGAAAGTTGCCCCAAATTAGCAGGGACGATCAGGCTAGAAGGAAAAATAATATTCAAAGTTTCAAGACACTTCATAAATTAAAGGAAATATTTGCAGACATATCATCTTCCAAAAGAAATATGTACAGAAAGCAATTTATTGATTGAGAACTATCACGATGCTATTTCAATCTTGAAAAAGAAAAAATCAAAATCATTTCAAGCACTTACTTTATGTGGGGTTGCAAACCTGGCTGCTCTTCATAGTCTTCTATGAGAAAAGGCAGATTTTTTGCCCAATGGTCCTTAAAGCTGCCAGGCAGATCCACATCAATGTTATATTCCGTAAGGGGAGTATCGAGGTGTGCATGAAGATATCGAGAATACTCTGTAGATAGGAAGTATCTCAAATACTGCTAAAGAAACATTTTTTAATAGCTAGCCACCATACAGATACTTTGTAATAAATTAATTAGTTACAGGAATTTTTAAAGGAGATTCTAAATTTTAATAAATCACTATTATTACATGATAACAAAGAAACCAGCCACTAGCTTGAGCTGCGAGGGTGACAAAACAAACCAGTCAATCTGTTCTACTTTGGCTTAATTTTAATCACCTTCCTGTGAACTAGACCAAAGATCTCCCTTTTTCACTTCCAGAGCCTGAGAATCCAAGTTTGGATTCGGACAGAACCTGGTTTTCTGTCAAGGGATCAATGGCCTGACTAGGTATACCACTGCACTGACTGACTCCATAGAAGCAGTGTAGAAAGTCTGCAGATACGGGCTGTCCGCACTGCTCAGTCTGTAGTTTACAAGTAGTTTAGCTCTACTAAACCAGGAAAAAATGGGAACTGTAATTTAGGGTAAAGAGGTGTGCTGCCTGATAGCCACATGGCTACTCAGTACTTAAAATGTGGTGAGTATAACTGAGACAACTGAATTTAAAATTTTGTTTAATTTTAATTAAACTTTAAAACTGCTACACAATTCAATTAGAAAACTTCAATATGTTTGGAATGTGCATATATGAATCTACTTTTTGAGTTATGTTTTATGAAATCTAAATTCAGATCAAGTAGTACCAATGAAATTTAGAATCCAAATTGTGATGTGCTGTAAGTATAAAATACATACCAGATTTCAAAGACTTAGTACCAAAGAATAATGTAAAATATCTCATTGATGGTGGATTTACATTACATGTTGAACTAAACTTTGGGATATTTTGGATTAAATAAAATGTATTCCTAAAATTAATTCCCCCCCCCCTTTTTTTTACATGGCTACTAGAAATTTAGAATTATAAGCATCACTTGCATTAGTTTTCTGTTGGACCTTACTGACACAGAGGGCTAAAAATAGTATAAGAAAGACTTGTAATGGAAGTAAATATGTGGGCTGTATAAGGAAAACAAAAACATCTTTAATGTAGAGAAAAAGATTATTATATATAAAAGGAAAACTCCTTAATCATTTGTTATCTTCCTTATCCCAATTTAATTTCTCAGAAATTCAAGAATTCTGATGTGAGAGAAATTACAGGTCAAAGATGCCAGGGTCACATTTTAATAGTAAAAACCTTATAGGGAAGCGGCTGTGGCTCAATCAGTAGGGCTCCCGTTTACCATATGGGAGGCCCTGGGTTCGGTTCCCGGGGCCTCCTGGTGAAGGCAAGCTCACCCGCATGGCGTGGTTAGCTGACCCAGCGAGCACAAGCAGCAAGGGGGGGATAAATGAATAAATAAATAAAATCTTTAAAAAAAAAAAAAAAAACAAACCTTATAGAAGTTTACTTTCCTGCCATTCTTATATCTTTTCCTGCCTCCATGAGGAGACATGGAGAGCAGATGATTTAGTTCAAAATATTCTCTAACTTCAAAGTAAAAAATTTTCTAACTTTAGAAAGCGAAAGTATACGAAGTGGGAGAAAAAGCACTGGACTCTATCTAGTCCAGGAATCACCACTATCCATGGGGTGGCTGTGGACAAGTTACCTAACCTCTTTGAGACTCAGTTGCCTCATATGGAATATAAGAGAGTCAACATCGAACATTAAAGCTCAATGGTTCTGTGATTTTCTGACTTACCTCGGAGATACTTCACTTTAAGATACTCTGGGCTAGCCTTCTGGCCGGGGAGAGGATCATTTAACATGACTTTAGTTTGTGCTTTAATCCCTTCATAAAACTGTCCCATTGCAACATGGCTGAGTCCTTTCATATACTGGCATACTTCATTATAGGGTTCCAGCTGCAGACACCGCTGAGGCAATGAAGGAGAAAACGACGTGTTAGTATCGGCAGAGTTTAAGGAAACGTCTAAACACTACTGTTTTTTTCTGGAATAAGAAAAGTTTTCCCTCCAGGTTAAATCAGATCAAAGACATACTCTCTAAAAGAGTCTATAAGACAAAGCAATCATTTGTTGTAGTTGCTGTTAAATATCAACACTATTGTTGGCTCACTTTCTATCCATTTCACTAAACCTTGTCGAAAAATAAGGCAGAACTCCAGTTACGGTGCTTCTCGTTTATAGACGCTCACCTTGAAGTTGTTGAGGGCTTCCTGTAAGCTGCCGTGGTGGTAGAGCATCATCCCCCGAAGCTGGAGGGTCTGAACGTGATTCTGGTTGAGCAGCAGTGCCTTCTGAAAGCTCTCGGTGGCGGCTTCAAAATTGCCCAGTTCTCTAGGTATTTAATAGTAGTGACAAACACAGTGTCAACATCCAGAATAAGTAATCCCTAAGAATCGTGGTCCAGTCTATGAAAAAGATACTCTGATGCGGTGCTCCCTTTTGTCCATTACCACCTGATACCTACATACCCTTTGACATATCACATTCCACTTACTACTTCCAAATCTTACCAAATTATAGGAACCAAACAGTTCTTCAAATTCTTTGGAAGAAATTTATAGGTTTCCAAAGGCAAATTCTTACTCAAACCCCTTTCCCAGTTCATAATGGGCTTCAAGCCCTAGAACACAGTGTGTAAACATTATTTCTTCCCTTTAAAAGTCAGATACATAGTCATACAGATTCATTATTAAGAACCAAATTCATAGGTTTAAAATTGTATTTTTTCTGTCAATGCAGCTATTTCACTTAAAATCTAGTTAATCATTAGGCAATTTGAAAATTCTGAGAAAAAGAGGTATATTTTAGAATTGTGATAATTCCAGAATGGAAATGACTGTTTACTAACCAGTCTTCCTTTATATATTAAAATTTCTACAAAGACTTGAAGTGCCTTCAAAATGTCCTACAAATCAATTTTTTTTATAAATAATGCATTCCTTCTTTTTAAAATTCAGACAGGGTTATTTTTCTATTTTAAAGAAAACTCAAAGCTTTCCTAACAATAATCACTAAACATTAGTTCAGGGATGCAGGTTGAGTCCTTAATTAGTATTTTATTACATCTTATATGACAATACAGACAGAGCATTAAGAAAATCTGAGAAGGGCGTGCACAAGCTCAGTGTTTGCCTTCAGTGTTAAATATCAACCAACATTCCAGGAGGACAGGCTGAGCAACACACTCCCAGGACACACACAGGCACAGCCTTTCGCAAGCTGCTGTACTGTGAGGACAGCAGTTTGGCCTGCTAGGCCCACTCCAGCATCAATGATCTGTGAGGAACAGCGGCTCAGAGAGTTTATGTTAGTTGGGTTCAAAGAAAACTATTTAAAATTAGGTGAGTCTTGTGTCTGTATTACAAAATATACAGCAGAAGGGAAAGGCAGGGAAACTTGGGACACTGTACTAAAAATGCTTCCACGTTTGAGAGACTCAGACCAGGATTCAAAATGATGACTGGTTAAACAGCATAGCTAATATAAATAATGCATATTTAAAAAAATATATCAGTCTACAGTTACACAGCATTTTAATTTTTATGAGGCGCCGTCAAATCTATTTTCAATTTCTATTCCCAACAATTCTGTGAGACAGGGAGGATAAATATCACTCCCTAAACCCAAAACGAATCCAAACACACTTTCTCCAAGTTAGCATAAGAGCTTCTCAAACTAGCACATTAGATAAAGAATTAAGCTTCTGAACCAAACTTCTGCCAAATAAGGTACCTGCCAGGGTTTTGAAGGGAATTTCTATTACTATCTCTTCTGTTTCATAGTTCTGTATTATGGTACCTTTCACAGATGAGAAACCTGAAGCTCAGGGAAGTTAAGGACACACCTGCTGAATGGGTAAGCCAGGCCTAGAATCCAGTCTCCTGAAACACGGGCTCCTTTTATCCCCTTCTCCTTTGCCATATGAGAGCCTAAGTGTGGTTTTTTTTTGTTTGTTTGTTTGGTTTTTTAAACGTCAAGTCAGAATAGCTTTTACTGGTCAGAGCAATGCAGAGAGTCAGGAAGTCAGGTTCGAGCCACAGCTTCTCATTCCTAGTAGAGCTACATTATAATCATAGCTCTCTCATCCCTTTATTCTAGGGCCAGACAGACCACAGTGACGCGAGGGACATCCTAGTGGTAGCTTTAAAAAGCAGCAGCAGCGTCTCTAACCCAATAGCTTATAATGCCATTATTCAAAACAATAACCCTTGAAGGACTAATGTTTTCTAGATCAATGAATACAATAGGAAGGTTTTTTTAAGGAGATAATAATATGCATCGTGACATCCTCTGACCCATGGTTCTTTCTATATTCCAGAAGATCCCAGAAGAAGCACACAAGTGCCTATATAATTTAGAGTGACCATCTCTTATGGCTAAGAAATATAATTTCTTTTTAAATATCACTATCAAACTATCAATTGGGAGGCTATATATTGTCTTCTCACTCTTTACTCTCTCCCCCACCTCAACTATTAATGCTTTACTTACCTATAGGCCTGTCCCAGACTTTTATACGCATCAATAAAATCAACTTTCTGCTTCAAAGCCTCTTTGAAGGATTCAATAGCTTCCTGTAAAAAGTATATAGAAAATGATTTAATTCACATAACTTTTAGAATTGGTTTCCACCTAAATCGCTAAAGGACTTAAATATATACTATACATGGTCTCTGGCAGGTAATTTTTTAATAGGAAAACTTAAAGTGAGAGGTAGAAAGAACCAAAGTCTTTAAGTCAGGAGAATTCAATTTCAATAGTAAACTATGAAAAATAACAAAGCCTTAAGTTTTGCCCTTTCGAAATGGGAAAAGAGCTTCTCATTATCTACTTCACTAGGACTTTGAGTATTAATGGTATGATCTTCATATTCATATTTCCTTAATTAATAAAGGCCCCATGGAAAGGAAGTAAGCCCAGGAGCTGTCTATAATGCCAATAGCTGGGTTTAAAGTAAATGCTGCTCACTATTTTATTAAAATTGAACCAATTAGCAAGCGCAATATGAAACTGTTTATAAAACAAGCAAAAAAGCTCCTACATTTGGCTATCTGAAGGATCGTGTGATCTAACAGAAAAGGAAACAGTAAAACAACAGAGAACAAAAACCTTGGGGCTGGGGCGTGGGGGGCATGACTTCTGTGGGCCTATCCCCAGTCTGCAGTGAAGTGAGCATTGCCGCTCGGGCACCAGTCCTCAGCCTGCCCTCTTAGGAAGCACATGGCGTACTTGCTACTGTGGGACCTTCTCTCTAGCTATGAAAGCTCTTAATAAAATGTATCATTCGGTTTAATAATAAACATCCCAGGCTTAAACCATTATTGAACATACTTTTCTTTATGACTTCATTATTTACTGTAACACAAAATTATGAAGACATTTCACACATTCCCTAAGGAAAAGACATATCTTATTAAATTAACTGCTACAGAGCGTCAAGATCTCTAAAAGCTTTAATTAGAGACTTCACTTTAAAACTTCTGTGGTAGACAGTTTCATACAAGATCGGAAAATTCACAGGAAAAAACTACTAAAGATGTCCTATGATTTGCACATGGTAGGCACTCAATAAATATTTAATAACTTGGTAGGCAAAATAGTTTTGCTAAAATGGTACAATTCTGATTCTTTAAAAAAAAAAAAAAAAAAAAAAGAATCACTCATTCCCTGCATCTTGATTTTCTTTGGAAGGAGGAGCAGGGCAAGAGAAGCTTGCTGGCTTTCAAACTCTTCAAAGACAAAAATAGGGAAAACCACCTACTTATTAGTAATAATACTGAATTGTTTGGTAGAAAGATGAGAATGAATACATTCTAACAGTTAAGAAATTTTAAAAATCATTATTAAAATTTCCTGCCGTTGCCTAATAGCCTTGATTTTTTTAGGATTTATATGATTAAATCCTTAATTCAACAAACATGTATTGAGCGCCTACTATGTGCCAGGGACATACGATGAGCAAGTCATTATCTCTGTCCTCTAAGAACTCACAGTCTACTTAGAAAGCCAATTATGCTGTTATAATACAAATCAAGGGCTGTAACAGAGATATGAGCAAAAGTCTCTGGGAATAAAGAGAAGGAAACAACTAACTTAGCCTGGGGATATCAGAAAAGGCTTCACAGAGGAAGATGACTGAGTTGGGTCTAAGAGAATGAAAAGGAATTTGCTAGGTAAAGAAAGAGGACATTCGGGATGGGGGAAATGGCACCATGCAATGGACCAGGGTACAAGGGCAAGGGAGGGAAAGCTGGTGCGGCAGAAGTGCAGGGGGCACGGCTGGGTGTGCGGACAGGGGCAACGACGGGTAACCAGGCTCGTGTGGGAAGCTGGGGGGCCGCTATCTGCAAGCACTGAGCACTAGGCGCCTTGGAGCAGGCAGGCAGCCTCGTGAGATTTACTTGTTAAAGATGATGGCTACTAGTGGCCCCAGAGTGGACAGACTGGAGCTGGGGAGGGTGGAGACAGGGAGCCCAGGCACAAGGCTGCTGTGGTGGTCGGTGGTCGAGGCAAGAGATAATGAAAGTGCAAATTAAGACGGTGTCTCGGAGGAGAGAAAGAAGGGCAAATCCGGGAGACATTTCTAAAGGCAAACTAAGACAGAAACTTGGGTGGCCGTTTAGGGATGAAGGGTGAAGGAGGAAAAAGGAGTAGAAAGCCTTTCATCTGAAGAGACTGGAAGCTGTCGAGAGCATTAACTCAGTCTAGGGAAATACAGGAGGAAGAGCAGCTGCAGGCTGGGGTGGGAGGGTGGGAGGAGACAACGGATTCAGCTTGGGGCATGTTAGAAGTCTGGAGTGTTGTGGACATCTGGATGGCGCTGCCCAGGAGGCATCTGCTGCCCACTCCACTTACAGGATGCTTGGACGCCACAGTTCTTCAAAGTCTGATTTCTCTTCAGCTTTTAAGAGTCTTTGGTTTCAGGGATCCTGTCTAATCACTGCACAGCTCTCTACCTCATTCTGCCAAAGAGGGGACAAAGATTTTAAAGCCATTGGGAAAAAAGAAACTATGTTTGAATGAATCAATCTCTGAGCATATGAACGGGCTGTGAAGTCACTTGCACAGCAAATGCACTTATCACCGCTTGAAATCACCATCTTTTACTAGATGGTGGGAAGCCAGCACCCTGGAGCTTTTCATTATAACTAAGAGAATAATCACAGATAATTCTCAAAGGCCATCCAAAACAGCTGAAAAAAATATGCACTTAACAATACATAATTTTTGAAATATCCCTACAACACAAATAAGACAGATGGAACTCCATCGAAAACCTTTTACTTGGTTTTTCCTAAGAAAATCCAAATTTTCTGATGTATCTACTGATTTGGATGGTTGTGAAATCTGTAATGTAATAATCCTAATATACTTCTAATTTATTGTATCAAAAAATAAATAAGCAATCAGTCACTTAATTTTTAAATTGATGACCTGGAGAGACCACCTTTAGGATATAAAAAAAACACAAAGGCATTGGTCCATTTAATTCTTTGTCTCTACAGTTAACAAGAGAAATAGAGATAGCTGAACTAAATCCATTAATTTAATTAATCCATTTCACCACTGACTCAGTTTCCAATCTGTGTAACGGGGATACCCTCTGCTCCTCTACTTCATGGGGATGCCGTTGGGATGAATGAGACAATACGTAAACACTCTGACCTCCTCGGACAGCAGATCTATAAAATGCAAAGAAAAAGTTCCCATCTATTATACATGTTGATGCCATGTTTATGAGCATGGTGAAAAGGATAATGGACCAAACAATTTGCTAAGACTGGTTTGAGGGGTATTGAATGCTCAGAAAAGAAAGCACTATACTAGGTTCTCATTACATACAGACTGAATTTTAGCCCGTGTCCTATTTGCAGTTAGTGTCTCTGTTACAGCTTTTCTCTTAAAACTCTCATTTCCAAATAATCCAAAGAGCCCTACCCGTGTGCTTAAACCTGGCTTTACAGTAATAAAGTTAAGAGTGAAATCGTTTATTCGCATTTGTTTGCTTTAAAAGATATGTTTAAACTCTTAATACTGACATGTTGGGTTATTTTGTATTTTAAATCTTTTCCTCCTCTGGGATATAATCAAGGAATAGACTTTAAATATAGTACTGTAATTTGGATTTAAAAAACTTAAGGAAAAAAAAGTTATGACTGTGAAAGAGAAGAACAGAAGGCAGATACGAAATAAATTGGAAAAGTTCATCTGGCAGCCACTCAAAGCACATTTTAAGAAATCTGCTCTCAAAGCCTATGGCTGCCAGTCTGAATCTTGATGTGAAAGAGACAGTTTTTATTAGGTAGGACTACTCTGCATTAATTTGCAAAAGGGATGTGAGGAGTATGAAACAGAATTCACAAAATTTTAGGGGGTTGGGTTTTAGTGGGATGGGAATTTTTAAAAAAGATTTTAAAACAGATTTTTGTATGTAAAATAATCTATAATAATTAGTTGATTCATGCTTACAGTGTACAAAGTACTTTTCACATACATCATTTTATTTAATCCTCACAATAACCTCAAGGGGCAGAGAGCAAAATCATCTCTACTTTTACAAATGTGGAAGGAGAGGCTGAAAGAGTGTAACTCGCCCAGCCGTACAGTTACTAAGGTTCAGAGCTGGAGCTCAAACCAAGACTTTTCAACTCCAAATCCAACTCCAAATTCAAGACTCTGTCCTTGAAATGCATTTATTTCACTAATACTTATTGAGCACCTACTATGTGACAGGCACTGTCTTTAACATCAATGAGTCACAACATGCAATATAAATGTTTATTTCTTAGATCCTCGAAGTCCTTAGAACTATTTTCAAGAATGAAATGTATTTTCTTCCAGCCAGAGTATCCAATCCTTCCCTGCCATGCACTACTGAAATTCTTCTCAGAGTTCAGGTTGAATGCAAACTTCTCTGTGAAGACTTTCTTCATCTCTTAGGAGTAATTGTTTTTCTCCTATGCTAACACAATGCAGGCTGAATACATTCAGCTCTTATGACATTCTGTCTTCAATTAGTTTTGATGGGTCCTGCATCAAAGCACCTACTATGTGCTGGGCCATCATGAGCCACTGAGGAAAGAGAAATAAAACACCCACAGCTCCTGCTCTCAAGCGCTCAGTCATGTTTCTGTCTCCGCTTTGCTCCCTACTGCACAGCAGGTTCTCAACAGAACTAGAAAATGTTGAGATAAAGTACCAGAGTAGGAGAGAGAGACATGCTGGAGACTTCGCGTTTACCCCAAACTTTCAGTCAGCTGAAACAACTCTTTTCCTGTTATCCTCTGCCTGTTCTTCCCAATAGTCAGGCCTCAAATAGATTAATACGACTCATCTCAGAAATGTCTCTCAACCTGCTCCTGCTTTTTTCTTCCTGCAGCCTCTCCAAGTATCAGGTCCTTATGGCCTCTGACACAGACTACTACAAAGTTTCCGCATCAGTTTCCCTGTCCCTAATTTCTTCAGGCACCATATTCTCAGAATCAAACCCTAAATTACAGATTTGGTCTGCACTATACATTTTCTCCAAATCTAGATTTGACAGCCCCTCCCCCGGCCATGGATCTACAGATTGAAGGCGGAACCCTGAGCATGGTGCTCTAGATGCTTTAGGACCTGCCCTCCATCAGCTTTCCAGTCTCAACCCCTTAACCTCACACCACCCCATGCATGTGTCATATCGCCTCGTCTTTGCTCACGCTTCTCCTCGGCCAGCAGAAGGTCTCTCTTCCCCCAGCTCCACCCATCTAGCCCTACTCAGCCTTCAAGGACCAGGACAAAGTCCAACTGTTCTTTGAAAGTTTCTCTAAATCCATAGGTTAAATGAATCTTTCCCCTGTCTCCAAAGCATTTTGTTTACATTACTCTTAGTGTATTTACCGTATGATAAAAACATGTGGAAAAAGGCTTTGTAACTGCCTACTTTAGGGGTGTTAAGGGTCACCCCTCCCCCTTTTGATCCTTTTGTCTTCTCCCTTTCTGCAACTTCCTCCAAGTGCCTAGCAAATAGCAGGAGCTCAATAAATATGTTGATTCAAACTACTTTCTAAAATAAACCAATCAGACATTTGAGACATCATTTTAAAACATGCCAAACTAAATTCCACTAAATTCTTCCCAACCACCAAAAAATAAAAAAGCAGAATCATTATATTTTACACATATCAACACTTTCACCTTCAAAAGTCCTCTGTGAAAGAAAGTTAAACCTTTGTATAGCATAGCTATAGGTTGATTTTTGTTCAGTTCTAAGGACTGCTGAAAGTCTTCATGGGCTGTTGCATAGTCCTACAAAAAGTAGAGTGGAAAAAAAGCAGCATTCATTAGATATTTGGACATTTCCTACTTTTGACTGGTAGAAAAAAAAAAAAAAAAAGAATCCCAATTCATTCCGTGCCCTTTTTGACTTTAAAGGAAACATTTCATGACTGTAAATAGTAGTTGAATGGTTACACTGCTTTGTTGAAATAGTTGGTTTTTCTCAGGAAATTGATGAAAAAATTCACAAAGGTTTAATTTAAGAATTTTGTCTCAGTTACAAAAAGAATATTATTTCAAATACTATCAAAGTAAAAATCTATTAGAGTAAATTTCCAAATTATTTTATGGTACTAGTATTTATTACACTGAATACTTTAAAAATAATTATTCCATTAGATCAAACTTAAAATGTGTTATGCAGAGATTTTTATTCTCTTCTCTTTTGCAATACAAGTTTTTTTCATTAAAATTACTGTACACCCACAAAAATAATTGTGGCAATCAGAAAACACCACTGTGATGATAAAAGAGAACCTTTTTAAAATTTGGGTCACCTAGAGAGAAGCTACAATCCAGTCACTGTGTCAGCTTGGATTATGCTTCTTGGGTTGTGATACCCAAAGGATTTAAATTGTTGCTCTAAGTTTACTAACCACATTGTAATATGCAAACCTGCTTCTCTATGGTGACATCTACAAGAAAGGTTGAGGTACAATTTGTGAACCAGTTTTTTTTTTTAAACCCCAGTCCAGAATCAGTTACTGCCAACAGCTCAAGCAAGAAAATGTGGTCTTAGTTCTTAATATTTCTCCATTGGTTTTAATTTCAGCTAAAGAATATGCTTTCTCAACTGTTTTGTATTACAAGCATATTAATAAACAGCCCAAAACCCCAAACCATCAAATAGCAGCTTTCTGATATAGAAGGAAAAGTGGAATCCTTATCACCATGAAAGGAAATGTTTCAAGACCCAAATATCTCACCTCTGATATGAAATAGAGGGTCCCTCGATGTCTGTACAGCCGTGCTGAGGGCTGAAGCTGAATAGCTTTAGTGAGGTCATTCACTGCTTCGTTAATTCGTCCCAGAGGAGACAGAATCTATAAAGCCAAAACATGTAATTAGGGAGAAAAACTAATAACCCTAAAACTGATGATGTTTTCAATTTTTTCAATTCCACTTTACTATACTCCACAACTCTTTCAGCACTGAGTTCAACGTAAACAAATTAAGATGCCATTAATCTTCTTTGTTCAGTCAAGGAGAAGACTGATAACCACAACTGTAGTAATTGCCTTGTCATTATTTCATGTTTTGAGTTAGAACAGATGATGCATTTTTTCCTTTACCTATAATTTGACTTTCAAAAGTCTATAAAAATCAAAATTTGGCCTTATATACAGCTAAACAAAAGTAATTGTCAAAATTAATATGAAAGATAACTCTGAATCATTAAAACAAATTTTTGGACCTCAATTAGAGTTCACGGCCTTTAGCTATGTTCTCTATAGTAGTAAGTGCTGAATGACAACTTCTAAGTTTCAGGTATTTTGTAAGCCTTGTGTATTAACAACTCTTAACTCATCATACATGGTTAGAAAATACCTACAAGCCTCTTTTTATTCAGCAATCAATCATATTCAGTCAACATGATAACACAGAAGGCAGTTCAGAATGCAAAAGTAAACCAAAAAGACTTAAGAAGATCCAAAATGGCTATCAATATTCACGCAATCAAACTTAAGCACTCTATCCTGAACAAAAGTCCGTATATAAGGATTTTGTTAAATTTTATACTTCATAATGTAGATCATTTCTATCAAGTTTCAGTAACTGGCTTCCGATTCGGCAGGAGCTTAAAATCAGCAAGAGAGAGTATCCAAGCATACACCTCATCAGTGGCAAGAACGGCAGCTCTAAAAAGAGGAAAGCAGCAGAACTAAAAAGTATGCTGGGGAAGCGGATGTGGCTCAATCAACTGGGCTCCCGTCTACCATGTGGGAGGCCCTGGTTCGATTCCCAAGGCCTCCTGGTAAAGGCAAGCTGGCCCGCGCTGCGGAGAGCTGATGCAGGAAGATGACGCAACAAAGGGAGACACAGGAGAGAGAGTGAGAGATGCAGCAGACCAGGGAGATAACGTGGCTCGAGCAATTGAGTGCCTCTCTCCCATACCAGAGGTCGCAGGATCAGTTCCCAGTGCCTCCTAAAAGAGAAAGACAAGACAACAAGACAAGCAGACACAGAAAGAACACACAGCAAATGGACAAAGAGAGCAAACAGCGAGCGCAAACAACAACTGGGGGTGGGGGGGGCAAGAAAAAGAAAAGTATGCTGGAGGGGAGCAGATGCAGCTCGAGTAGTTGAGCACCTGCTTCCCACGTACAAGGTCCCAGTTCGATCCCCAGTACCGCCAAAAAAAAAAAAAAGATGCCTGAGAATTCAAAAGCACAGTGATCTGGGGTAGTATTTGGAAGGAAAAGCCTCTCTATTGGTTTAGTAGCCCCCAGGCACATAACTGAATCATCACAACCCAGGACAATCATCAACATGCCTGATAAGCCCCTAAAATTATATTAACTAATTTCACAAAGAATGAAACTAAAGATTTCTCATAAAATAACTGCTGACATATATAAATGGTATGCCATAATGTAGCTGGAAAAGTCACTCTGTAGGGCCACTGTTGTCCAGTAATGCCAAAAAGGGAAATAGAACCATACATTTTTAAGAGACTTTAAATGTACTTTACTGGTTACTTGAAAGTTAACTTTTCAATACCACTTCACAATTAGTTTTTTATTAGATATGCAAAATTCAAAAAACCTGCTAAATAAGTCTATAAGTCTTATTTCTAGGTATACTTAATAAAATCCATGCTTTATCATAGCATTTGAACATAACAGCAGAGTAATGGAGGGAAGAAGCATGAGTACTCATTCCTGGGAGCGACCATCGTCAATTAGCCACTGATACTCTCACACAGTAATTAAACAAATTACAGTCACTTGATGCTTAATGATTACAATCCAAAATAAACACGAGATAGTGAATTATATCATAAGTCGAGAAAGAATTTTATTAAGAAAACCAAATCCCCAACAAAACATAAAATTCACTTTAAGAAAATGAACTAAAATTTAAGACACTATAATTTTGAGAACAAAAACATTACAAATAATTTTAAAATGATGAAATATTTAGTGCCTCTTTCATGTGCTAGTTTTCTCCTCCAAGAGAGAAAAACGAGGTCATTTTTTTCTTTAGTCCAACTATGAAATCATACCATATCAGATGATTAAAAGTTAAGTTTTTATTCAGACTGAACACATTAAAATAAATCCTAAAACATTTATTATAGTTAAATATATAGTAAAATAAATACCACATGAAACATGGATAGTTTACTGTTATTTTATGAAAATGATAAAATAACACATTTCAATTAAAAAAAAAAAAAAAAACATTAAAAGGAGTGCATTTACACACACACTCTTCTCTCTTCTCTGAACATCTCTCTCAATCTTGCCTTCCTAAGAAATGGGATTTCATCCAGCTCTGGCATCACCCCAGGCACAAACACTCCCCACACTTCTCTCCCCCACCCCCACCAACCTCTTGCCAAAACTCGGCAGGCTGTGTCTCTTCTGTTCCATAAGAAGGAAGTGTCTCTTTTTAGTCTCCACTCTAGCAAGAATTACATGTATTTTGACCATATTTTACTGCTCTGCCTGTCTCAAGTCCTAAGTTCTTTGTAAGTCTAGTCGCAAGCTTCCTTACCTGACCCGAGTATCTACGTAGTTAGGTATATCTCACGAGAATTATGACCACACACACAGCAGTGGAATGAAGGCTTCCATAAGCCGTAAATTTCATTTTGACCAAACTGTCACATTAGTTTTGCCAAAGTATGCCATATATAAAGTAAATATCATGTGATATATTTTTCAAAGAACATTGATAAAAGTAGTACAACTATATGTCACAAATGCTTACTTTAATACTTATTATAATTATTATAAGCTAGGTCAGGAGTATCGCTAGGCCCAGAGTTTTCTAGTAACTTCAACTATGTTTAAAGGCATTAAGTACTTACAGAGGTAAGCACAATGGTACAAGGGAGCTTTACAAGTGATAAACTAATAGGAGAAAAGAAATCTGAGCACCAACTAATCCAATAATGACAGAAGGAAAAAGAAAACCACACTCACTTCTGCTCGCTGCTCAAATACCTCTGGACGATCTGGTTCCAAGGTAATTACTCGGCTCAATTCAAACAGAGCAAGCTCAGCGTTCTTAATGTCCTTAAAAAGGCATTAGCTTAGAATGAGACATATTGCAACTCCAAACCAGGTTTAAAAGGTTTTCTGAAAAAAAAAAAACTAATGACTTGGTAATGATATAACCAACTGTTTAGAAATAAGTATGAACTTGGCATCCACACAAGAGGTCCTCTCCCAAATTAAATAAATTATGGTGTTGCGATGGTTTGGTTCACTCACATCTACCTACCCATCAATAGCACCTGGTTGCCCATCACAAGTTTCACAGGTGGTATTAAAAAGTGTATTTTCTAAATTTAACCTATTTAAATATCTAATCAACAACTTATGAGGGTAGGCATGTAGCTATCAGCATGCAAAATGATGCTGACTGGTGGCACAGGAGGAAGAGAATGGGGCCAAGTTGGTGTCAATCAAAAACCGTAAGCCTATGGCTACAACCCCTACACCTTAAGAATCAAGGTAACTTCTCTTTAAAATGAGCCATAACAAGCATTTTACTTTTAAATTTAAAAAAACATATCTTAAAACACAAGTGAACTTTGTTCAAAGACACAAAGTTCATGTCAAGATATAAAATTAAAAGAGACAAGAGTTACGGAGAAGCATTTTAGCTTTAAACTTTAACAGGGAACTTCGACCTTGGCCATTTATTGACATGAAAACAACACTGTTTCCTTCCTAAACCACCTCCATCATTCTCACCTGAGCTTTCCTTCTTACCTTCTATGGCTCAGGTTATCAAATTCAGGCCTAAGCATGAAGGATGTATACAAATGTTATATAAACTTTTTCCAACAGGCCAACACCAGCTTAGTAAAATATTTTTAACTGGCAAAAGATACAAAAGTGATGTTGTCTCTCAAAGAATAATTTCATTGGATATTTTTAGAATACAATAAGACAAGAGAAAAAGTTTTTGTACAATGTTCTAGACTAAAAATTTGGAGATCTGAATCTTAGACTTTTCATTATTTGGTATATAATCTCAGGAAAGTCTTAATTTTTATACCACGGTGCCTTCACTTATATAAAATATACTTCTTATAACCTTCCTCCTGTCTGATTCAGAGAAACAAGGGGAGTAATTGATTACACTACAAAGATATTACAGCTGAGAAAATTATAATGTATAATAAATATGTTTTTCATGTTAAAAAAAAACAAACAAAAACATTTTGTTCTGTTACCCAACCTTTTAAAATTGTGAAAGGAATTCAAAATCTAAGCCCTATTGCAACGATCAATGCCCAGTATCTACTACTAACAATGACTTTTTTCTTAGAAATGCACTCAAGGTCTTAAGCTTTTCTTGTTCTATATGCAGTTTATCAAGAAATAACGTTTAGGCTAGCAAAGGCTGTCCTTTTGGAGTAGGAAGTGTGGCAAAATCAACATCCGAAGACCTGGGCAGCAATCCCGAGTCTACCCATTACTTGCCCTTTGACCTTGAGTAACTCATTCTACTGTCATTTTCTCATCTAGAAAGCTGGAAAAATGCCACTACTTATCCCCTAAGAGCTCAATGAACAATAAGTAATGCTGTCTGAATCCTGGTCCATGTCAGGTAAGGCAGGCACAACGGCAATTGTAACTATTACATACTCACATGTAGTCCCTTCTTTCCATAGGCTATCCCTCGGCCATAAATTGCACTAACCAGATCAGGCTCCTCCTAGTTAGACCAAAACAGAAACACGTCAAAAACTATAAACAAAAAAAAAAAAAAAGGTCAGTTTCTGCTTAAAGCACGTTAATGCCACAGTGAGAAGCTCTATTTTTATGTTACTACCAGTCGTAAAGCAACTCAGGCAGCCCAACCTAGAAAAGCATGAATTCTCAAAGCTCATCTGAACAACGATGTAATAAGAGTTTTGCATTGGGGAAAAAAAAAAGACAAAGGAAAGAAGGGATCCAACATTACTGCGCACCTACTAGACATCAGGCACTGTGCTAGCTTTTTTATTTAATTTAGCTTAGTTAAATTAGTTGTCCTATTTTATTTAACCCTCTCCACAACTCTATGACAGCAATCACAGTCATATTTTACACAGAGAAAACGGAGATACAGAGAGGTAAACAATTGTGAGTTGAGCCTGGATAACACTCCTTACTAGTTCCCTGGAATAACCTGAAAAGGAAAGGAGCCCTCAGTGCAAACACAACCCAGAACAAGAAATGGGTCTGTTCCACAGCCTGGTGGGGACATGTACAATCCTTTACACTAGTGGGTGAGAACGCACGCTGCTCCCTTGCTCTCTCCCCATTATTTTGCAATCCAGACAGACGAGATGAAACATACATATGAGGTCCAAGGACACAGTATCTGCTGGCTCCGGCCACCTAGTGCACACCCACTGCATGGGTCAGCAGCACGAACTATCCTACTGTGCTGCACAAAATGCCTCTAGCCTACAGTTAACTGCTACCATTTTTACCACTTCCTTGAATCTTTCACTTTGTACCTTTAAGGAGGAAGAGTATCAGCCTTTAGCTACGAGGTCCTGGGGGAAACCCCTTTGACAGCGCTAAAGCATTTGAACAGAACTGCAACAAACTCAGCACTTAGAGACTCATCTCCTGCTCAGGTTCAAGTCTGAGACAGCTCACCTGCCAGTACTGTAGGAAAAGAACACATCGACCTCAGTGATGAGTAGCTGGGAAGAAATAGAGGGGATGATGTTATGTGTTTTGGTTTTAACGGCTACTTTAAATAGATTGAGGCACATCTACCTTGAGTGCCAAACTGGTACATCATTGGCTACAGCTCAGCCAGCAGACTATTTGGACTACACAGGGTACTAAAAATTGGAGAAAGTCACCAAAATATTTTTCCAGATTTCCAGCTTCTCTTAGAAAGTCAAAAGACCCAACAATGATAGGCCCACATTTTGGAATGCTCACATGGCAAAACACACACACACACACACACACACACACAAGAGCTAAGTAATGGCTACCTTTTTAGATGAGATGTGTATTCACCAGTTTACCACAGGCCCCACCCAGCTCTAATACATCAATTCACTCTGCTCATTTAAGTACCTTCCTAGCACCCATATATTTTTTGACTTGTGACTTATAATGTATATAAATGGCATGAAAGGATGCTCATGATATTTCCTAAGTGGAAAAGAGTAAAAGTTACAGTAGGGTAGTTATACATTATAAATAATATTTACAAATGATCTGTATATGCACAGAAAAAAACCTCTTCAAAGAATTAACAGTAATTATCTCTGGGGGTTGGGATTACTAGATATGTCCCCATTCTGCTTTTAATTTTTTAAAACAAATACACATATGTTTATAACCAGGGGGGAAAGGGTATTTTAGTAATTTAGGTTGCATTGCTGAAAGTTTAGAAAATGAAAAAAATCACAGAAAAGAAAGTTAAGGGCCTCCTGTAATCCTGCCACCCATAGATTACCACTTGAAACATTTACATGCCCTTCTTGCCTTAAAGAAGGGCAGAGAGAGTGATTTAGAGGGAGGGGGAATTCAGGTATTGAGAGAAGGGGAGGGCAGGAAAAAAGTTACCTATTAAGAAAACAGAAAACAGCCAGGGATTTCCGGGAAGGTGGAGACAGACTAGGTAGGGGAGAGTGCAACTCTCTCACAAGTACAGCAAGGGCAAAAATCTGTGCAAGGACGTGCTTTGGGGCTCTGCAGACCAGGGGAGTCGAGGGACAGAGAGATGAAGAAGCCGAAACAAAAACCGTGAGTTACTAACCCCCGCGACCAGGAACAGCCTTCAGCCCCCACCCTCAAGGCAAGCAGCCTGGATAAAATCTTTGGCTCACTGCAGCCAATTGAGAGGGCAACAGACTTCTTCCCTGGGAAGAGGGAGGGTGCAGCAGGGGGCAACAAGTGGTTTCTCGTCGGTGAATTTGGCCAGCAAAGCCCACTCTGAATCTTAGCTCTGGTCAGACCAGGATCATCAGCAAGTGGAAGTTGAGAGATCGCCATGGAAATAGTCACTGATTGGCGCCATCTACTGGCCAACTTGGAAACTGCAAGGAGAAAAACTGCTTCTAGGTATCTCTTGTCCCAAACTCCTGGGAACGGATCTGTACCCCATTAGTGAATCCCTAGTCATATTTTGATAACTTAAGCTGGACAATTTTAAAGACTTAGAGTAAGTAGAACCAAAAATCAAAGAAAAGCCATGGGGGGAAAAAAAATAACAATCACTAGGCAAGAGAAATTGACCATCAGAGTAAATCCACCAACATTATCAGATGCCTTGACATCAGCAAAAATTTACAAGCCATATTAGGAAACAGGAAGAGATTGCCCAGCCAAAGTAACCAAAAATCCTGACAAGACATAGGATTTAAGACAACTAATAAATGAGATCACACAAATCCCCCAAATCAATTCAAGGAGTTGAAGGGAAATATGACTAAACAGATAAAGGACAGGAAGAAGACAATGGGTGAACATAAAAGAACAATTTGAAAACCTGCAAAGAAAAGTAACAGATTATGAGAATGGATGAGATTAAAAATACATCAGGGTGGGAGGTGTGGGAGGTGGGCAACATGGGAATCCCAGTGGGTTCCGTGTAATATTTTGGGTAATCTAAGCACCTCTTAAAATATATGTGTGTGTGTGTGTGTGTGTGTGTGTATATATATATATATATATATATAATAACATTTTTGTAAGCAAATACACATATACGCATATATATTTATATATCATTTTGCAAATGTTTGTATGTATTGTGAGAATTTTGATTTTTACCCATTAAAAAAAAAAAAAAAATACATCAGGGAAGCAGATGTGGCTCAAGTGACTGGGCTCCCGTCTACCGTACGAGAGGCCCAGAGTTTGGTTCCCAGGGCCTCCTGGTGAAAGGCGAGCTGGCCTGCGCAGTAAGCTGGCCCGCACAGTGAGCTGGCCCACACAGGGAGTTGGTGCAGCAAGATGATGTAACAAAGAGACACAGAGGAGAGACAGTAAGAGACACAGCAGACCAGGGAGCCGAGGTGGCACAAGAGATTGAGCGCCTCTCTCACACTCCAAAGGTCCCAGGATTGATTCCCGGTGCCTCCAAAAAAGAAGACAAGCAGACAAAGAAGAACACACACAGAGCAGACAGTGAGCACAAAACAACAAGGGGGGGGGGAATAAATAAATAAATCTTGAAATTAAAAAAAATTTAAAAAAAGGAAGAGGAAGGCTGAACACTAGCTGACATGACTCGTCATTTTGCTTTAAAACATGGCAATCAAGTTTGGTAAGGTAAGGAAGTAACCTTGAGTTGGACTCTTTGGGGTCTTTTTTTTTTTTAAAGATTTTATTTATTTATTCATTTATCCCCCCCCTTGCTGCCTGTGCCCACCGGGCCAGCCAACCACGCCGTGCGGGCGGGCCCATCCCCACCAGGAGGCCCCGGGAACCGAACCCGGGGCCTCCCACATGGCAAACGGGAGCCCCACCGATTGAGCCACAGCCGCTTCCCCTTTGGGGTCTTATAACTGTAAACTTTTACCCCAAATAAATACTTTATATAAAAGCCAACAGATTTCTGGTACTTTGCATCAGCACCCCTTTGGCTGACTAATATAAGAAGTCAATTCTACCCAAACTGATTTATAGATTCAACGCAATCCCAATAAAACTCCCAGCAGCCCTTTTGGCAGAAATGGAAAAGCCAAGTATCAAATTTATTTGAAGGGTAAGGGGCCCCGAATAACTAAAAATGTCTTAAAGAAGAATGAAGTTGGAGGACTCTCACTTCCTTACTTTAAAGCATATTACTTAGCTACAGCAGTAAAAACAGCATGGTACTGGCATAAATAAAAGACATATTAATAGTACCAAATCAAGAATGCAGAAATAGTGTGACTTTTGACAAGGCTGTCAAATTCACTCAGGTGGGCCAGAACAGTCTATTCAACAAATGGTGCTAGAACTATATATCCATACACAAAACAAAGAAAGAAGACCTCTATCTTTATTATTATTATATTTTAATTTTTTTAAATTTAATTTTATTAATTTCTCCGCACCCTCTTGTTTTTCACTTGCTGTGTCTGTTCGTCTCCCTTGTTTTCTTTTTAGGAGGTACCAGGAGCTGAACCCAGGTCCTCTGAGTTAGGAGGGAAGTGCCTAATAGCTTGAGCCACCTCACTCCCTGAAGACCCCTATCTTACACCTTCTATAAAAACTAACTCCAGGGAAGCAGATGTGGCTCAAGCAGTTGGGCACCTACCTACCACATGGGAGGTCCCAGGTTCAGTTCCTGTGCCTCCTAAAGAAGATGAGCAAGACAGCAAGCTGATCTGACAGCCTGGCAAGGCAAGCTGAGGCAACAAGAAGACACAACAAGCTAACGTAATGAGGAGACGCAACAAAGAAAAACAATGAGACATACTACAAGCAAGGAGCCCATGTAGCTCAAGCAATTGGGCGCCTCTCTCCCAAATGGGAGGTCCCGGATTCAGTTTCTAGTGCCTCCTAAAAAGAATACCAGCAGACACAGCAGACAGTGAGCGCAAACAAGAAGAGGGAAGAGGGAGAAATAAATAAAATGAATCTTTAAAAAAATTCCAAATAGATCATGGACCTAAATATAAAAGCTTCAACCATAAAACTCCTAGAAGAAAATGTAAGGAAACAATTTCAAGAGCTTGTGGTAGGCAGTAGTTTCTTAATCCTTACACCCAAAGCACAACAAAAGAAAAAATAGGCAAATAGAACCGCCTCAAAATTAAACACTTGTTTTTCAAGACTTTGTCAAGAAAATAAATATGCAGCCTACTCAATGGGAGAAAGTATTTGGAAACCACATATCCAACAAAAGTTTGATATCCATATTATATAAAGAAATCATACAACTCAATGATAAAAAGACAAGCAACCCAACTAAAAAATAGGCAAGACTTAAACAGACATTTCTCTAAAGAGGAAATACAAATGGCCAAAAAGCACATGAAAAAATGTTCAACATCACTACCTATTAGGGAAGTACAGATCAAAACTACAACGAGATACCATTTCATACCTTACAGAATGGCCATCATTAAAAAAACAAAAAACTACAAGTGCTGGAGAGGATGTAGAAAAATAGGAACACTCCTTTACTGTTGCTGGGAATGCAGAATGGTACAGCCTCTGTGGAAGACAGTTTGGCAATACATGAAGAAGCTGAATATAGAACTGCCATTTGATCCAGCAATCCCTTTACTAGGAGCATATTCAGAAGAACTGAAAGCAAGGACGCGAATTGACATTTGCACACCAATGTTCATAGCTGCAATATTCACAATTACTAAAATATGGAACCAGCCCAAGTGTCCATCAACTGATGAATGGCTAAACAAAATGTGTTATATACACACAATGGAATACTATTCAGCTGTAAGAAAATATGAAATTGGGATGCATATGACAACATGGATAAACCTTGAGGATATTATATTGAGTGAAATAAGCCAGACACAAAAGGACAAATATTGTATGGTCTCACTAATATGAACCAAATATGATTAAACTCATGGAGGCAAACTCTAGAGTAGGAGTTCTTAACAAGGGGTCCATGAGCTTGAATTGAAATTCAAAAAACCACTATTCTTGTGAGGGATGTGTTGGTACAGGTGTGATATATTTATTAAATAATGCACAGTACAGTGTGGACTTAGTAGGCATCTGGGATTTTCACCTGACTGGTAAATGGGTCTGTGGAACAAAAAAGGTTAAGAGCCCCTGCTCTAGAGTATAGGTTTCTAGGAAATAGAATATGGGTTCAGAGTAGGAGCTGATGCTCAATGTGTGTAGAATTTTTAATAAGATTTATTTTAAAATTGTGGAAATGAATAGAATTGATGGTTACGATTCATAATGAGTATAACAGGGAGACGACATAGCTCAAGTGGCTGAGTGCCTGCTTCCCTCATATGAGGTCCCAGGTTCAATCCCCAACCCCAGTACCTCAAAACAAAACAAAACAAAACATAATGAGTATAACTAACACTAATGGTTTATAAATGAGATTGTGGCTGAAAGGGGTAGTCTGTGAGGTATGTCAACTGAAAGGAAACTAGAGAATAATGTAGGGTATGTATAATAGTACCTTCAAAGGTGGTGAAGATTGTGGTTAATAATATAAGAATGATCTTTTATAAAGTGTTAAGAATATGAAACATGGGAAAATTATAACTAATGTAACTTATGGATGATAGTTTACAGTAATAGTGTAATATTTTTGCAACAATGACAAAGAAGATATATCAATTCTAAAAGACAACCACGGGGGGGGGTAGAAGAGGGTATGGAATTTTTTCTTTTGGAGCAATGAAAACGTTCTAGAATTGGCTGAGCTGATGACAGCACAACTCTGATGAAAATGAGAGCCACTGAGTGTCCACTTTGAATGGACTGCACAAAACATGATGCTGTATATCACAAGGAATCCAGTGGTGGAAGATGGACTGTGGTTTACAGGACAAATAGGAGAACATTCTCACATGAGCGATAACAAATACATAGCACTAATACAAGGTGTTAATAACCGGGTGGGTTGGGGGAAAAACACACCAAATGTAAGATATGGGCTATAGTTAGTAGTATATTTTGAGGATGCTCTTTCATAGTTTGTAACAAATGTTTCACAACAATGCAAGGTGCTGGTGGTAGGGTGATGTATGGGAGCCCTGCATGATATGCATGTTTGTTTTGTAAGTTCACAACTTTTACTACACACTTATTGTTTATGTATGTTCATGTATAAATGATATACTTCAATAAAATTTTATTTAAAAATATAGAACAAAGTCAACAGAAAAGAACCTCTGGCCAGGCAGGAGGTGGTAAGCCAACACTTCTCATCTTTTGTGATGATGTCCTGGAGCAAGAGTAAAACTCACTTTTAGATTTGTTAAGTCTCAAAACACCCTGTTCAAGCAGCTTTTCTCCTAAAACTGAGGAAGAGTTTATGCCAGATGGCTAAGAGGTGAATCAGAAAATAGGTGTATTTCAATAAATAGTTACTGTACTGGGAAGCGGCTGTGGCTAAATCAGTAGGGCTCCCGTTTACCATATGGGAGGCCCCGGGTTCGGTTCCCGGGGCCTCCTGGTGAAGGCAAGCCCGCCCGCACGGCGTGGTTAGCTGACCCAGCGAGCACAAGCAGCAAGGGGGGGATAAGTGAATAAATAAATAAAATCTTTAAAAAAAAAAAAAAAATAGTTACTCTACTTACCTGACTGGCATTCCCACACACCCAGCTGCCAGAGCCAGCCACTTGGGGAGTCATCCGTGTGTCCCTAATGAACACATTCACTCCCAGAGTCCCGACAAGTCCACCTCCTAAGTATACCCACCATCTAGCCCTCCTGCTCATCAGTCACTGCCCTATTTTGAGCTTTCTCCTCTCACCTAGGCTATTGCAAGTGCCTTATCCGTTCTCCTGGTTTTTTCCCCAATCTATTCTCCAAAGCCAGACTTGCAATAATGTAACAGTAAAGCCTGATCACTTCACTTCCCTAATTGAAATCATTCCACGGCTGCCCAACACCTACAACAGTGATGCTCAAATCTTTTTTATTCAAGCCCATAGTAAGAAATACATTTTATATTGCAACCCAGGACATACATATATACGTGCATAACATACACATTCACACACACACAACACACATATCAGAAAGGAAAGTCTTGCTAACTCATACCTAGGCTTACTATGTACGGTGTAATCTAATACTTTCTAGTCTGGTATATTTCATTTTCTTAGAAGTGCTAGTCCTTGGTGATGAAAACAACTTCTGGGATCATACCGAGAGCCACTGAGTGTACACTGTGAATGGATTGTATGGTATGTGAATAAAACTGCTTTTTAAAAAAAATTCCAGAAGGAAAGGTGAGATCTATATAAAGTCTTTGAATAAAAAAAAATATATATAGCATAAGATCTCTCTCCAAATCAATAAATATATATATATATATTTTTTTAAATGCTAGTCTTGACCTTCCAGTTAACTTCAGATCCTCCTAAGGGCTAGCAACACACAATCAGAAAAACAATGAGATCTAAATGTCTTTGCAGAAGACACTAATCAGTTTTCCACCTTACTATTCTCCTTCTATTCTCTCACTCATTTTATACTCTAGAAACCATAACTACTTAATAGTTCTTCAGATATAACATGTTCTCCCAAGCTCAGTGCCTGGAACACCCACCCATTGCCTTTGTACCCAAGAAATTCCTTCTATCCTTAAGTCTCAGCTCAAACACCACCACTTCTGACTCCATCCAGATGCTCCTTCTCCTTTGCTCTCACTACACATTGTAGAGACTATAGCCATTTGTTCAACAAATATTTACTCAGGGCTTACCATTAGCTATGTATGGCTCCATGTGCTAGGAATACCATGGTAAGCAAAAACCAACTCAGAAGACAAAAGACTGTTGCCTTCTTGGAGTATATCCAAAGAATTACAAATGTGAATGTAAAAATGACATGTGTGGTAAGTGCTGGGGAGTAAACGGTGCTTCTAGAAAACGCATGAAGACCTGGAGAAGGTTAGAAAGGCTTCCCCAAGGAAGCAATAACCAAACTAAGATCTCTCGGAAAGTGGGAGCAGGGAACCCCAGAGTGGCTGGTCCAGAGAGAGAACAGACCATGCAAAGGCTCGGAGGGAACATGGCATTTATGGCAAGATGCGGCTGGGATGGTAGGCAGGGGCTTTAGTAAGGATTTTCATCTTTAAATCTAAAAGCGACAGGAAAGTTTCTAAGTGTTGAAAGTGCATGGGCACATGGGTGGAGGGTGTGGCATGAATATGGAAGAATGGACTGGGAGTGAGAAAGAGTGCATGTGAGGAGATAAGCCAGGAAACTTCCGCAGATGAGCGCAGCTTGGCCAGTGGTTTAGCAGAGCTGGAGAGGAGCAGACAGGCTTGGGAGATCCCTCAGGGGTGTATAGATAGACGCTGGTGCCGACATTAGTAGCAAACAGGGAAGTGGAGAAGGTGGACTCCTAATGGAAGGGAAGTGGGTGCCACTCATTGCAATGGGCAATGCTTGTTATGAATAGGGATTCTTTTTCAGTTATGGGATGGGTGTGTGTGTGTGTGTGTGTGTATGTAGAGGGAGCTAGGGAGAACATGAGATCAATTTGGAACCCTTTCAGTTGAAAATGCCTTTCAGACATCCCAGTGGATGTAAATCCATTAAATTAATTAAACTATCATTATTTTGCATTTACATGTTTGTCATCTGTGTTGAGTTCAAAATTGAGGATTTTGGCGTTGACCAAGGAAAAGATATGACCACTAGATGGCAGTGACCCCCAAGCTATTAACTGGGGGTGAGGCTCTGGCAGGTTTGCAGTGGAAGAGGCAGGACCTCCAGGAGAGTAGGGGAATGTCCTAAAGGCCAGCTTCAGAAGGGAGCCACCAGGGGGGACACAGGGCAAAGGGAAGACGTCCACACTCCTGGGGCCAGACACAGGAGGAGGCATCAGCACCACAGGCAGTCTGAGCGGAGATCTCCCACAGGGCCTTCTGAGTGCAGGGATTTAGCTTATCAGTGGAGAGCAGGTGTTGGACCAGTACAAAAAGCAGGTTAACGCTAAATGGCTAAAAACTGCTTATTCGGGCTGTTTAAAAACACACACACACACACAAAAAAAACCAGGTGTGAAGGATTTGAGTTTGGCGCCAGCCCAGGCTGCTGTGAAGTGAACACCCCTTTGACTCGCCTCTCTAAGTCAGGCAAGCCTTCCTACAGCTATTTCCCAACATACACTGGCCACGTATTGGGTGCACATGAAAGTCGGCTCTGCTGGACTCCCGAGCCTTGGGCCTGTAGGGGACGCGAGCAGGATGACAGGTGTGCCTTGGCGAGAGGGTTAAATTTGGTGGGCTGCTGGCTATCCCAGTGGTAAGATTTTTAGAAGAATAAAAAGTTTTAAACCTTTAAACAACAGCCACTCAAAAGTTTCTAACAGTTGAAATGTCTGAAACACCTGAACACCGACAACGTCCTGAATCCAGGAACTGTCATTTCAGCACCTAGGCTTGGTAAGGGGCCCACCGCCAGGCGACGCCACGGGGGACCCAGCGGCCGTGCATCCCCGCCCCTGCGTCACTGCGGGGCCCCACTGCCACTTTCCAGCAGTGAAGTCGTTGCTGTGAGCTTTTGTAGGGGAGGATGTCCTCATTTAATTTATGCTTCAGAATTTCTTTCCAACAACATAAAAAGATGAGGAATTTTTGTGATTACTGTATTTATCATTGAGTGCTAAGTGTTCTTAAATTTAAATAACTGATTTTATTACTTTTCTTGAATTACCACATCTTTACTTTTTGAAAAATCTAATTATTGACTTTGGATTTAATAATAAGTTAAAAGTCTTTATAGCAGGTCATAATAAATTTTTCTAATTTTTTCAAATAAAAATGTTATTGCTAAAAACAAACTGGACTTAGAATATCATTTTTTCCAACTATTTTTGAGTACATAGTGTAGTAATATTTATATTTTATAAGTTTCAGAATTTTAACTGAATTAAATGAAATCTAATATTCCAAACTTCCAATTTTACTTCATGCAAATACAAAATAATGGTATAAGGTAGTTTACTTTAAAAGTTTACTTTATATCCACTGAGATGTCTCAATTCTCAAAAAATGTATTTTCTGAATCCATTAAGAATAAAGGTCTCATACATTATCCTCATTATATTTCTTACATAGTGACTTAATTTTCATAGATATTTAATTTTTCCACCACAAGGCTGGCTTTTGATGAAAGCTGAAAAGTCATTACATCTGAAGAAAAACACACAAGTTGAAAAAAGTCACTCCATAAGCCGTAAAATGAGGATTATATATTAGCCTAATTATCTCATTTACAAGGAAAAGCTATTAAATGAAGCGATGATTCCAAACCAAGTGGATACACATATTTACGAAAAGGGTATTTTTTAAAAATAGTATGCACAGGAATATTTTACACTTGGTCTGTTAGTGTAAAATAAGAAACAAAGTCCTTTTATCAATTCAGTCACACCAGAATCAGACCACAATCAAATGAACTAGGCCACACAATTAATAGCAAAGGTCCAACTGCTTCATAAAATTATTGACCACTCATGTTACCTTGCCCTGCATAGAGACCAAAGCAGCACAGAAATAAAGAAAAGGCTCCTCTTTTCAATAACACTGGTATCAGCTGCATGGACATGATGTAGGAGCGACACACTGGCATTAACATAGAGACAACACTAATTCATGAGCTTTTAAAATCAAGAGTTTTCAAATTCAGATGGACAGACCTACAGACCTTGTAGTTCTACTGCTTCAGGAGCATTTTCCTTTCTGCATCAAAGCACCAAACAAGCCACTGGGGATAAATGTTCAAGAGAACACTAGGAAACACTTAAAACCATGGAAGCATGCCATAGATTTGCACCCTGACAGTGCAGCCACAACAACAGGAAGGCATAAAAGCTTTACATCACGCCAGCCCTCATACGTAGACCTGAATTTCACATTGATGTTATCAGAATGGTCAGCATGATAAAAGCCGAGCCTCCAAGGTCCCACTTGTTTTCAGCTTTCTATGGATGCCGTCACATACCATGTTCTGCTGTCCCACACTGCATGCAGCTTGTTGGCTGTCTAAAAGAAAACTTTTGTCAAGAGTTACTAAACTCAAGAAAACTGAAAATTTGTGTGAACAGTTATCACTTTGCAGATCTATTAAAAGGTATTTATTGGCTTAAAAATACAGACTCTCTGAACATCTGGAAGGTTCTACAAGGAAGAGGTAAAAATATATTAACAAGTACTGACAAAAATGATGCTCTAGCGATACTTAGTTTAGTTGTTTGAAGAATGAAAAATAGAGCAGCATGACTTTTCTGTAAACCTACAGCATTTCTTAAAAAAAAAAAAAAAAAAAAAAAAAGGTAGTAAGCTTCATCACTACTCTGAAATATTGGACAGGAAAAAGTGCTGTTGGGATAAACATCTATTTCATTAGAACAAGAAAAAGTGCTGTTGGGATAAAAATCTATTTCATTAACATTTCTTGTTAATGTTTTTCATTTGTTGAAAAAAGAAAAGAAAGAGCAATTAGATTTAAAGAATGAGCAACCTTTAAAATACAATTTAAACAGACTCATTCCTGCAAATTCTGATAAATGGTGAGAAAGGAGTTTCTGTCAATTGGAAAAGAAGCAATAATTCTTTGGCCACTTGCTACCACCTACATGTACAGTTTCTTAACATTGGCTATTAAGAATTTGAAGAATCAAACTCAAATAATTTTGTGTAACAATTTCAAACACCAAACCTAATATAGAAAAGTTATGTCCAGAGCAGAATCAAGTCTGATTAAAATTTTTGAAAAGATCTTTTATCAAGTTTTTGTATTCATAATCATATAATGCAAAGAAAATGTAACCAACTTTTTACCAAGCTCTATATGGATGCCTCCAAATGTGCTGGTCACCTCAGTGTCACACAAATGTAATTTTTTTCCCATGTGTGTCATGATGCGAAAAGGGTTGGGAAGCACCAAAACCAAGGGTAAGAAGAGAGAAATTACTAAGAAAAACACCAACAGGAAAGTAGAGGGCACTTTTGTTGCTAGATAAAATTGTGTTATACATGCTGACCCTTTTCTCTTTTCTCTGGGATAATACAATGAATAAATAAAGACTTATTGGTACCAAAAAAAAAAAAAAAAAAATTGTGTTATAAACGACCATTCAGTTCTTTCTTCTGTGAGCCAGAAGTTTCTGAACTTCCTGCTGCTTCCCCCATCCTCCACTCTTGCTCCCTCAATAGCTTGAAACAACAGAAAAGCCGTCCTCCCTTACAAGTCACACATTCTCCAAGAAAAAGTATGTTTTAAAACTAAAACTGAATCTCACAAAGGGACACTAACTATATAGCCATTACACATGCCCAGATTACAAAACACAAATGCATACCATGAAAAGGTAATAAACAAAAAATTTAATGTTAGAGCTGCAGAATTTGGGCTTTTTTTTTATCAGTTAAAACTTTCTTTCTTTAAGGTTGTATATTGCCTTCAATGACAACAGTAATAATATTTTTCAAAAAGTTAAATGAATTGGTAATATATCTGTAAACTCCTACTGTTTTCTGCTTTTGGTTACCAGAAATTGGCTGGCATTTGCTCCTATAAATGTATCAAACCTGTTCAAAAGAGGGTTCAAGTGTTAACTGTGAATAAGTGCTTGCTTTATCTATTATAAAAATCTCCATGCTAAACAGAAAGGCAAGTTTTAAACTATTTGTAATCTACCCTTCGTACTTTAAACTCCACTGAAGAATATTTTTCCATATGACCACAAAGCACACATAGAACTGCTTCAATTGCAGGACCTCAAATGAATAACTCCAAAAAATCTCATCCATTTTTTTGAAAATGAAAATGGAATTATCAAAGTAATTGATCCTATGTTTAAAATGAGAAAATAAAAGGTCTAAAAAGGTTCAAAATTAATATCTCAAAATTTAAGTATACCTGCTGAGTTTTAAGCTGTATGTTGGCTCTTAATATGATTGGCACAGATGAATATACCAGAATGGTGCTTTGAGTAGCTAAAATTTACTGAGCACTTTCTGTGTCAGGCACTGGATACTGAGTACTTTATATACTATTTCATTGAAACCTAACAAAAATTTGCTGGAAAAAGTTATTCTTGTCCTTATAACCCAGGAGTGTAAATAACTTGCTAGTAAGTTAGAACTTAGGTATAATGTAACTTTAAAATCTACATCTTCGTTGTACTCGATTCAGCAGAGACATAAATACCCTCTCCTAATCTGAAGCGGAGTAGGCAGCATCATCCCCAAGCCTCAGCATTGAGAAGTGAGCTTATAAGGGGGGAATGCAACCACAGACCAGTGCCGACTTATGAGTATCATAGCAATGGAAGAACTAGCAGCACTGATAGAAAGACAGTGGTCACCAGAGGCTCTGTGGGGAGGAAAGGACAGGTGGAACATGGGACATTTTTAGGGCACCAGAATTGTTCTGCAGGATATTGCAACAGCGGATACAGGCCATTATTTTGTCAAGACCTATAAAATTGTACGGAGCAAAGTGTAAACCAGAATGTAAACTATAGACCTTGGTTGGTAGCAATGCTTCAGTATTGGTTCATCAATTGTTAACAAATGTACCACACTAATGTAAAATGTTATTAACAGGGGAAAATGTAGGGGGAGGAGGAGGAAGTGAATTAAATGGGAATCCCTATACTTTTGTGTAACTTTTCTGTAATCTAAAACTTCTCTACAATTAAAGGATATTAAAAAAAATAATAATAAAATAAAAAAACAGAGATATAAACAGTCAATAAATAGTTAAGTTAAATAATGATCCGAGAAATAAAGCCAATGAGGTTAGAGGTTAGGCTGCGTTACAGGTCTCCATTGTAACTCTTACCCATATATACTCACATATTTTATCCTCACCAGACTTTACTCAGCCACCAATCAGTAAAGACCCTCATATTTCCATTGAGGAGTCTCATAATTACACTTTAAAGTGAGAAACAAATACATATGTGGAACTTAACTATGTAGATTACTCCTGTGTAGAAAGTAAACATCTGGAATTTCAAGAATTTCAAGTGTCTACATCTCATGGGAGATATCATGCTAGAGAGGAAGTGAACTGAAACTAGTGTCTGTCTTTATAAAACTTGCATTTTAATCTCATCTCTGCAACCTGATGGTTGGTAGACTGAGCAAATTACTTGGCTTCATTTAAAATCAAGTAGGGGAAGTGGATGATGCTCGAGTGGTTTGATTCCCGGGGCCTCCTGGTGAAGGCAAGCTGACGGCCCACACACGCAGAGAGCGAGTGCAGCAAGACGACACAACAAAAGGAGACAAGCAGACACAGAAAAAAGCACAGCGGATGGAAACTGCGAGCACAAGCGGCAAGGGGGCAGGGATAAATAATTTTAAACAAATAAAGTAGTTCTGCAAAGATTAAATGAGAACATAATATAAAGCATGGCACCAAGAAAGGACTTAGTCAATGCTGATTTCCATTACTTTCTTGTATAATCTTAAAATAAACATTTTATTGCTGCACTGTAGCTATATATAATATGTCCGTATTTAGTCACGGCTATAAACTTGAAATTACATAATTAAAGAAAAATTACCTGAAGCATTGTTGAAAAATGCCTTATTGCTTCATCATAGAGACCACTGCCAATCAACACATAAGCAATTGCTGTGAAACAAAATGCAAAAAATTAAAGGAAAGAACAAAGGATCTCAGACTGGAATCAGTAATGCTGAATTCTTTGCTAAAATTTAAAAGGCAGTTCCCAGGACTAGAGGCAGTTAAAGAACATCTAGAAGTAAATAAGATATAATTGGCTTCTTCTACCTTAAACTTTCTAACACTCAGCACTTGCTATCAGCCTTCTAGTTCTATCTGGATTTAAATTATTTAAGTCATCTCTAATGTATCAGCCTACAAGAACTAATTATCTTTTTCTAAGCCCATCATTCACTTTCAAATCCCTAATGACCCATGTCATATTTCCTATCTACAGATGAAGAGTTATTAATTAGCCTTAATAATATTCAAGTAACATTACAACATGATTTTACTGTGAAAATTATGAGAAATACTAGACAGCATCACAAATCTGGAATCCTGGGAATGCCTAATTTATTGCCATTTACCTAGTATGACCAAAAATAGGGACTCAAATTAATATAAAGCCTATAAATGTTTAACTATAGATAATTCACACCATTGCAAAGCAATGACAGACTTTTCCCTACCTCTTTCATTTAAAATAGTTAAAATACCACTCACAATAAACACTAAAGATGAATAGTTTTTAATCAAATTGTTTGAGTAAGTGGTATTTTGAAATTAGAGCTATGATAATCTCTTAAATCATGGCAATATTTTGACTAAACTCTCTCACCTGTCAAAAAAAAAAAAAGAATAAATTTGAAAAGCCTAGATTACATTTCTATCTATAATATTTGCCCCAATTCCCATACAACTCCTCAAAACCCCTAAAAAACATTTTATTTTATTTCTCATTGACCGTAACAGTTTTGATCACATTTCTTTGGGGGAAAAAAAAAAAACAACTTTACTGTAATGCCCACTAATTCTAAGACCATTCTATTCAAAGTAGTTTTTTTTTTTTTACATATAATAAAATATAACCTTAGAAGTGTTGAATAACATATCTAAAATCAAACAGCTAGTTATTAGCAGAACCAGTCTCCATGTTCCTTCTATCACACAACCCTGTTTTCCTGTTCTGCATCTAATCATAAATTCTAGCCAAAACCATAAGTAAAATTTCCAGCTGAAAGTCTTACCTAACTCTTCATTTGTGCTGTCATTATCAGTAGCAAACGGGAATCTCTTTTGTTCTGCAATAGATTTGGCCTGGCTCTGAAAAAAATATCAAGCATACATTTTAGCTTAGCACAAATGATGAGAAAACTTATACTACAAACCTGTATTTTTAAAAATTGAAGCTACAATTGATTAAATTGAAGTAAAAAATTTTAGCTTTTAATCATATTAATTATGTATTTCAAGACCATAGTTTGTTATGTAACTGGTTTGCTCCCCCTTATCACTAGTGGTCTCATTTCTCAAAAAAAAGTATCTTTTACTTCTATAGGAATAGCTGCTTAAAATTAAGCTGACTCCACAATTTTTTCAGAGCCTAATTAACTCAATTACGTTGCAAAGATTACATTCTAGCAATCAGTCCTACAATGTGGCTTGATAAAAGAATATTACTTTTTAAATCCTAAGAATATTTTATAAATAACAGCCACAAATTGTAAAGAGACGATGCCATGAAAGGACCAAGAAAACCTGACCAAGAAACTTGACATTCCAGTAAGTAATGTACAGCAATTAACATAACCTTCCTAATTTAGCAGACTTATCCTTGAAGAAACATGCAGACACACTTATGAATATTTGCAGGATTGCTAAAACTAGGGGTAAACAAAGTAAATTAGTTAAGTTAGTAACTAGAATGGTTTTACATGGAGTGTATGCTCACTAAAATGATGGCTCTGTTATGTTTGAAATAACTGGAAACCCTACTAGTTAAGTCAGTGAAGCCCAACAGATCACAGTTCATGTTGGCTAATGAGTATCAGTCATTAGCTAGATAGTGTATAGAGTATTTGTCTATCATATATGTCTATGGACATCTATACTATGGATCAATAATTGGGCTATCTCTGAATTAGAATCTTACGGTTTTGCCAAAAGCAACAGATCCTTTAGTCTCAATGTCTTAGCTTTTCCAGCATGTGTGTGTGTATGCATGCTTTAATCAGATCTCCAGTCAATCTAGTATAGTTATTTTAATGTGTACCCTAGAGGCTAAGTGCATCAAAACGTATTATTGACATTCAAATCTTATAGTGAAATGGCAGGTGTCTGTATTACCAGACCAGATTTGTCTCCAAAACATGATTAATATTGAGATACAAAAGTAGTATTTTGTTTACCCATAAAACAGGACAAGAATATGCTAATTCTGATATAACACAAGTTGCTCTTTTAGAATCAAAGTTAAAAGATACAGGCCAGAAGGGCATCCCATCTCAGGGGTTCACTAATTCTCACATCATTCCATTCAGAAGTCCAGACAAAATGAAACATCTGGAAATCCCACCATCATCAGAATGGCTTACACTTTATTTCTTCCAGTAAAACCTTGCTGTCTAAAGAGAAATTCTCAGTTCTTTCTTATTTTTGTATGTAATTGGAAGCTTCTACACGTAAAAATCTTCTAAGGCTTCTTCAAGACTTAGCAGCTTTAACAAAACGCGAATGGTGTCATATCCTGTGTATGTCTAGGTAAGACAAGAACACGATTCCCTCCTCTTTGTTAAATGGTCACCCAAGAGCACACATATCCAAAAGACTGTTCTACTTACAATTGCTTAGAGCCAAGGGGAAAACATCTACAAATATTGCTCTTAATACATAAAAAGCTTTATTTCATCCAGTATTTGATGAGAGTCTAACATTTGCCAGGCTTTTGTGCAAAAAGATATGGGGAAGAAAACAGAAATGAGATTCCATCAAACAGAATATATACTAAAGAATATGTCTAATTTTAAATCATTATATTAGAAATAAAACCTGCAACAAAAGTGAGCAGAAAATGTATAATATGGACAAATTAAACTCCTGATCAAAAAGAACCTCTTCCCATTACTAACGTCACATGTGTAGATACTGTCTGTGGACAGAAGTGAGAAGGCATGATCAAGTACACTGAAACACAGACCCTGACATCATTAGTGGACTAAATCCAACCCATCCTTCAGGTCCTTGCTTGCATTTCAGTTCCTGAACAGGCTTGACTGATCTCCCTAGTTTAAGTGAGAAACTTTGCTTTTCCTTCACATGATTTGCACAATTTCACCTATGTAGTTATGTGTATGATTATTTGGTTAGTGGTAAGAGTCACAAGTGCAGAGGCTGAGTCTATCTGGCTCGCCACTATACTCCCAGTACTCACTATGATGTCTGGCACGACAGGTGGTAAATAAATATCTGCAGAATGAATGAATGAATGGTGTAACTCTGGTACTTTCAACTGAGGGAAAATGAAAGGCCAAGATTGCTGAGCTTTTCCACAAAGGTTACAAGCTGGTGCCATCTTCATCTTAAACTGGAAAGGCAACCATAGAAAATATTTGAATTACTATCAATAATAAGGTCCCTCAAAACCCAAAGAATCCTTCTATCCAAGGCAGGGATTATCCAGTTTCTACTTAAACTAGATAGCCCACTCTGGTTTTGGACGAGTCTAATTCAGGAGTTTTTTCCCATATATGAAAAGGATTGCTATGCACTGAGGAGGTAAAATCAGTTTTCCATTTTCTAACCATCTTCAGTAGTTCTGACATAAAGGCAAAGTTTTATCTGGAAAGGAAAGAGTATCCTAAAGGGAAATTTTGAACACAAGAAGCAAATAATATCTACATGGTTATTGAAGGAAAAAGCCTGGAGAAAAAGTATGTTAAACCTTGGCACTAAAAGAACAATTCAGCTTCACAAATACGAACAAAAATAAGATAATTCAGACAGATTTCTTGAAAGACCCTTCCACCCTGAAGCAACTAGGCTGGAGAACAGTATATACTAATATAGGTAGCAAGTAAATGCTAATAATAGGGGTAGTGAGATACAAATATTACATAGTGTGACCCGTACTTATCAATGAAACGGAAAGGTTTCCTAGACAGTTTAGCTGTGTATCAGTTTGGCATTGTTTATGAATTCCAAAAATAAATATTGGATTATGTTTGTAAACTTGTCTGTCAGAGGTATCACTTTTAATTGATTAAATTATGATTAGGACTTTGATTGGGCCATGTTTATAGGGTATTGAGTCCCCGCCCCTTGGTGGGTGGGGACTCACAGATAAAAGACATGGCAAAGGACAGAGTTGGAGTTTTGATGCTGGAGTCCTGGGAAGTAAGCACACAAAGTAGCTTGGTCGTGAGGCAAGAGAGAAGGCCCCTGGAAGAGAAACAAGCTGTTTGCCTAATAGTCTACAGCTGGCCTTGTGGAGATACCAGAGCAGCTGAGCCTGGAGAGAAGCAAGCCCCGGGAAGAGAGGCACCCAGGAAGACTGAACCCTGGCAGATGTCAGCAGCCATCTTGTTCCAACAAGTGGCCATAGACGTTGGTGAGGGAAGTAACTTATGCTCTATGGCCTGGTAACTGTAAGCTTCTACCCCAAATAAATACCCTTTATAAAAGCCAACAGATTTCTGGTATTTTGCATCAGCACCCCTTTGGCTAATACAAGCTGGTACTGATTTTTTTTTTTTTTTAATCAATATAAAAGACATCCATGCAGTCAAAGGCTGGGAAAATAAAATTATACCATACCTCCAAATATATAAGGCTCCTAGAAATAATATTGTCATGATCTCCTCTTTATTCCTTGGAACTTAAAAATTAAAAGTCCTAGGTCCAGAATGATCAACCATCTCATTCATAAGTGATAATAATTCAATATGACCAAATACCAGATAACTTACCTTTATCTTATGCACATAAAACAAACTGGACCCAAGTCTAATTGATGAATAAACAGACACAACCCGCACCTCTTAGAACTAGCACTGCTATGCTTCAGGTCATTAAAAAAACAGGGCATGGATAGAAGATGCATACCAGAATCTTTTCAGTGTTGAGGGAAAGCAAGGAATCACAGGGTGGTGATCCTTTGGGCTCGCAGTCTGAATCATGGAAGTTCAAAAAGGACGACTCTGAAAGGCAAACATTCCTTGTTACTCTCCTCGCCTCTAAGGTATGGCTCTTAGTACTTAAATATACATTGGAATTTTAAGACTCCACAAAACCAAAATAAGGACAAGTATAAAGACATTAAAGCAGCATCTTCCACCTTTACAATTTTGTGATATATTAAGGTTTCCAAGTGTCTTGCATATCCATTGTGACTTCCTCAACCATTCCGGAAACGAGCAAAAGCAGTAGTGAGACCTCTCCGATGATGAAGTGAGGTTTAGAAGGGTTGTGACTTACTAAAAGAAATACTGGCAGAAATAGTACTAGTTTCAACCCTCTTTTCACTACACATGTGGAATTACTAGAGTTCTTAAGATCCTTCAGTTAGGCCTCTTCTATCTGGCAGCACTCACCATAGATTTAAAAAAAAAAGTCACAAAAAGGAGATGTAAAGGGGTAAAATAAGTGGCCACAAAACCAGACCAGGAAGACCTACTGTTAGATATGCCCTAATTCAGCAGTCATTAAAAAACATCGTAAGGGGAGCAGGTGTAGCTCAGTTGGTTGAGTGCCTGCTTCCAATGTATGAGGTCACGAGTCCAATCCCCAGTGCCTCCTTTAAAAAAAAAAAAAAATAATTTATAACCTGTTCATCCTACCTTCTTTAAGCTAACATTGGAGAACTTACCATATGCCAGGCACACAGTGCTAAGCATTTTAAATACATTGCCTTATTCAAGTCTAACGATCATCCTACTTTGTAGAATCCATTTCCATTTCAATAAGTATACATCTACATAATTTTAAATGCTGCACAGAATTCTATTATACGGACTTTAACCAGGCCCTTATCATGGAATAATTAGGACAGCCCTACTTTTTTTTTCCTAACATAAACAGTGTTTCAATATCTTTGACCTGTACTTTTACAATTTATCCAATAAGGATAAATTCCAAGTATAATTGCTGCATCAAAGAGCATAAATAGGGGGGCGGATGTGGCTCGAATGGTTGGGCATCCGTCTGCCATATGGAGGGACCTGGGTTCGATCCCCGGGACCTCCCAGTAAAAAAAAAAAATATATATATATATATATATATAGAAGGCGCATGGGCTGCCAGGCCCTGTGTGCAGCTGAGCCGTTGGGCCTCAGGGGCCATGCAGCAGGATGATGACGTAACAGGAGAGAGACAAGACGAGATGCTCCAAAAGCTCCAGAAGCCAGGAGCTGAGGTGGCGCAGGCAGCAGAACACCTCTCTCCTACATTGGAGGTCTCCAGGATCAAATCCTGGTGAAGACTGGAGGAGGAGGATGAGAAGAGATGGCAGGAAACAGACACGGAGAATTGCCCAGCAAATGGACACAAAACAGCAAATGGGGAAGGGGGGGTTTAAAATGGATAAAGTAAATAAATAAATCTTTAAAAAAAAAGAGCATAAATAATTTAAGAATCTTAATATATGTTGCCATATTTCCCTCCCAATAGGAAGTAATGATTTTCATTCGCATCTGCAGTTTATGTCAAGGTCCATTTCCCTTCACCCAGAGTATTGCCATCCTTTTTACCTTTCCCAATCTGAAAAGAGTACTAGTAAAGTTGGACTTTGCTTTACTGGCAATTTGTAGCTGTTCTTTTGTCAATTGCCTGCATATATCCTTCACTTACTTTTAAGTTCTCTAAATCCGTTCTGGTATAAAATGTTGAAAAGTCTTAATTATCTACATTCCAAATGGCTAGCTAGTTGTCCCAGTACCATTTGCTGAATTATCCATTTGAATGTTACTTTTATAATACATTATATTCACTGAGATCTGTTTCTAGATTTTTTTTTTAAAGGAATCTTTGAGATGATTTAAATCTGACTTCTGCGATAGTCCTGACAGATAACTGTCTAATCTCTACATAGGCATTTTTCTTTTAAATTACAGTAATTCATGTTCACTGTAGAAATATTAAAAATATAGAAAAATCACAAAAAGTAAATGAAAGTTTTATAATGACTTTTACAACTCTGAACCACTGCTGAAATTATGATGTATGTAATTAAGAATGACAATTCTGAAATCAGACAGACTGGCCTAGATTTTCTGCCACTACTTACCAGCTTTTGGATACCTGACTACCTCTTCAAGCTTCAGTTTCTTTGAATTAAATGAGATGCATTATTTTGTAACATTTGCTCCTTTAACTTAATATAATGTAAACACTTTCTCATATGACCATACATGGTGTGATTATATGTAATTAATTTTAACGTTTTTAATGAATTTAATTTTTACAATGAACGTTTCTAGACTTTTTACTCCCTTATAGTGATTTATTCTGACTTCACAACTACATTCTGATTTCTGTATCCTATTGCTTCAAGTTTTATAATAAATGCATACATTTTAATATAATGCATAGCCCTTATCCTTTTTTTTTCCCCTAGAAAACTTATTGGGTATTTGGACCAAAAAAATTCTTCCTCCAGGTAAACTTCATTTTACTAAGGTTCCAAAATAAAACATCCCTCTATGACTTTTATTAAAATTGTAGATTAAAGGGGGGGAGGGAGATGTAATAGTTCTATTCAAGACTTTAAAAACTGAAATTTTATCATTTTTATACAGGATTTACACATATGTTTGCTGTGATTTTTTAAATTATTTGGCTGATAATCATTGATTCCACATATAACTGTTGCACCACTACTATGTTTTAGCCACCGTGCTAGTGTCCGTGGTCAGCAATATATTTTTATATATTTACATGTTTCTGTATAAAAGTCCCTGTATACAGAAATTATAATTCAGGGGAAAGTGGTAGTTATCAGAGTCACACAAAGAAATGTAAAAAAATAACAAAAGTGTAAGTAAGAGCTATAAACAAGAACATAATTGGGAGAAGGGACCTGGTAAGGGAAAGCTTCCTGCAGGCATGAGTTAACTGAGTTAGCATTTATAGGCACCAGCCTCATCCCCATTTGAAAGACAAGGAAAGTAAAGCAGAGACTAAGTAATTTGCCCAAGGCCAACAAGCAGCAAAGTGGTAGGAGGCAGGATCTGAACGCAGGCAGTCTGGCCCTGGGGTCTGTGCTCTTAGACAGGAGTGAGTGGATGGAGCTCTGAAGGACGGGTAGGACTTAACAGGAGAAGGGCAGGCCTGGGAGAGTGGTCCAGGCAGACAGCACAGCATATCACTAATCTGAACATCTTATCTGCTCACCTTATTGAGCTCTTACCAGCTCTAGTAATGTCTCCATTTATTCTGTCGATAACTATCCTCTGCACGTAATTTTATCAAGGTCTTTTTAATATTTATACTCATTTAGTATCTTGTCCTGCATAAAACTTGCAAAAAAAAAAAAAAATGTTCAATCATAATAGTGATGGTAGTCACCCTTACTTTTTCCTGACATTAACACTTCACTTAAAATCCCAGCATTCTCTCAACTTTTGACAATAACACTTTTTCATTTAACATTAATATCTAGTGGAAAGTTTCTTTAAGATGTTGGCTACTAGGTTGAAACTGAGCTATTGTACCTTGTAAAGGAAGTATCCTCCTAGCTTTGTTTTACCAAAAGATTTAAAATCAAGAAAGTTTGCTGAACTTTATCAAGTGCACTTTGAGAAATTTTTAGGATAGGATTTTTCTCCTTTGAGCTATTAGGGTGGTTAATTCAATTTTTAAGTCAAACCATCTTTGTACTTCTAGAATAAATTCTAAATTGACCAAGACATATATTTTTTTCATTGCTTGCTCTTTCTCTTTTTGTCCAGATTGTATTTGATTTTGGCTTTGGCGTTTTTAGCTGATTTGGTAAGGGCTGTAATATGAAAACAGTTTGTTAGAGTCATAAATTAGGTTTGGAAAAGGAGGTGATATTTATTATTCAATCTCAAAATATTTAACCAATATTAAATATTTACCTAATATCAAATATTTACCTAATATCAAATACTAAATAAAATATTTAATGAAAATACTATGGTTTCAAATTATTTTACTCTAATAAACCCAACCAGTTGTACTAAAATGGTATAGATTTCTTTGACATCTGCTTTTCTCTTTGCTAAAGTTATACAAGTACAACTTAATGGTTATTTATAGACACATTCTTAAAACATCACAGAATCTCATCTTTATCATCTAGATCATCTTCCTGGACACTTATTGCTTCAGATTTTTAATTTAATCAGATTTCTATACAGTTGGTTCTTAATTATACCTCTTTAGCTATAAAATGCCCACTCATTCATAACGTACATTTGCATCTGCTCTCCTCTTTATGTGTTAGCTTTATGCGGTTAATCTATTTCATTCTTTCTTTAGAAAACCAAATCTTTGGTCCACTTACCAATTCTACTGCTGCTCTATTTCTGATTCATTTCTTCTGGCTTTGCTCTATTTAGTCCTTTCAAATTTCCCTTATTTCCTTTTCTAGCTTTTCAAGTTTAGTGTCTATTCATTTATACCCTTTCTTCTTTCCTGATAAAAAGGTACTGAAAGTTTTAAACAGGAAAAAAGTTTGAGAGCCCAAACCTGGAGCAGGGTGGCCAGGCTGTGGTGAGTAAAAAAAAAAAATGAGAAAAGTCTGAACAGAGTGAGAGGCAGCTGGGTTAAAACGGAGGGCCATAATCTAAGGGGATATAGGAAGTTAAAAGGACAGGGCTTTGAGAAAAAATTCGGCATGGAAAGAGTGGAAAAAGCACTGGTTTCTGGTTTGTGCAACTAGGGAATGAGTGGTGCCATTTATTCTACCAGGGAGCTCAAGAGGAAGAGCAGTTTTGGAGGTAGGAAAGGAAAGTGCTAACCTAAGCTAATTTAAGTAAAGAACAAGTCCAGTTCTTGTGAGACATGAAACTGGAAGCTGTCTAGCAAGTAGTTAGGAAATTCCAGCAAAAGATAAAAGCTACAAATATGCATTTGATATTAATTTATGGTGAATGAATAAGCTGGAAATGTAGATCAGATCTCAAAGAAAGCTTAGGAAGCCTACGTTCAACAAGGAGAGCTGACCCTAGCAGGGACAAAGTATTTGAGAAAGGCAGAATCACCTTGGCAATATCTCTTTTTCTAAAGAACTATCCATTTCCTTGAAACGTCCTACATCTTTGCCATAAGGCTATACAAATTACACTGATTTTCATAGTTCCTTATTCCTAAAGTTGTTTCTTCTCTATTTTGCTTAATTAGCCTTACTAGACAATTATCTAAACTTTCCCAGCATTTTCAAAGACCAACCTCTAGATTTAATTCCACTCTTTTCCTGACTTCAAACTCAATTAGTCTTTTAATATAATGGTTCAGAGGATGGAGTGTGGACTTGATTCAGACGCCTAATTGGCTGTTTGACTTAAGTAATTTAATATCTCTTAACTTCACGTTTCTGCTTCTGTAAAGTAGGAATAACCACCCAGCATACTCTCTAAGGAATATTTTTGTAAGGCATAAAGGATACAACATCCAGCTTGCATAAAGGATTGTTGTTAAACGCTAATATACGTATATAGACTAAAATTGCTGTTTTAACTGTTAATTTTTTCTTCTCTTTTCTTAAGTTTATTTTGATCTTCACAGTACAGTTTTTAAAATACTTTCACAAATATTATTTCTTTTGGCCTTGTGATGGCTTAGAGCTATGTACCCCAGAAAAATATGTTCTGAATCCATTCTTGTGGGTGTGGACCCACCATCAGTAAGACATCTTCAAGATGTTACCTCAGTTAAAGTGTGGCCCAAATGAGGCTGGGCTTTAATCCAGATCACTGGCGTCCTTTGTGAGTCGAGCGAAAGTCAGAGAAAGCCAGAGGGAGAAGCCAGAAGCTGAAGGTCAACAGAATCCGGAAGAGAAGGGAGAGGCTGCCATGTGCATTGCCACGTGACAGAGGAGCCCAAGACCAAGGATGGCTGGCAGCCAGTCCCAGACCACCACAGTCTTCTGGGAGAAAGTATCACCTTGATGACACTTTTGGACTTCTGTTAGCCTCAAAACCGTGAATAAATTCCTGCTGTTTAACAGATTCCAACCCATTGCATGGTATTTGCTTTAGCAACAAGGAAATTAGAACAGTCCTCTATCTTCTAAGGTAGATAGAATATACATTATGCCCAGTTCACATCAACTCCATAATAAGCTCAATGTTAATGAGCATATTCAAGGTCAAAAAGCTATGAAAGAACAAAGCCAGAACTTGCCACATCTAGTGTTCTAGGACACCATCTCAATAAAGGAAATAGTACATTTGTCATGGCTTATGTCGCCAATCAATGCTGGGTCCTAGTAAAACAGGCAAGGTTACAGCAATGTCATCAGACTTCTTTCCTCTGCTCCTAAACCTCACACACAGTTGAGCTTAAGAACTGTGGTTGAGTTTTGGTGGAGTGATGAGGATAAAAGCTGACTGTAGTAGTTTCAAAAGAAAATGGGAAAAGTGGAGACAGTGTATATAAATGTCTCTTTTGAGAAATCCTACTGTTAAAAGAAGCAGAGAAATGGGGCAGTGGCTGGAAGAACATGTGGTCCTGTTTTTGTTGCTTTTTTTTTTTCAAGATGGGTGCTATCAGGACTGTTTGTAAGCCGAAGGAAGACAAAGGGGAGGAGATCCAGTGCACACGTAGTAGGGTTACTCTAGGCCGAAGCATCAACTGCTCATCCACCGTAATGGAAGAGAAGGCAAACTATATCAGTACAGGTGCAGGAAGGCTGATCGTTATGATGGTGGGCGTGTGGGAAAGTTCTCTTCTGATTTCTTCTTCCTCCTCAATCAAATATGATCATCACTTCGGAGTGAAGAGGAGGAGGTGACACTAGAAGGAGCACGTATTTGTCATACATTCATGTCTACAAATGACAACTGACCAAAAGCTTGTAAGCAGCAAAGTCACATCCAATCACTGAAGGTAAAGTTTTTACGAGGAATTCAACAGCTGCTGAGTTACACTCCTCACTTGACCACCTTGCTCTAGTTATAACAGATGCTTTGCAAAGTTACTTGAAAATAAGGATGACTGGGTTTTTCCCAAGGATGGCCTAGAACTCGGAAGTCAGATATTTATTGACAATTCTAGTCATAGTGTAGGGTGACCTGGGAAGAGAAGACAGGATTATTTGGATGGAGGAGCTACCTGGAAGCAAGAGGCTGGTACATGGTATCAATGCATAATGCCTTTTGCTTTAAACAATTCTATATTTATAAGACAACCGTTGTTGAGGACATTGTACATTATATTGCTCGATGACCCTTACATATGGTCCTAAGTGACAACTTTCTTTTAGAACATAAGAAAACTTCTCCTTTGAAGGAGTTACATGTTTCTTTTAACTCTAATAAAATATTATTCAATGGTACCTGAGATGTACAAATTATAGTAAAGCAACTTTTTAACAAAGCTTGAGTGTAATCTGATCAAAGCTATATTAATCCACATAAAGATATTAACACATTTAAAGAATGTATAAAACAGAGAAAAGGAGTTAGCTGCACAGAATGAGAGAGACACAGAAGCAAATTCTGTGGTTCCAATTCCAGAACAGAGAAAGAAGGCGTGTGCCACAGCCACCAGGCTAGTGGCCCTGCCTTACCTGCAAAGGCTGTTTGTTCAGCTGGTATTACAAACCTGACTGAAGATGCAGCAGATGCTGAAAAGAGCATGCACTTTCAAGAGCTGAAAACAGTCTCATAAACCCACACGTACTGTAAATATTATCTACTCCATTGGGTATGTGACAAGGGAACACCAGGTCACTTAGAACACCCCAAATGGAGGCAGAAAAAAGTAGCAGGAGGGGTCAACTGTCTCTACATGCAAAAGAGGTCCTGAGCACAGGACATGCCATTTGATACAGGATTCCCGAGTTGCCATGTAAGAAACGCTAGCACATGCCCAATGTAACTCCAATGCATTGTGCAGGATCCTGAATCAGAAATAAGGTGGACTGGGAAGCGGCTGTGGCTCAATCAGTAGGGCTCCCGTTTACCATATGGGAGGCCCCGGGTTCGGTTCCCGGGGCCTCCTGGTGAAGGCAGGCCCGCCCACACGGCGTGGTTAGCTGACCCAGCGAGCACAAGCAGCAAGGGGGGGATAAATGAATAAATAAATAAATAAATCTTAGAAATAAGGTGGATAAAATATTTTTCAAATGAAAAGTAGGGTTAACATGGAATGAGGCTTTATTAGCAAATTTTAAAAGTATATATCAGTTACTGATTTGGGTTCTATATGGTTACACAAGTTGTTTAGTTTGTGAACATTTCATGAGCTATACACTTGTGATACATGTATTTTATATATATAATATATATGTCAAGTTTCAGTAAAAGTAAAAATAAAACAGACAGAAGGAAAACGTTGGAAAGCATTTACCCAATGTGAAAAATATTAAAATTCTGCTACTTAAGTAAAATGAGCCCAAAGAAACTGAGCTCTTTAAAACAACACATTGTGAAAGGGGTAGCTTTGAAAATTGGTCAGTTGGAATAGCTAGAATATGCAAATTCATGGAGACAGAAAGTAGAGTACAGGTCATGGGGGTGAGGGAGGAAGGAGAAGGGAGAGTTAATGCATAAAAGGTACAAGGTTTCTATTTGGGGTGACGACAAAATTATGCTAACGGATGGTGGTGATGGTAGCCCAACACTGAGTATGATTAATCCCACTGAAAGGCAAGCTTGGGAGTTGAGATGGGCAAGTCCATGTTGTATCTATGGTTCCACAATTAAAGAAGGAACCATACAGAGAGACAGAAACTAAAGGCAATCCCAGGCTCGATCTAATAATGGATGAAAAATGTCCAAAAAAGACATTTTGGGAAGGAGGGGGAGGTAGAAATGGCAAATATGGCAAAACATTAAAGGTTGGTGGGTCTGGGTAGCTGGGGGCAGGTATGTTGGAGTTCTCTGTATGGGGTTTGTATTATTTTTGTAACTGTCCTGAAAGTTTGAAATTATTTCAAAATACAAAGTTAAAAAAAAAATCGGTTAGTTGGGCAGGTTTTTATTAAATGCAACGAGGCCAGGCCACCTCTACACTCCGTGGGGGAGAATTCTTTAGAAGTGTTTATACAGAAAGTGCTCTGCCTGGGCACACCAAGCCACTTCTCCCTAGATGGTAGATTCTAAACTCAGGACACAAGATGGGGCGGTAATTCACCCTCATCACCCAGAGCTGAACACATCTAGCAGTGAACAGACCTTTTAAAGGGTAAATGTAATTTCAATTTTTAACTGAGGTTTATCATTCATACACGAACGTCCATAAACAATAAGTGTATGGTAAACGTACCAGCAGATATGTATGAAAAAGCCAGAGCCTACAAGCACCACAGGCTATCATCTTCATAAGGCTCAAGCTCCACATGCTGCCTCGGAAACCAGAGGGCTTTCTGAAGTACGCCTTCAGTGAGCAAGGCCAGCGTGCCCCGGATGCCACAGGGGCCTGCGCCTGCCTTGGGAACAAGCCACCCATCGCTTCATCACTCTGTGCCCCAACCTCTCTACTCAAAACAAGCTGAACACCTTACAGTGACAAACTTACTCAGATGCGCCTTAAGAAAAAGATCTGAAGAGATGTGCCATGAAACTACATATGACAACGAAGAGAAAATCAGGGGCAGGAGAAAAAAGGATAGGGTAAATATGCTAACCATAACAGTTACCACAGCTGCTGTGACTGTGCGTAAAACTTGGTTCTCAACTTCCTCATAGCCAGAACAAAAAAGGAAATAGGTTTCATCACAAAAGTTTACTTCTCTTGATTCCCTACTATCTCTAAGGCATAGCTAGGCGCAATAAGACACCCTACTTTGCGTTTTTTGTTTTTTTTTTTTAAGATTTTATTTATTTATTCATTTATCCCCCCCTTGCTGCTTGTGCTCGCTGGGTCAGCTAACCACGCCGTGCGGGGAACCGAACCCGGGGCCTCCCATATGGTAAACGGGAGCCCTACTGATTGAGCCACAGCCGCTTCCCTACTACTTTGCGTATTTAAACAACTGATTCCTCAATTAAGATAGGATATATGCTGACAATCTTCAAGTCTAAGTTGTCCTGGCTTTGTCAAAAACACAGACCACGTCCTCACTTTCTGACAGTTAACTCCAAAATTAGACAGAAAAACACACTCTAAACCCTTTTTTGTTCACAAAGAACTGAAGGAAAATAAACAGTTCTGGGATCGTTAATTTCAACACACTAAAGCAAATTACTTCTGGTGGTAAATTAATCATTGAACTTGATTGAGGCATTGAACATGAATAACATCAATGTCACCAACTAGGTGGAGGCAGCTATCAGAAAAGTCTGAAGGCAGCAAAAAAACCTTCACATAAACTCACTGTTTTTATGAGATTTTCAAAGGAATAAGAGAAAAAAGGATTTTTGAAGCAATTACTAGAAAAACATGTTTGAACTATTAAAACACATTTTAGATGGTCTTTGAACATACAAAAATATACTTAATATATAATATTATAATATAATATTAATTATAATATAATATAAGACAAATGTCACATTTGAATGAGATGCAATTTAGCCTTGGTAAAAAGAGCTACCAAGTAATAACTTATCTAGGTTTTAATTTACCAGGTCTATAAAATTTGGGTGTCAAATTAAGATATCTCTAAGATCTCTCCAACTCACACTATATTCAGGTCTCTGCTCAAACGTCACCTTACCAGAGGCCTCCTCTGACCACTATCTCAAAGTAGCTCCACCACCTTCTTCTTTATCCCTTCTTCTCTTTACTCTTCAAAGCACTTATCACCAGATGTATTATACACTTATGTCTTCCCCAACCAGAACCCAAGCTCTACAAGAGAAACTAGGTCTGTTGTGCAGTATCCCCAGGGTCTAGAGCATCTAGCAGGCACACATTTTTTCTTTCAATGAAGAAGTTCTGTCTTAAGGGAACACATATTCTAGCTCTATAATTTGAAATATTAGAGTCGGTGAAGCATCTTTGTACGTGTCAAATATAAAATTCTGGGAAAAGTTATTTAAGAAAATAACTTTCAAAAACAAAGTTGTTAAACATAGAATTTTATTAATTCTAGTAAGAAATTATCCTAATATGCAACTATTACTAGGAAACACTACACAGAGAGTCAGAAAAACAGGTTCAAATCCTGCCTCTACTCCTTATGGTGTAACCTACCTTAATTTTTTTTTGACTCAGTTTCCCATTAGGTAAAATGGGGATAAAAGTAGTACCTACTTCAGCGTCAAGTGGATTAAAGGAGAATGCATATAGTGTTTACAACTATATAACCAGAAAACTGGGGGAAAGAGTTGGGAAAAACACTTCTGTTCATTATTTCCTCCCTAAATTCCAAACTAAAAATAGGGCACTCTATTCAGGTTTCTGCTCAAATGGCACAAGGTAACAAGGAAAGAAAGGATTCAAGTTTTTAAAGTATGCACGATACACAGCCAGTTTCTTAAAAAAAAAAAAATTTTTTTTTTAATTCTTTTCTCTACAGGAAAACACAGAGAGAAGACCAAAAGTTTGTGGTTACATGTGCTTGTCAATTAAAAAAGTGGAAAGGTTAAAAAAAAAAAAGTGGAACGGTAACGTAATGGAGGAGGAAAAGTTACTCAGGGCTGGGGAACACAAAAACGGGGGGCATTCCATACGGGAGGCCTTGGCAGGCAAATAATTCAGCACCAGATCACCCATGTTTGTCCTCTCTCCAGTTGGGTCTGGGTGGGGCTGGGTGGAACTAGGCTGTTCCCTTGGACTTGGATCCCATTGTGCTGGTGGTTCACACAGCGGGGGTGCCATGTTTAGACTGATGGGGCTCCTGCAATCACTGGGGGCTCTGTCTTAAGGGAACACATATACAGCTCATTAGAAGGTGTTCAGATCTACCCAAGCAGGCATCATCTCCTCCATGTGAATCTGAAAGCTGTGGGGCAGCTTCTGAAAAAGTGGTTGTGCTGCTGTGCGTGACATCTGTATAGGGGCTGGCTTGTGGCTGGATGGGCAAACAGGTAATGATGGCTTCAATAATGGTTGGTGAGGTCAGGTCTGCTTGATTCTGAAGGACTCATTAGTTCTGAATCCTGGCACTTATCTAGAACCTAATCTTGATCATTATGGAGTTCTGGATAGAGCAGCGCCTGGCATACAACAAGCTCTCTATATACATTAGCTAGGTTTTCAATGTACAGAGGTGGCAATTTATGCAAAGACAGGTAATTTACTCAGGAGCACAGAAAGTGAGAGGGCTAAAAGCCATTCTGGCCATGCTATTTATGCTGTTTCTAGCCAAGGCCTGCTATAAAATAAAGAAGTCACAAACTCCTCAATGAGAGCGACTTCCTCAAGGAAATCAGATTGTACTCATTTTAAAACTGCCTACTGCCTTCCAAGGTACACAAAGCTAAATAACGCGGCTATGAGGCCAGAACAGTAACCAACTAACAACTAGTGAGTTTGATAGACCCAGGCCCTTTCAAAGCCTCAAAGGAACGCACACAGAGGAAGGGGAGGGAAATGAAGGGCGAAAAGACCCACACCAGAATTTCAAAACAAAGAAGTCACACGCGTGCTTTGCCCCTGAGGCAGCTCCCATTACGCATTGGCTGAGCTCCCACCTTAATGAATGGGCTGGCCTAGTTCCAATTCATACACAGCTTCTGATACAGTCTCAAGGCCTTTGAGACTGCAGGATTCTTTTTATGCTCTGGGAGACACCTGAAAGGTCAACAACTGCAAGCAAAATGTAAAAGAGCCGATAAAACGGGCTTGCGCTTGTGTTCCCTTCTTTTTTCCAGGGCTCTAATTTTTGGAGGCCGTATTTAATGCGAGACATCAACCCGGGAGGTCCGGAAACCTCCTCTCCAGGCCTAAGGCAGGCCAAGCATCTCCCCTCCGGAAACCGGCTCTACCCGGCTGGGGCTCGCGCCCCGCGGTCCCGCGACCCTCCCCGGCACTCCCGGTGGGGCCCGCGGCGGAAACGGAGGCTGCCCCGGGCCACCTGCCATCTCCCCCTCCACCTGCCAACAGCTGCTGCGGGCCCCCGAGTGGGCGCCCTCAGCTCCCGGCGCCCGCTGTCAGCCCTTCTCAATCCACCGCCCTCCCCGGCAGGCGGTGCGGGAGGAGGAAACGCGGGGGCGTGCGTGGAAAGCTCTCGAGGAAGGAGCGGCGGGAAACGGCTCCCGGGGGGGACACCGAGGGCCCGGCGCGAACGGCCCTGCCGCACCCCGCGCTCGCCAGGCTCGGGTCCCACGCGGACTCCCGTCCCCGCCGCCCACTCACCGCCGCACTCGGCCGAGTACTGGTCCCCCCAGTCCCCGGACTGCGGGTTGCAGCCGCCGCCCGCCGGGGCCTCCTGCTGCTGCCAGTGCTGCAGCTCCTGCTTGAGCAGAGACAGCGGCGAGTAGTACTCGGTGGCCAAGGCGCCCGGGTGCAGCTCGGCGGACAGAACTCCCAGCAGCAGCAGCACCAGGAGGCGCCGAGCAGCGCCGGCGGCAGAGACAGCGCCGCCCCAGCAGCAGCCGGCAGGTGCCATCTTCCCTCAAGGCGCATGTGCGGGCGCCCCTCTCCCTGCGCCCGGCTTCCCCGCTTTTAACCCGCGGCTGGGCAGGTGGGCCGTGGGAAGGTGGGGCGGGAGAAGGGGAACTGGCATTGCCTTCTGGGAATTGTAGTCCCCGCTGTAGAGCGTTTCGCCTCCCTTTTCAGTACTGGGACTACTAGTCCCAGAAAGCAACGCGCGACGTAGGCGTCCCGCTCGAGCGTTCTTACGTCCCCCCACGCCCCTGCCCTCGCCATTGATCGGAAGTTCTCGGCAGTAGTTGAAGTGGAGATGGGTACTGGCGGGCGGAGCGGTGTGCGGCCCGGGAAAGGGAGCGCGGAGGGGGCGGCAGCGTCTCTTACAGCTTCCTCTTCCTGTCAGTACAGATGTATCGAGTGCAACCAAGAGGCTAAGGAGTTGTACCGAGACTATAGCCACGGTGTGCTGAAGATAACCATTTGCGTGAGTTGTCAGGTGTGGGGTGTCCTAGGGAAGAAAATGGGGCGGCGGCACTTGGGGACTGAGAGGCAGTGAAAACTGAATCAGCTTTTTAGGACAGTAACAACGAGTTTCAGGCCTCAAATAAATACGGTCTTCATTTCGATGTTTGATATTCCCGCCCGGGACAGTCGAGCCTTTGCATGAATTCCTATACTGATAGAGAAATCACTAGCCTGCAGCGCTCTTCTCAGACTTGACTGGAGAGACCTAACTGGACGAATGCACCCTCGGGCGGAGATGGATGAAGGCATTGTGCGTAGAAATTTAAAGCTCAGTTTGGGTTGACTTTTGAATTCCTACCAAAGCGATTTCATTCTTAGCTATTCTTCCTTTGATCCGCAAACGTTACCATCTCTACTTTCCACAACCCATCCACATTGAATTCTCCTAGAATACTTTTTTCAGGTTACATCCATTGTAGTTATTAAATGTCTACTTGTAAAAAATACTATGCTAGGCGCTAGGCGTTGATGATACAAAAATGAAAAATGAATAAGGAAAAATTCTGCTTTCAAGGTGTTCATAATCGATTTATAAAGGATGATATGATGTTTTAAAAAGTCTGCAAAATTGGAGGTTTTTGGGGGATAATTAACAAAGAACCTGTCACAGTAAGCAGTTAATAGATGGATCTCTCATTTCTAATCCCCTGATGATTTTCTAATAATAATCCCTCCTTTAAAAATACATTCCATAGTAAAACAGAAGAGAGTGGACCAAGTGTGAGTACTATGTATCTATATAATCTATTGTCAACCATTATAATCACTGGTTCATACACACTATATTTCTGTTCCTCTCTCAAATGGTTTCACTCAGGAAAATTTCAACCCTAGTTAAATCCAACCTATTGCCTGGTTTGTCCCTATACTGGTGCAGCTGAGTGTTGCTGAGGGATAAAGCACCTTAAATTCCTTGCCACTAAACTCAAGTAGTCCCTTATGCTGTCTGGCAATCACATTACATTACCTAGTCCATTCACATTCCCACTCTTCTGGACAACCGTTACATACCTTCTCTCTCTTCAAGTTTCTAATAGTCTACCCTGCTTCACTAAGAACTCAGAAGAGAACTTCCACAAGCTCTGCAACCACATATTTCCAGTACTAGCATTTGTTATTCATATAGTCTGTCTTCTCTCCTGTTACTATGGGTGAGCTATCTGTATACCTACCTAAGACAAACACCTCCACTTGCAAACTATATGAAGACTGAGATTTTGTCTTTTCATTAATGTAGCTGGATCACCTAGAACAGTGCCTAACACATAGTAGGTACTCAAATATTTGTTGAATAAATGAACCATTTCCAGATTTTTAAATTAGCATATTCTTGGAACAGTAATTTTTCTGTGGTCTAAACTTAATGACTCTGGAAATGGAATTCTGGTAGATAACCGCATAACTATGAATATAGTCTGTTGTCCAAAGAAGAAACTAGTATACATCTATGCATTTTAGTTCTTAATCTTTAATAATATAACAATTTTTATCTTTTTATTATTAGCATTAAGCCAACAACAACAAAAACCCTTTCCTATTCATCAGATGCTTTCTTTATATATTTATGCAAAATAAAATAATTATTGGATAGCTGTTTAGGTCAACAGCCCACCCCTACCCTACCCTATTTTTCCCCTAACATTGCACTATCTCCCAGGGGACAGACTGTAGAGTAATCTATGGAATAATGAATTGTAGCACAGTACATTATGGATTAATTATTGTACACAGTCATTCCCTAATGAGATAGAGCATGCAATAGCCTCATTTTTATCATGGTAATGCACTTATTGTAGTAAACTCTATGCCATAATAGCATTACTCAGGCAAAGTCATTTAGTTGATGCCAGACTCTGAAAATTAAATGAGAAAGCAATTAACTTTTTAAAGGGTCTCCAAGTCCTGAGATTAAAAAAAAGTAAGAAGTTTTTAGGCATCAGGCAATTTGTTGTGAAATAATATTCAAGGTTTCTAAATGGTTGCAGTGGTAACTCATACTTTATTCTCTCCTCTGCCAAATTTGGAGTCAACAATGTACTCAGCCTCATATCCTACCTATATTTTTCATCGTAATCTCCTTTTCCATTGCTCTTATTTTTCTGCTGCCATTCTTCCCAACCTGCCTTTTTTGAGTTTCCCTAATTTTCCCACATCAAAGTAGCATGTCTCTTGCTTTTAGCCACTCTCCCTGTTTGAATTTTTCACCAATTATTAAAATTATGCTTAAAGATACAGTAATTTTGATATCCTATATGACCTTGCCTATTTTAAATGCTCAGATATTTCCTAAATTTACTATTATGGTTATAGCACAAGACTTCTTTAAGAGTCTCATAAATTTCAATCCAGTTCCATACTACATTAGTCAGCTCTCATCCTCTCATCCTTGGGATACTGGATGCAAAGATGAGTGAGACACAGCCCTGTCTTTGAGGAGCTGAAAGCCTAGTGGATTCTGCTTTTTAAGATATGTGTTTCCTTATTGTGGAGCTAAAATTAAACAGACTTAGGAATAAGTGGGAAAGGGAATGGTCCTAAAGATGATGAGAAGGAAGAAACAGCAAGTATATTAATGAAAAATTGAATTGGCCAATCTTTATATACTGAAAGAGATGTGATTTGTTAGGGAATTGGAAAACATATCCGGAGCAAGTAAGGCCTATTCATAATAAGATTGAAGTGGTGGAAACAGCAAACACATTTACTAAATTTAGTCATCTGCCAGTAAGATGTTTTACTACATTTGTTTGGTTTTTCTTTTCTTGTGGTTTTCCTCCTTACATTCAAGGTGAAGGCAGGAGGAAAGAAAGTTGAAAGAAGCACTAAGGGAAGAAAAATAATAGAAGCAGAATAAGGAAAAAATAGGTCTAAATTGGCAGGAATCCGGCAGACTTTTAATGACTTTTCAGTCATTAAAATATTCAGGATGCTAAGAAGGGATGATGGGGAAAGCACAGAGCATATCACGTGATACAAAAAGCTACTTCTATTTGGTCTTATGTCACCCTATGCTAAACCCATGGTAGCACTTAGACTATATCATAGTGTTTTATCTGTCTTCCCTTTCTAAACAGTAAGGTCCTTGAGGGTAGAGACTTAAGTGTCTAGGTGAATAGCTCCCACCTTGGAAGTGTGTGGTCCATAGAATGGCTGAGAGCTATTGTTATGAATGTGACAACCACTCCAAAAACATTTGTCAAACAAATGAATGCAAAAGGAAAAACAGCTACTTTGTCTCCAGGTGCTGGTCTCTGCTTATCTCTTTCTAAAATGTGTCTAAATCCCTAGTCTCAGACTTGTGATATTGTCTGGAGATTAGCCAGTGGTTTTATTTTTAAAAGAAGTAGCAACTCAGGCCTTCCAATTTCATGTGTAGAGAAAGTGTTCTGCACGTGAGTAGCACAGAGAGGGACTCTATAAAACAGCTCTTTTGTCGTGAATATTCTGTGGCTTCTATTTACTCTTTGTTCACGTAAAGAGCTTCAAAAATATTAACTCTTTATGCCTCAGTTTTATTAGATCTAAATTTGAGGTAATAACACACCTCCCTTCACTGGTACACTTGATGACTGGAAAAAACACACCTATTTGTTTTAATGGTGTATACCAAGTGAAGTAACTCTTTAAATTGGAAGTGAATCCATTTTCATTCATTCATTGATTTATTCATTCATTTCATTATATTTAAAGTACAGGATTAATATCCTTCAGTGCACTTCATTTTTCTCCAAGTACTTCGATGTGATTAAAACAGCATTCTGGGGAGTGGATGTGGCTTAAGTGATTGATCTCCTGCCTCCCACATGGGAGGTCCTGGGTTCGGTTTCCCATGTCTCTTGATAAAACAAAAAACAACAAGCAAAACAAACAAAAAAACCAACTCAGGGAAGCCAATGTGGCTCAGTGGCTGAGCACCGGCTTCCCACACACGAGGTTCGGGGTTCAATCCCCGGCCCCAGTACCTCAACAACAACAACAAAACAAAAGAGCACTCTAGTATGTTTGTACACCCATTACTTCTATTTTATGCTATCAAAGTTTCTAATGCTTTTTCTTGTTTGAATTGTAGCCATTAGCTTTATGGTGAAGTTGTAGCCTTGATGCAACTTTGTAACGAATACTGTTTCAGATGTCATATTTCTAATGAGCTTGTTCTTGAATGCCTGCATTTGTATTATAGGTAATCACATGTGTCTAGAGAATCTAATTCTTAATTGCAGTCCTTTCAGGAAAAGAAAAAAAAAAGCTACTTAATAGGAATTGCTGAGAGCCAAGGGAGCCCTTACTTTGGTAACCTAGAACGGGGCTGCACAACCCAGTTCCTCCCACACAGCCCGGTGTTCTGGAGTGTCTCTAGTGTAGCAGAGAAAGCCCGTTCTCTCTGCATATCCTCAGTGTTACTGGAGAGAAAAGCAGGCTTCCCCCAGCCCCTGCCTCCCGAGGAATGTTGGTACTGTGCCACATTCCTTACCCACTTGGAGCTCTCTGAAGTCTGGGTGCAGAGCTACTTTTCTGAATGCTTTTCTCCAAATCCTGTTTCAAGAACCATGAAGTTAGGTGTCATCTAGCCTACAGGCAACAATTTATTGATGAAAGTACATCATCATAAATTTATTTTATAATCCCTACAAATTCAAAGTAGAATCTTCTGGAATACTTTACTGCTTAAAATCAATCTTAAATCAAATTTCTCTTTAGCTTCTTGAATATGAGGTTAAAATATTAATATTCCTAGCATAGAAGATTATATTTAGTTTTGAAACCACTTATATACATGAATATATCATGGAGGTTTATTTAAGTCAATGCTATTATGGCCTTTTTGCTGTTTTAGTCCAAAATAGGCTCTGCTGGTTTAAAATCCTTTAAGATTTCAGAATGTATGCTTGCTCTAATATTATCTTGCATTATTTCAGCAATCCTGCCAGAAACCTGTGGATAAATATATTGAATATGATCCTGTCATCATCTTGATTAATGCAATTTTATGCAAAGCCCAGGCCTACAGGCATATTCTTTTCAATACTAAAATAAATGTAAGTTGTGATACTTTTTCTATTTTTCAATTTTACTTTTGATGCTTTTCCATTTAAAAGAATAACAGTAATTTTGAACAGAATTTTAAAATACTATAAAAGAAATTCTAACTTGAGGGTAAATCTTTTATCTCAACATATTTGGAATTTCTAGAAATAGCAGGTTTTTTTCTTTTTTTTTTAAAGGTGCACAAAGACTATTTAGGAATGTGGTGGCTGGCAGGAAACTGATAAACTGTAATCTCTATTGCCTTTTAGTAGGTTTCCTTTTGAAACAGCATCATTTTCAAGAGAATAAATTAAACATATCCAGGTAGGGAGATAATTATACCTAAAAGAAATAAGCAAATATTAAAAGACAAATATTAAAAAACACAATTTGTTGCATTTTACACTCCCCTATGTATGAGGTGAATAACAGCACTGAGGTTATCAGCAAAGTCCTCATAAAGTTGGATTTTTCAAAATATGCATTTAGTATATTGAATTATGAACTCTTTAATAGTAGGGTAAGGTTGACATAAAATCCGGACATCAGTTAAATTTGAAAATCAGATAAACAATGAATAATTTTTTAGTGTATGTCCCATGCAGTATTCGGGACATACTTATACTTAAAAATTATTCATTGTTTATCTGAAATTCAAATTTAACTGGGTGTCCTATATTTTTATTCAATAAATTTGGCAACCCTATGTTTGGGCTAATGTGGGCAATAACAGCGCAATGTCTCTTCCTCGCCACCCGCCGCCACCCTCCAAGTTAAACAACCAGGACAGTTTAAATGACTTGACATTAATTCTCAAACTTTGCTATATATTAGTCACTTGGGGGTTTTTTACACTCCCAAGCGAAGGCATCAGCGAGAACCAACTAAGTCAGAATCGTTGGGGATGGGACCCAGGTATAGGTAGTTTTTAAAAACTCTTCAGGTGATTCCAATATGCAGCCACGTGAGCTGACCAGAGGGGCTTCAGAAGCCTGAGACTGACACCTGCCCCTGGGCCACGTTGGGTTTGCACACACACTCTCTTTTACCTACTTTATATTGACAGAGAAACTTCAATCCACAGAAAAATTCAATAGAAAAAAAGCCAATTCTTGTTGCCTAGTGTTTTCTACTTTAGCCAAAATTTTAAACTCTTTAAACTTCCAGCTTATTTGCCACCTTTTAATTGCTTTTTTCAATATATTGATTTATATTCATTTAGTCCAGAAGCATTTTTCTAAAAATTCATGTTTAGACTATAGTTTCTTATAAGGTATAATGGAATCTTTAGGGTAAATCTGTTCTCTTACTGCTGCCGCCACCTATACAAGAGTCACATAAATTCTATGCTTTATTCTGTGTATAGGACAGATGTTGAAAATATAAGTGACAGGTGAACTATTATTTAAAACAGTAGTTCTTAACTGGGGGTGCACATTAGAATCTCAGAGGATTATTTCAAAATGTACATGTCTAGGTCTGACAGAGATTCTAATTTGGGAATGTGGACTGAGGCCTAGACAATTATATTTTGAAAAATCTCCCCATGTGATTCTGATGGACATTGATGATTAAGAACCATTGACTTACAGAATGAATATAATTAGACACTTAATTTGACAGGTCTGATTTTGAAAAATTATAAAATGGGGCATTCTTCAAAACCACAAGTCTTTATCTTTGTTCCTAATGATACTAAGTACAACTAAGTGTGTATTGACCTGTATTGAATGGCAATGTCTTTTTGACTATCAGATTCATGGAAAACTCTGCATATTTTGCTTGCTTTGTGAAGCATACCTGAGATGGTGGCAGCTTCAAGATTCAAACCAGAACACTGACCCAGATGACTTGATTAGATATGCTAAGGAGTGGGATTTCTATAGAATGTTTGCAATTGCTTCTTTAGGTAAGAAGAAGCCATGCTTTCTATTCTTATTTAACTAGTACTTACTACTCTGATTAAAACTAAGACAAGTGGTCCTAATAATTGGTAAGAGGAGCTAGTTAATACAGGACTTGAGACTAATTCTCAACTGTAATACAGACTTGCTGGGGTGAGTCTGCTTAAATCACCTGCATTCTTTTCTATTTGTTACCATGCGCATGGTATGAAAATAATTATGCTTATCAGATTAGAAGGTTTCATAAAATATTTTGAGGTATGTATTGTTGATAAAATTCTTAATAATTAAGTTCTGGTTATCCATTTTAAAGATTACCTAGGTTCCACTTTATTAAAACAGATCGGTAATTGCCAGACATTGGCCAGTTACTAGACTATTCCCTAGGGAAAACTTTTTACTTATCTGACTGTGTACAAGGAAATGGGCTACTTCCCAAAATCCCTTGAGTTTAGGAATTCCTTTTCTACTGAATCTAGATCTATCTATAGCCATATTCTGGCTCTACCTCTCTTTCTTATGGTACTTAGCATCTGACATACCAAAGAAGTTATTATCTATGGTTTATGGTCTGCCCTCCCCCACTAACCTACAAGCTGAATGAGGACAGGTTCCTTAGATTCTTATATAAATTGTTTTTAATAAATTGAATGAATAAATGAATGTATGCATGCATTCCAATCTGAGGCAACTGACTACCAGTTAGACTTCATGAAGTATTATTCATTTACTTATTTATTAAATACCTATTATGTGCCAGGCACTAGAGATATAGCCATGAAAACGAAATCATCACTGCCCTCTTGTAGCTTACAATCAGGAATCAATTATGATTTAATTGCTAAGGCTTATGACAATTTAATACCATGATGTCTATTCTATCAGTAATTTTAGAACTAATTTGGACCCAGCTGTCATAATTTGAAAACATTTAATGTGAATATTCTCTTTATTATTTTAATAATATTTGAAATATATAAAAGAATATATTAACATTTATAGTTTATAAAGCATAATATTAAAAACATCCCTCCTAGGGAAGATCCAAGATGGCAGAGTAGGGAGTGGCAGGCTGCACTCCTCCTCCCGAAGCAGTGGGAAGAAAGGCAGGCTTGCCAGGCATAGGGAAAGCCACACGGCTATGGGGCAGTTGGCATGAGCAGCCAGCAAGGAATTGCCTAGCCAAACACTGGTGGCCTGAGAGGCCTGTTCTTATTTTATTTTTCTCTCTCTCTTTTTTTTCTTTTCTCCTCTTGCTTTTTTCTTCCTTTTCCTCTTTTTTTCTTTTCCTTTTTTTTCTCCTTTTTCTTTTTTCAATTAAACACAGGCAAGTCTAAAGATTTAGAATAAGTGGAACTAAGAGTCAAAGAAGAGCCTTAACACAAAGCAAAATAAAATTAAAACACCTTGTAACATTTATGTAACTAAGCATCTTTTAAAATATAAAAAAAATTAATTAAAAAAATATATATACATTAGAGGAGGGAAAAACAAAACCCTTGGCAAGAGAGAGAAACTGACCAACAGAATAGATCCATCAAGATAAACAGATGCCTAGACCTCAGCAAAAACTTACAAGCCCTACTAAGAAACATGAAGATATGGCTGAGTCAAAGGAATAAACTAAAAAGCCGGAGGAGAGTAGAATTTGGAACAACTAATCAAAGATGTCCACACAAATCTCCTAAATCAATTGAAGGAGATGAAGGAAGAGATAAAGAATAAGAAGACACTGGGTGAGCATATAGAAGAAATTGTAAACATACATTAAAAAATAACAGGTCTTATGGTAATAAATGGCACAATAGAAAAAATTAAAAATACACAACAGCAGATTTGAACAAACAGGAAAGAACTAGCGAATGGGAAGATAGGACTTCCGAAATCACACAGAAAGAACAGATAGAGAAAACAATGAAAAAATTGAGCAGGGATTCAGGGAATTGAGTGACAGTAGGAAACACACAAGCATATGCAATGTGGGTGTCCCAGAGGGACAGACAGAGTGAGGAAATAATTACTGAAAATTTCCCAATTCTTATGAGAGACATAGGTGTACATGTCCAGGAAGCACAGCATACTCCAAACAGAATAATAAATCTAGCAGATCTACTCTGAGACACATACTAATCAGACTGTCAAGCACCAAAGATAAAGAGAGAATCCTGAAAGCAGCAAAAGAAGAGAGATCCATCACATATAAGGGATGCTTGATAAGATTAAGTGCTGATTTCTCATCTGAAAGCATAGAGGTGAGAAGGCAGTGGTATGACATAAGTAAGTTGCTGAAAGAGAAAAACTGCCAGCCAAGAATTCTGTATCTAGCAAAATTGTCCTTCAAAAATGAGGGAGAGATTTAAATATTCACAGATAAACAGAAATTGAGAGAATTTGTCAACAAAAGTCCTGCCTTTCAAGAAATACTAAAGGGAGTTCTGTAGGTTGAAAGGAAAATACAGGAGAGAGAAGTTTGGAGGAGAGTGTAGAAAGGAAGATTATTAATGTAAGGGTAACTAAAAAGGTAAAATGAGACATAATTAAGATATGACATATATAAGCCTAAGGATAAAATGGTTGAAAGTAAGTACTGCCTTTACAATAATAACATTGACTGTTAATGGATTAACCAATTAAGAGATACAGGTTGGCAGAATGGATTAAAAAAAATATATGATCCGTCTATATGCTGTCTACAAGAAACTTACCTTAGGCCCAAGGACACAAATAGTTTGCAAGTGAAAAGTTGGAAAATGATTTCCATGCAAGCAGTAGCCAAAAAAGATTTGGGGTAGCTATACTAATAGACAAAATAATAAGACAAAATAGACTTTCTGTTGTAAGAGACAAAGAAGGACACTATATTAATAAAAGGGGCAATCTACCAAGAAGAAAGAACAATCATAAATATGTATTCGCCTAACCAGGGTGCCCGAAAATACATGAGGCAAACACTGGCAAAACTGAGGGGAGAAATAGATGCCTCTAAAATCAATACACCACTCTCAGCAATAGAACATCTAGACAGAGGATCAATAAAGAAAGATCTTGAATAATACATTAAAGGAATTAGACCTAATGGACCTAATGTCCTATAGAGAACATTGTACCCCCAAGCAACAAGATAGACATTCTACTTGAGCACTCATGAATCATTCTCCTGGATAAACCACATGTTAGGTCATAGAACAAGTCTCAGTTAATTTAGAAAGATTGAAATTATTCAAAGCACTTTCTCTGACCACAACAGAATGAAGCTGGAAATCAAGAGAATTGGAAAATTCATATATATATGGAAGTTAACACACACTTTTTTTTTTTTTTTTTCTATCTGGTTGCATCATCATCTTTTTGGTGTGTGGCTTTGCCACGCAGGGACCTGCACCTCTCTGCACCGCATAGGAGCCTGCACCTCAACGCACAAGTCTGGGACGCCTTTTTTCTTTTTTTTTTTTTAACCAGGAGGTCCCAGGGATCAAACCCAGGTTGTCCTCCATATGGTAAACAGGAGCGCAATTGCTTGAGCCATAGCCGCTTCCCAAACAACACACTCCTAAACAATCAGTGGGTAAAGGAGGAAATTACACAAGATATCAGTAAATATCTCAAGGCAAATGAAAATAAGAACACAAAGTATCAAAACTTAAAGGAGTCAGTGAAGGCAGTGCTGAATGGGAAATTTATAGCCCATGCCTACATTAAAAAAGGAAGAGCTAAAATCAAAGACCTAATTGCACATATGGAGGAACTATTAAAATTTTTTTGAAAAAGCAAACTAATCTCAAAGCAAGCAAAAGGAAAGAAATAAAGATTAGAGCAGAATTAAATGGAATTGAAAATTTAAAAAAACAGAATTAACAAAACCAAAAGCTGTTTTTTTTTTTTTTTAGAAAACGAATAAAAGTGGCAAACCCTTAGATTTAACAAAGAAATAAAGAGAGAATATGCAAATAAATAAATCAGAATGGAAAGGGGGGACATCACCACTGACCCCACCGAAATAAAAAGGATCATAAGAGGATACTATTAAAAAATGGTATGCCAACAAGGTGGACAACTTAGATGAAATGGATGAATTTCTAGAAACACATGAACAGCTACACTGACAAAAGAAGAAATAGCTGACCTCAACAGACCAGTCACAAGGAACAAGATTGAATAAGTCGTCAAAAACCTCCCAACAAAGAAAAGCCCAAAACCAGATGGCTTCACAGCTGAATTCTACCAAACATTCTGAAAATAACTAATGCCAATCCTACTCAAACTCTTCCAAAAAACTGAAGCAGAGGAAACATTACCTAACTCATTCTATGAAGCTTACATCACCCTAATACCAAAGCCACATAAAGATGCTACAAGAAAAGAAAATTACAGACCAATCTCCCTAATTAACATAGATGCAGAAAACTTCAAAAAATACTTGCAAATCAAATCCAACAACACATCAAATTATTTATATACCATGATCAAGTGGGCTTTATCCCAGGTATGTGAGGATGTTTCAACATAAGAAAATCAATTAATTTAATATACCACCACATTAACAGATGGAAAGACAAAAATTACATGATCATCTCTATTGACACAGAAAAGGCATTTGACAAAATCAGCAACCTTTCTTGATTAAAAAAAAAAACACTATAAAAGATAGGAATAGAAAAGGAAACTACCTCAACATGATAAAGACACATATGAAAAGCCCACAGCTAACATCATACTCAATGGTGAAAGGCTAAAGGCTTTCCTTCTAAGATTTGGAATAAGACAAGGATGCCTACTGTCACCACTATTATTCAACATTGTGTTAGAAGTTCTTGCTAAGGAGTTAGGCAAGGAAAAGAAATAAAAGGCATCCAAATTGGAAAGGAAGAAGTAAAACTTTCACTATTTGCAGATGACATGATCCTATATATCGAAAGGCCCCAAAAATCTACAACCAAGCTACTAAAGCTAATAAACGAGTTGAGCAAAGTGGCAAGATAAAGGATCAACACACAAAAATCAGTAGTGTTTCTATACACTAGGAATGAGCAATCTGTGGAGGAAATCAAGAAAAAAATTCCATTCACAATACCAACTAAAAGAATCAAATATCTAGGAAAAATTTAAGGATGTAAAGGACTTGTACACAGAAAACTACACAACACTGCTAAAATAAATCAAAGAAGACCTAAATAAATGGAAGGACATTCCAGGTTCATAGATTGGAAGATTAAATAAGGTGTCAGTTCTACCCACATTGATCTATGGATTCAATGCAATCCCAATAAAAATCCCAACAGCCTTTTTTGTGGAAGTGGAAAAGCCAATGATCAAATTTAATTGGAAGGGTAAGGGGCCCTGAATAGCCAAAAATGTTTAGAAAAAGAACGAAGTTGGAGGGCTCACACTATCTGACTTTAAAGCCTATTACAAAGCTATAGTCATCAAAACTGTATGGTATTGGCACAAGGATAGACATATTGACCAATGGAACCAACTGAGAGTTCAGAAATAGACCCACACATCTACGACCAACTGATATTTGACAAGTCTGCCAAGTCCACTCACCTGGGACAGAATAGTCTCTTCAACAAATGGTGCTGGGATATCCATATCCAAAAGAATGAAAGAGCATCCTTATATCATGCCCTATACAAAAATTAACTCAAGATGGATTAAAGACCTAAATATAAGAGCCAGGACCATAAAACTCCTAGAAGAAAATGTAGAGAAGCATCTACAAGATCTTGTGGTAGGGCCTTTCTTCTGAGGACCTGGGAGGCCGTTTCCCTGGACAATGACTAGATGACCTATTTCGTTGTGAAGGGCCAAGCTGTAGCTCAGCTGTGTTCCACCATCCCCAATGTGACTGTCTTTGGAACAGCTTCTACTTTCAAACATGAAGCCATCAAAGACTCTGTGACCCACCTGTTTGACAGAAATGCAGACTATGTGCAAGAAGTAAAAAGAATCTGTGCTGAAGGTGTGGATATCGTATTGGATTGCCTCTGTGGAGACAACACTGGGAAGGGTCTCAGCCTTCTCAAACCACTGGGAACCTACATTTTATATGGTTCATCCAACATGGTGACTGGGGGAGACCAAGAGCTTCTTTAGCTTTGCAAAATCATGGTGGCAGGTCGAGAAAGTGAATCCCATCAAGCTGTATGAAGAGAACAAAGTCATCGCAGAGTTTTCCCTTTTAAACCTGCTCTTTAAACAGGGCCATGCGGCCCTCATTCGAAGAGTGGTGCACAAACTCATAGGGCTCTACAACCAGAAGAAGATCAAGCCCGTGGTGGACTCCTTGTGGGCCCTGGAGGAGGTAAAGGAGGCCATGCAGCAGATCCATGACCGAGGGAACATCGGCAAGTTAATTCTGGATGTAGAAAAGACCCCGACTCCACTGATGGCCAACGACAGCACGGAGACCAGTGAGGCAGGAGAGGAAGAGGAAGACCACGAGGGCGACAGCGAGAACAAGGAGCGAATGCCATTTATCCAGTAACCCAGGACCATCAGGAGAACATGAAGGATGGTTTGGAAGAAGAAGACCAGACTGAGAAAGCTCTTCTGTGCCCCTGTGAACAAATGTTGTAGTCCAGTGCGTGTTGTGTTTGTCTGCAGTCAGCTGAGCTAAAAAGCCGTTGATCACTGTTGTTTTCTGAATTTAAGTGCCAGTCCCATTCCGTGCAGTATTATGTCCCTCTCCCATCTGTGAGTTCCACTCTCCCTTCTCCCCTAAATCAAAACCATCCATCCTTGGGTCCTTCTCCACAGTTCTATAACAGCCTTGCTAATTAATACAAGCCCACAGCCCAATGCCTAAGAGACCAGACATGGGCAGACAAGTTTGGATGGAAAAGAATAATTACAATGCACTGTCCAGGTCCTGGAATTCTTCAGGCCAATGATACTTTTTGCTGCCAGCCACCCATGCTTCAGACAAGAGCCCTTGCACCTTAGCCGGCAGAAAGAGAGTAGGCCAGGAGGCATGGTCGTAGGCCCATAATTTTAGAACCTCTCCACAAAGCACTTGCCCTCTCCGCATTTAAGAGGCAACTTTCTTATATTCATTTAGGTATTTCACTGTCAAAAGATTTGAGCCACTCTCCTCAACCCTCTGGTGTTTGATTCTTTCACTGGTTCTTATCGATAAACACAGGGAGACAGGTGTGGATTATTCAGGATAGAAGGTGGGTCAACAGCATGAGTTGGAGGACCGGCCACAGAGATTTCTCTTCTGAACCCACATCCTATGAGCAAAATCCATATGTATTTTATTTTTAAGAAAACTCACCAGTTGTGAGTGATTCAGAAGCATCACTGAGACTCGACACTTTGCTCACTTGCCACTGGCATGACCGATTCTGCTCTTTCCAAATCCTGGTAGTAAGCAGCACTATTAGTGTGGATCCCCCAGGAAGAGCTAGCTCCCTTGTATACCACATTTGGAAAAATCAGTGAATATCTTTTTTCTTGCCAAAGCATGTTCCAACGTGCTGCAAACTCTACTGATAAGTTATAAAACAGCATCTGATGCCAAAGGGGCAATTCCTTCCCTCTGCTAGATAAAACTGTGATTCAGACCCTTGGCAGGTCCCTTGCTCTTTGGAAATCAGGGCCCAAACTTGCTGGCTGCACACCATTGTCTGATTTCCCAGCTCCTAAATCCCTGAGAAACCCCACCCCTACCCCCACCCCACTTGCTGGGCTTGAGAGGTGGACACCCGTTACCCTCCAGGAAGAGAAGGAGTCTCAGTGTCTCCACAAATGGCCTCCTCGGTTCCTTCTCCCAGTTCCCTTGGCCAACAGGTTTAACGCCATTGCTCACAAGCCCAGCTGCGGATGATGTTAGCACCCCAACTCATTCTGCATTCTGGCAGGCACTAGAGGGTTCCCACATTGCTCAATTTCTCCACAAACGAGCCTTAGGGTAGACCCACTTCTTCCCTAAGTGATGAGAATCAATACATTGCAGCAATTATCTATTTCCAAAGCTCTTCTGTAACAAAGGTTCCCTATCCTAAGCCTGCAATGCTGACTTATTTATGCCAAATATTTATCTGAAGGAAGTTTCTCCTCATTGTGAATGTACATGTAAAATAAAACATGAAGACAAGAAAAAAAAAAAAGATCTTGTGGTAGGCAATGGTTTCATAAACTTTATATCCAAAGTTGAGCAATGCAAGAAAAAATAGATAAATGGGACCTCCTCAAAATTAAAAACTTTTGTGCTTCAAAAGAGTTTGTCAAGAAAGTGAAAAGGCAGCCTACTCAATGGGAGAAAATATTTGGAAACCATGTATCCAATAAGGGTCTAATATCCAGCATATATAATTTCTACAACTCAATAAAAAAAAATAAAAACCAATTTTAATAATGGGCAAAAGACTTGAGTAGACACTTTTCCAAAGAGGAAATATAAATGACTAAAAAGCACATGAAAATATGTCCAACATCATTTGATATTAGGGGAATGCAAATCAAAACTACAATGAGATATCATTTCACACCTACTAGTCTGGCTGCTAGTATAAATAATTTTTTTAAAAAAAAGGATGTGGAGAAATAGGAACTCTCATTCAGTGCTGGTAATGTAGAATGGTGCAGCCACTGGGTAGGACAGCTTGGCCGTTCCTCGGGAAGCTAAGTATAGAATTGACAAAAGATCCAGTAATCTCACTACTAGGTATATTCCCAGAAGAATTGAAAGCAGGGATACAAACATATATGCACACTGATGTTCATGGAGGCATTATTCACAATTGTCAAAAGATGGAAGCAACTGAAGTGGCCATGAACAGAAGAATGGATAAACAAAATGTGGTATATACGTATAATGGAATACTATTCATCTGTAAGAAAGAATGAAGTACTGACACATGGATGAATCTCGAGGACCTTATGTTGAGTGAAATAAGCCAGGCACAAAAGGACAAATATTGCATGGTCTCACTGATATGAACTTAGTGAGCAGACTCATGGACGTAGAGTCTAGACGATAGGTTACCAGGAGATAGAATGCGAGTAGAGAATGTTGAGCCAATGCTTAATCTGTGCAGAATTTATAATTAGGTTGATTTAATTGTTTGGAAGTGAATGGAGGTGATGGTGTAGTGATATAAGTATAATTAATGATGCTAAAGTGTGAGTGAAGGTGGCTGACAGGAAGTTTTGGATCATATATGTTGCTAGAAGGAAAGCTAGAGGATGAAACAGGATTGTATAACACAGTGAACTCTGGAGTGGCCAAGGATTGTGGTTAATAATACAAATATAAGAAAGTTCTTTCAGGAGTTATAACAAACATGCGTCACTAGTACAGGGTGTTGATAATGGGGTGTATCGGGGGGAAATGCACCTAAAGCATACTTCTTTGGGATATAAATGTATTCTTGTTTTCATAGGTATGTTTTCTCGATAGAGGTCCACATAGTAGTTACAAAATATTAAACTCCCATCCTGGGGAAGTCTTGCTGCTTTCTCAAATAAAATGGCAAAAATCTCTGGAATTTTTGCTTAATAAAAGAAAACAGGCCAATATGCCAAGCCCTTGATCTTAATGCTTGTACGTATGAACCTTATTCCTGTAAAATGAATTGTAGCCTAATAATAATTAATGCCTAAGAGTTATCTTTTGAAAACCTCCTTGTTACTCAAATGTGGCTTCTCTCTAAGCCAAACAATACTAATAAACGCACAAACTTCCCCGCAAAGTGGGACACGACTCCCAGGGATAAGCCTCCCTGGCACCGAGGGATTATTACCAAGCATTAGTCAGCAATGCATTTGAAGAAAGACCTTGACCAAAAGGGGGGAAATATTAAATAAAACAGAGTTTTTATGGATAAGAGGTTTCAAAGTGAGTCAGGAGGTCACTCCAGAGGTTACATTTGTGCAGCTCTCGGGCAGATTTCACAAACTGCCACAGTAAACAAAGCTTCAATGCAAAGTACTCCTGAGGGCTCTAGGGACATCTGGATACCATAAGCAAGCCACACAGCCTTGTGAAATCAATACCCCCTCAGGCACAGGCCTTATTTGGAAATATATGAAAACCTATTTCCCCAATATAACATAGGTATACTCTTTATAATTCCCCTAATCATGATTCTTTTATTTAAACCTATAATTTTCAATGTACCTGTTAAATATATTTCTCAGAGACTTAAATCTTAAGATTGCTCATATGCCAGTTGAGCCCTGAAACCCAGCAGAGTTGCAGCCAACCTCTACTCTCCAGTTCTTTGGACTCACCCTGGACAACTAACAAAGTAATAATAATAATAATACATAAATCCCATCATTAAAACAAGGAATATCTTCAACTGCAAGCAAAACAATTCCTTTCCTCTGCCTCATAATACCTAAGTCTCCTCTTAGCCTGCAGCAGTCAGAGCAGACATCCTCCAAAATCCCTCAAGATTGAGGAATGAACAAAATAAAAGTGTAACCACTTGGGGGTCGGATGTGGCTCAACTGGTTGGGCATCCGTCTCCCATATGGAGGGACCCGGGTTCGATCCCCGGGACCTCCCGGTAAAAAAAAAAAAAAAAAAAAAGTGTAACCACAGACCAGAGCATATTTATTGTTATTTTACTTATCTTGTGTTAACGGAATAACTTGTAACATTAAATTAAAAAAAAAAAAAAAAAAAAAATCCATGAACAGATCACCTAACTTAAGAACTAGAACCTAATATAATTTTAAGCTAAAATTTTTTATGTCCATGATTTTTATCTAATATAAAAAACAAACCAGGCTTCTTTTCAAATAGTTTGGAATTCCTGTAGCACCTATTCTTTACCTCTCTGTAGTAGATATTTTGATACTTAATCAGGAATTTCTTCCTTACTTTTTACTTAAATTTTCTATCTTAACTCCCAAGAGGAGTTTAGTAAGACTATTTTATATAAAGATAGCATTTTATAACTTTAAAACTGCCGTTAGGGAAGTGGATGTGGCGAGCACAAACAACAAAGGGGGGTGGAGAAATAAAAATCTTAAAAAAAAAAAAACGACTGCTCTTATGTGTATTATCTAAAAAGATTTTTACAAGCATCTTCTAAGTGGGTAGGTTAGGCGTTCTCCCTACTTAAAATTGTGGAAAACATGGGATTAGAAAAGGTAAATTATTTTCCCAAAGTCCCACAGCAGTTAGTGCCACCACTGTAACCTAAGGATAGGTCTCTTGACTCACACTCCAGTGTTTTATCTACTGCAGCTTCTATACATGGGCAGCAACTCCTACTGAAACTGCCTTATCAGTAAAAGCCTTCAGGAGCAGAGTTTCAGTAATATTTGTCTTGTGACAGAATTTTATAAATCCTTAGGTCTAGCGCAGTTTCATAAATTTCATAAATTCTATGTTAGAAAAAATGTAAAAGGTTTAGTTCAATCCTCTATCCAATGCAAGAAACCCTTCTCTCTACAGATTCCTAGGAGATGGCTTAGCTTTGTTGGAGTATCTCCAGTGATATGAGTCAATCCACCATTATTAGATGGTTCTTGTCAGGGAGTTCTTTATAAATTTTATTTTATTTTTTAATCCAAAAAAATCCAGCCTTTAAGATCTGCCTGTCTGAGCAGATATTTGCTGTCGACAGCCCTTCAGTTATTTTGAACAGAGTTAGTATATCTCCTCTAAAGGAAGAGATCAAATTTCATGGAGATCAACCATTCTAAATCACTTTTATTGATCCTAATCACAAGTACTTAGAACCTCGGTAGTTTGTATTTTTATAAAACCATTTAAGAATACAGATATTTCTGCTGTAATATATGTGTTCCTGAAAACAGAAACCTAATTTCACAACTTTTGCAACTGGGTGATAAGAGAACTAAAAATCCTAATAAAAATAGCGCAGTTAAAAAGAAATGTATGGGAAGCGGCTGTGGCTCAATCAGTGGGGCTCCCGTTTGCCATGTGGGGGGCTCCGGGTTCAGTTCCCGGGGCCTCCTGGTGAGGGCGGGCCTGCCCGCGCCGCATGGTTGGCTGACCCGGCGGGCGCAGGCAGCAAGGGGGGGATGCATGAATGAATAAATAAAATCTTAAAAAAAAAGGTAAAATTCCTAGTAAGTGGAAACAGAACAGATTGTGCTATAGTCTGGCCAATAGAACACCAGTGGGACAATTGCTTCTTATCTGGAGTCTGTCCTTCTAGTAATACTTTCTGGAAGTATAAGGAATTGTACTCAAAAATAATTCTGTTAGGGAAACGGATGTGGCTCAAGAGGTTCGGCGTCCGTCTACCATATGGAGAGACCGGGGTTCGATCCCCGGTACCTTCCGGTAAAAATAATAATAATAATAATAATAATTCTGTTAAAAGGAATAAAGGAAATCTTTTAATTTAGGTAACAGTATTCAAAATCTTGGACATAATAGGCACTCAATAAACAGTGGAAGAATACATAAAGAAAACTGTCCTTATATGCTATTCTTAGAATGGGTCTCATCGTTGAGATTTATAGTCCCCTGTTCTCCTGTTTTGTTCTTTCTGTGGAGCTCTCTTATACTGAAGATGTTTACACAGAATCTTACTTCAAAAAGTTGATGATTACAACTCTAGTGGAGTTATTTTTTTTCTTAAGTAATGGTGAAATCTTCCATGAAAGAATTGTTGAAATAAATATTTAAATTTGTACCAGCAGGAGTTGATACAAAGCCAGGGGTTTATTTTTTACAAAGAAGTAAAAGAAAGAAAATTTGATCTTGATAAAGCATTTCTTATGAAGTCAGCAGATAAGCGGCATTTTGGAATTGCAGTCTATTTGTTTTGGGGGAATATGGTTTGGATGGGGACATTCATATTTTTGTTTTCAATTTCCTCCTTAGAACAAACTGCCTATTTTATTGGCATTTTTACTTTCCTGTGGGTAGAACGACCCATGACAACGAAAAAAAAGCCCAACTTCATTTTGCTGCTGAAAGCATTATTATTATCCAGCTATGGAAAACTCTTGCTGATTCCAGCTGTCATTTGGGAACATGACTACACACCTCTGTGCCTCAAACTCATTAAAGTATTTGTCCTTACATCAAATTTCCAGGCAATTAGAGGTACGTTTATGTTTTTATTCTGCTTCTCAGCTTTTAGCCCATATAAAAGCTTAAAGCCTTGTTCTAGACCAGGGGTTCTTAACAAGGGGTCCTTGAGCTTGAATTGAAATTCAAAAAAACATTCTTGTGGGGACGTGTTGGTGCAGGTGTGATATATTTATTAAATAATACACAGTATAGCATGGACTTAGTAAGGGGTCCAAGGTTTTCACGTGACTGGCAGCGGGGTCTGTGGAACAAAAAAGGTTAAGAACCCCTGTTCTAGAGTATAGTGGGATTTTTTTCTTTCTTTCTTTTTTTTTTTTTTTTTAGTGAACATTGGTATTTTTATTATCAGAACAGTAATCAATATTCCATTGTTGGGCATGTATTGTTTTAGTAACCCTCTAATAAACATTCTTGTGCATATATTTTTGTACATCTTTGCTTTTTATTTTTTTATTGTGTCAACATATATACAACATAACATTTCCCATTTGAACCACTTTTAAGTATATAATTCAGTGCTATTAATTACATTTGCAATTTTATGCTACTATCACCACCATCCATTACCAAAACTTTTCCATCACCCCAAATAGAAACTTTGTACCTATTAGGCATTAACTCCCCAAAGTGAAATCATACAATATTTGTCTTTTTGTGCATGGCTTATTTCAGTCACCATGATGTCTTCTAAGGTTAATCCCTGTTGTGGCATGTATCAGAACTTCTTTCCTTTTTACTCCTGAATAATAGTCCATTGTATATATACATCACATTTTGTTTATCCATTCATCTGTTGATGGATACTTGTTTTCCTTCCACCTATTGGCTATTGTAAATAATTAGAGCACAGTTTGTATATAACCTGTTGACCACTGAAATTCTTCATAGAATAATAACAATACCTAATATTTATAAACTACCGTATACATAGCAGTACTTGGTATTTGTCAGATTTTACCAGGTAGCAGTTTATAGTTTTCAAAATGTTTTCATATGCATTACCTCTATCCTGTGAGGTTTGTCGAGCAGCCATTATTACATCGTTTTATGAATAAGCTTGCAGGGCTATGAGCGTTCAGGGTCCAGAGTTATTTGGCTGGGCAGTTGTCAATTTTAATGTTAATTTTTCCCAGACATTGTGAGAAGTGCTATTTTAAATTAAACTATTACCTGATACTTTTTATCATAATCCTTATCATCTTGCAAACTGAGACACCAGGAATACCTTTTTTTTTTCCTACTATTCTCTATAGCCTCAGAATCTGTTTTTCATTTTCCTCTTAAATATTCATGGGGATTCACCTCTTGATTTGAAGAGAAGCTCAGCTTTTTTGTTAAAGCAGATGCTTTGGTTCTCTCAAAATGTTTGCTGATAGAAAAGTAAGAGATGGTAACAGCTTAGATTAATAAAAACAAATACGAATTTTCTAAACCACATCCATCACCTTTACAAAACAATTCATATTACCGTATGATTTACCATAACATTTCATTAAACTTTTAAAACTTATTAGTTGGAAGATGAGCAGTGCCAAGATGGCGGAGTGAGACACTTTGGGGCTCTGTCCTACCACAGAAGCTTTGAACAACCAGTAAGATCTGGGAAACACATCTTTCTCAGAACTCCAGATAACCATTAAAGGACTGCAATAACTGTGCAAGCACCATATCAAGAAAAAAGGCTACTTAAAAGCAGTAGAATTTCATGGTGTCCTGGCTAGCCCCACCCTCACCCCCACCAGCTCAGCACAGAGCTGGCCCAAATTCCCAGTGTGGAACTCTGGTCTTGGTTCCGAAGGAAGCAGAGTAACCCTTGTGAAAATACTGGGAACTGTGGGGACATTTATTTCCTAGGGAAAAGGGGATATTCATAACCACATAAATGGGAGAATTCCTAGGCCACATATGCATGCATACCCAAGACAAGATGTGTGCACAGAAAGGACCAGGGAGGCCTCTGTGCTTTGGCCTGGAGCTATTCTCTAAACTCATGGTATGGATAAGTCCTTACACTGGTCAATCTGCTAAGAATGGGAAAAGTATTTTCCTTTTTTTTTTACTTTTTTTGTTAGGTCTTGGCATTGGAGGAAAGCTCTGTCATAAATAACACTGGCTGGATACAAGTTTAAGGAACAGACGACTCAGCCATAATTCCAGCAATAACCCCTTAAAATATCAAAATGTCCAGGTTTCAACCAAAGGTTCCAAAACATACAGAGTCACAGGAAGTGGAGGCCCTAGCAAAGGAGATGATTAAAGCATTACAAACCGTCAACAGGGAGGACCAGACCTGGGATATACCAAAGAGTTAAAAAAAAAAAAAAAAAAAAAGATCCTAACCCTAAGTTTAACCATGGACTATAGTTAATAGTACAATTATAAAAATGTGCTACCATCATTTGTAACAGGTGTTCCAACCAGTTTAAGGTGTTAATAGTGGGGTAGTATAGGAACTCCTGTATTTTACGCATAATTGTTCTGTAAACCCACAACTTCTCTAATAAAGAAAAAAAGAAGATCCTAAATATGCTCAAAGAGCTAAAGGAAAACATGCACAAAGAACTAAAAGAAATCAGGAAAGCAATAGATTTACAGAAAGAAGAGAGATGGAAATTATGAAAAGGAACCAAACAAGGCTGACGATCATAGTAACAGAAAAGAAAAATTCTCTAGAGAGACTCAACAACAGATTAGAACTGACAGAAGAAAGAATCATTGAACTCAAAGATAAGACAACTGAAATCATTCAGTCTGAGGAGAAGAAAGAAGAAAGAATGAAGAAGTGAACAGAACCTCAGGAGCCTGCAGGACACCATCAAGCTTACCAATATATGCATTGTGGGACTCCAGAAGGAGAAGAGAAAGGGGCGCAGAGAGACATTCAAAAAATAATGGCTGAAAAATGACACGCAGGGAAGTAATGGCTGAAAAGTGATCTTTGGTGAGGAGAATGACAGGAGTAAATATAAATGCCTGTACCAATATGGTATTGTATTTTAGTCTTATAACTCCACTTTTTACTTCCTACAGAATCTACAAGGCAAATGTACAAAATATAATGAGAAATCAGTAGTTTTTTGATTCATAATGTATAAACATGTAATTTGTGACAAAAACTACATGAAAAAGAGGATGGAGCAAAATAGGAACATAGTTTGTGTATACTATTGAAGTTAGGTTGGTATCAAAGCAAACAAGATTGTTATAGATTTAGGATGTTAAATTTAAGCCCCATGGTGAAAATGAAGAACATATCAGAGAATATGTAAACTTACAGAGACAGAAATTGGAGTAGAGGTTGCCAGAGGCAAGAGGCATGGGGAATGGGGAGTTAATGCATAATGGGTGAAGGGTTTCTGTTTGGGAAGATGGAAGAAGGTTTTAGTCTGGAAAATGGTGGGGGTACCGCAATGGTATGAATGGGATTAACCCCATTGAATGGTATGCTTGGGAGTGGTTGGAATGGTAAAGTGTATATTGTATATATGTCCCCACAATTTAAAAAAAAAAAACTAAAGAGACAATGACATTTAAATGCAATACATGATTGTAGATGGGATCTACAAAGGAGAAAAGGCTCTGAGGGATATTATTGGGAAAAAATGGAATTTAGACTGTAAGCTTTGTATTAATGTTAAATTTCTTGAACTTGATAATGGCACTTAGGTGAATGTCCTTGTTCTTAGGAAGTATACATGGCAGTATTAAGTGTTCGAGTATGATGTATACAGTCTACACTCAAGTGTTCAGAAAATGGGTTGATAAATAGACAAATAGTTGGAGAGATAGAATGATAAGGCAAATGTGGCAAAAAGTTAAAATTGGTGGATCTGAGATAGGCAAATCCATAGATAATGAAAGCAGGTTAGCAGTTGCCAGGGGCTGGGGCAAGGGGTGGTGGTGCATGACTGCTTGGTGGGTTTGGGGTTCCTTTTGAGGATAATGAAAATGTTCTATAATTAGATAGTGGTGAAGGTTGTACAACATTGAGAATGTGCTGGAAGTCACTGAATCACATACTTTAAAATAGTTAAAATGGTGAATTTTATGTGAATTTTACCTCAATAAAAAGAAAATTTTTCTCAAAAAAAAAAAAAAGAGGTGGATCTGGGTATCTGAGGTGGGGAAGGTAGGATATGTTGGAAGCCCATATAGGGTTTGTAGTCTTTTTGTAACTCTAAGTTTGAAAGTATTTAAAAATAGAAAGTTTTTAAAAAATTTATCAGTTGGCTTTTTTTCCCAGTGACCCTGAACATCAACCGAAAGCTCTCCTTTTTGGCTGTCTTAAGTGGTTTGCTATTGGAAAGCACCATCGTCTACTTCTTCCAGAGGATGGAATGGGATGTTGGAAATGATTGTGCCATCTATAAATCTCAGGATTTTTGAGGAGGTACTAAAAACATATGTGGTATTCATGTACTCAGATGAGTGTCCCTCTCAAATTAGACAAATTTAGTTGTAAAATAAATCGGCCCCAGGGGAGCAGGTGTAGCTCAGTGGTTGAGTGCCCGCCTCCCAGGTTCAATTCCGGTACCTCCTAAAAAATAAATAGGACCTTTAAAAAATAAACAAACAAACAAATAGGCCCACCTCCATCTTTCTTGAGCACTTTAGCATGTGGCTCCCAGGGCCCTTCACTTTAGTTCTTTTCATTATCCTCAGTGCCACCAACATCTATGTTTTTGTCACATCTAGTGCCCTCCACTCACTGTTTCTCTAACACCTCAACTCAGGTCATTCCTTCTAAGATCTCAGACTCTGACCCTCCCTCTGATACCTGGCTCCCACCCTTCCCAGCCATTCTACTCCCTCACCTCCATCATCCCTGCTTTGTCTATCTTTCTTACCCTTGATAGCTTTTCTTTTGAAACCTTCCTCATTCGTTTTTCATTCATACCCTAGCTCAATCTGCACCATCTTTTGCCAAAAAGGTTATAACAGCCTCCTAACTGGCCCTCAGACTCTACGTGTGCAGCATTAATCTTCACACAGCGCTACTTCTGGTGTCCCTCTGAAACTTTCAGTCATTTCTTAATGCTGACATAGAAGTTTCTGGTCTCTGGCTGAGGAACACCTTTTAATTTTCTCTAAGCTTTAGTATGGCCCTCCATAATTTGGTCCTAATTTTTCTCCCCAGGCTTATTCCTACCCACATTCTCTGTTATAGGTATTCTGGTCATCACTAGATGCATCTTAGGCTTTCTCCAGGTACTAGAGTGCCCTCTTCTGTCTGGCCAGATTCAGTCATCTTTTGCTTCTCCATGAAATGAAAACTTTCCAAAAACTTAAATTTGTAGTGATCACTCCTTCTGTTGACCTCCTGGTGCTCAGATCTTCTGATACAGTCCCAGCTGAATATTTTCTCCCAAACTTTCATAAGTGTAGTTTCATACATGTTGCCAAACTGTTATAATTTATAGTTATGAAAATGAGGCTACAGATCCTTAATAGTTATTTGAAAACGATTACCCTGCTTTATGTTATGTCATATTTTAGACTTATCTTTTATATTAAAAGTCTATGTGTTTATGCCTTACTCCCCCAAACTGGCCAAAAGTTTGGTGCAGGAAGAGACCATGCCTCAGATTACTCTGTATCTCCTATAGTACAGGGCCTTACCCTACATGAGTATTTGTTGATTTGATTATCAACAGAATGTGCCATTCTAAATATTTCCTTTATTATCCACAGTTTTATTCTTTACTATGCATGGCATGATCAGCTGCATCTGAAAAGAAAGGACATGAAATATAAACTGAGCTACTCATTTCTTTTGATTAGTATGAAGCAAAGATTTGGAAACATTTCCTGAAAAAGAAGCAGTGATTGTGGCACTGGGACTCCCCGCCCCCCGCCCCCCCCCCATACTGATGCACACAGACACATGTAGAAATACTCAAGACAAACACAAGGAATGTTGCCTATAGAAACTAATATACACAAGTGAAGGTTTCTACATTATAGACAATCCCAGGTAAGCATTTGAATTGAAAGAGGGATGTATAATTCATAATTAACACATAATAAAAAATCTGCATTTTATTCTTCTGACATGTTTATATATTTTTAATTTAAATGTTAAGTTACTGGCTGTAATATATTTTAAACAGTAATACATATTGAGTTCTTACAACAATAGAAATAAACTGAGTTTTTGTAAATTTTCAATTAATTATCTTTCCTTGTAACTAAGTTACTCTCTAAAATTGGCTGATCCAAAAATAAATAAAATATTAAAAAACCGCTGAATTATATGATTTACAGGGTGAATTTTGCAGTAGGTGAATTACCTCTCAAAGCCGTTAAAAAAAATACATGCAATACTTCTCCCCCTTTCCCTCTCCCTGATTCATGCATTATTATTCATTCAACAGATATATATTGAATGAATAACTGAGCACCTACTATATATTTGTCAGACACTGTTGATGCAATGGTGAATAAGATGTGATCCACTAAGTTTACAGAGTAGGATAGATTCAGAAATGTGAATAGATAATTACAGTACAAAGTGATAAGTGCTATAAAGGGGTAAGGGTAGGGTGCTTGGGAAGTGCTGAGTAGAAACATCTATTCTAGCCTTAGAAGTCAAAGAGGTTGTTTTTTGCTTCTTTTTTTTTTTTTTAGGTACTAGGGCTGGGGATTGAACCTGGGACCTCATATGTGAGAAGCCAGTGCTCAACCACTGAACCACATCGGCTCCCCTGAGTTGGTTTCTTCATTTGTTTGCTTGGTATTTGTTGTTTTGTTTTTAGGAGGCACGGGGAACCAAACCCAGGACCTCCCACGTGGGAAGTAGGTGCTCAACCGCTTGAGCCACATCTGCTCCCCAGAGAGGTTTTTTGAGAGGATGAGGAAAGGAACTTTCCAGTGTCCTTGGTAACAAGAATACCAACATATGCAAAGACCTAGAGGGCAGAGTGTATAACATGCAAATGCAGGGAACTACTGGATAGAGAATGGGTGGTGGAACTTTTGAAAAATGATGCTAGAACATCATGTAAAGGTCAGATTATAGAGGGCCTTGTGAGTTGTAATTTATCCTAAGGTCAGTGAAACCAATACAGAAAGTTAAAAAAGAATCCAAAGGGGAAAACCCACTTGGGATAATGTCACACAATAGCTACAGGATGGAGAGGGCTGTTGACCACCAGATGGAGCCTGTAAATGTTAAGGAGACAGGAAGAAAGTGGTTAGGCATACAACCAAAACGAAAAACGTCGATTAAAAAATAAGCATTAAAACAAAACAAAACAATATGAAACAAAAAGAAAAAAAACAAGCATTATAGGGAACAGATGTGACTGAAGTGGTTGAGCACCTGCTTCCCATATGGGAAGGTCCGGGGTTCAGTTCCCAGTGCCTCCTAAAAACAAATAAGCAAACAAATGAAAAAACCAACTCAGGGGTGCCGATGTGGCTCAGTGGTTGGGCACCGGCTTCCCGCATACAAAGTCCCAGGTTCAATCTCTGGCCCCTGTACCTCAAAAAAAAAAAAAGGCATTAGAAACCTCTTTGTGTCAGTGAGGTGTCCTAACTGATTTGCAATGGATGGGAGAGGACTAGCCTAGATTCACAAGGCATAAATGAAACTCGCCTTCCCATCCCTCGTCAACATATTTATTACATAACTCTTTGGAGTGAGAAAAGAAAGGGTAAGACTCCAGGAAGAAGGCGGAAAGACTTCCTTCACAATGCCAGTTAGACACACGCTGGAAAATCTATCCAGTCCTCCCCCTCCCAACACCCCACCCACGCCAAGCCTCAGAGTTAACCTTATCTCTATACTGTCCTTTAGTGGCCCTAAATTTTTTTTTCAACTTTTTTTAATGAAAAAATTCAAAGATACAGAAAAGTTGAAAGAATTGTACAGTGAAAACATATATTTACCACCTAAATTTTATAATTGTTAAATTTTGCCCTACCCTCTGTTTTTTTTTTTTTTTTTTCTTATCTGGTTGCGTCATCGTCTTTGGTGCGTCACTGCGGAGGCCTGAGCCTCTCCACGATGCCTTTTTTCTTTTTTTTTTTTTAACCAGGAGGTCCCAGGGATCGAACCCGGGTTCTCCATATGGTAACCAGGAGCTCAATTGCTTAAGCCACAGCCACTTCCCCCTACCCTCTTTTTAAAGCGTGTTTTAACTATAATTCCTGAGACTGGACAGAATTGCACAGCTATTTACATTGGGAAGTGAAGGTCATAGCCGTGCTTGAGACCTTAAAATGGTGTATGTATTTTCCAAGCCATCTTCACGCCCAATTGAGATATGATCTAACAAAAAATATATTTACATGAAAATCCACATGAAGGTATAAAATTAGATACCTCTACCTTTGCTGAAAGATACACGCCAACCATCCTGGAAAGCCTGCCTCATAAAAAATCACAGCTACACTTTGACAGATCTCACTGCTGACTCTTGAGTTTTCAGCAGACAAGAACCAGATGAAAGTTTTCAATTTATGGGAGCCCAATATATAGTAATAATACACATGGAAAATAGCCAAGTGGTCTTTAAAAAAAATTTTTTTTTCTACTGAGTGTTTGAAACCCTTTGAACCAAATTGGGAAGAAAACATCATCTGTATATATGAGCCAAGGAAAGGATATTGTTAGATATTTACAACAAAACAGCATCAATCAAAAAAGTTACAGGTATTTTTAAAATCAGTCTTTTGGATATAAGAAACAGAAGCTTAAAATAGTTAATGATTGGGAAGCTGCTGTGGCTCAATCAGTAGGGCTCCCGTTTACCATATGGGAGGCCTCGGGTTCGGTTCCCAGGGCCTCCTGGTGAAGGCAAACCCGCCCACACAGCGTGGTTAGCTGACCCAGCAAGCACAAGCAGCAAGGGGGGGATAAATGAATAAATAAATAAAATCTTTAAAAAAAAAAAATAGTTAATGATTATTAAAAAAAAAAAAAAAAAATAGTTAATGATTTGCTCAAAGTCATCCAGATAGTGACAGAATCAAGACTAAAACCTTGGTCTCCATTCCTAGTCTAAGGGTGTATCTCTGGGTCCATCTTCCCTCATTGAGAAAGAGGATATTTTACTGTTTTTGAAATAGGAAGAGAGAACAAGGGGGTTTTAAATTGAGAACTCAAATAACTAGAGCCAGATTTAAATATTGGTCAAGTCTGCAAGGGAAGAAGCCATAAAGGAAATAAATATTTACCTACATTGTTTCCTCTGTGGAAGAGCTGTGATCCTTAAAATCCATATTGTACTTTTCTGAAATCTAGCCATTACGTTTTATTATAAAATTGGAAACATTCTGAAGGGAAAAGTTTTAACCTGAGTAATTTTTAAATGTCCTCAGGTTTCTAAAGAGGCAACAGAGGAAGAACATTACAAAAGCAAGAACCTCAAGACCCAAAACAGGATTCTATTTATTTATTCCTATTTAACAAATATTTATATATCCCATTTACTCTGTGCCAGGCACTTTTCAAAGGGTTTTATAATTAACTCAGTCAATCCTCATAGTAACCCTAGAGATGACTGTCAACTAAGGTGGACTCCAAAAGCCCATCAGCAAATTTACTTCAGAGTATGTGGAAAGGGTCAGAACCGTGTGTTGGGTCTGCAGACTGAGTAGGGCTGTCCCATCACGACACAAAGTGAAATCGTTGAGTGCAGTCCTTTTGCCCACGCGCTCAGTACCAAGACAGTGATGCCAGGATTTCAAGAAGAGAGTTTGTTAACAGGGCCCAGACCAGCAGAGGGCAAACTCCTCGCATCAGTCTCCCAGAGCTGAAAGCTATGCTGATTTTTATGTGACTTTGTGGGGCTCATTTAGTATAATGGGGCAGATGGAGGGAGGTTACATGGGGGAGGAGGTGGGTTTCAGCTGGGCATGTGCTGTTGCAAAACATGCTTGGTCATACGTCACCTGTAAGAAAATGGCGGCTGTGGGTGTGATTTTTACCATTATAATGAAGCAAAAGCAACCTTTAGGTCAAGCTTTTTTTTTTTTAACTACAAATTTTTAAAGAACAATCATGCATTCTACATAGGAATCCCACACATCACCCCACCACCAACACTTTACATTTTGTGACACATTTGTTACAAATGATGAAAGAACAACATCATAATATTACGGCTATCTATAGTCCATAGCTTATATTTGGTGTGTTTTGCCCACAAACCATCTTGGTATTAAAACCATGTATTAGTATTGTATACTTGTTATAGTTCATAAGAGAACGTTCTTATATTTGAACTGTTAACCACAATCCATCATTCACCATGGGGTTCACTGTGTTATACGGTTCCCTGCCTTGTACAATCCAAAGTGTACACTCAGTGGCTCTCAGTTTCATCAGAGAGTTGTGCTATCTTCACCTCAGTCCATTTCAGAATATTTTCATTACTCCAAAAAGAAAAATCCCATACCCCTTTATACACACCCATTATTGACACTTAGCATTGATATAGTATCTTCTTTGCCATTGTTATAAAAACAATATTACTGTTAACTATAATCTATACATTAGTTGTATTTTTCCCATGTATCTCCATAGTCTTAACACCTTGTCATAGAGGAACATTCTCATATTTGTACTATTAACCACAAGCATCATCCACCACCAAAAACACTGTTATACAGTCCCTAGATTATCCTCTAGCTTCCTTCCAAGTGACATTAACCTCCCAAGACTACCTGTTTCAGCCACATTCACATTTTTTAAAATATATTTTTTATTTTTTCTAAAAGATATTTAGATTACATAATATGTTACATAAAAAATATATAAGGGATTCCCATATGCCCCACTCCCCACACCTCCCACTTTTCCCCACATTAACAACTTCTTTCATTAGTGTGGTACATTCATTGCAATTGATGAACACATTTTGGAGCATTGCCACTAAGCATGGATTATAGTTTACATTGTAGTTTACACTCTCTCCCACTCCATTCTGTAGTTTATGGCAGGATATATAGTGGCCTGTATCTGTCATTGCAATGTCATTCAGGACAATTCCAAGTCCCAAAAGTGCCCCCATATTACACCTCTTTTTCCCTCTCACATTCACATTTATAAATCGTCAGTGTTAAACTCACTCTTATGTGTTACCATCAACTCTATCCATTTCCAAACATTTATAAACTATCTTATTAAACAGTCCACATACATTCAGCATCAGCTCCCCCTTCTCAACCCACATTCTAGCTCCTAGTAACCTGAAATCTAGAGTTTAACTCCATGGGTTTATTTATCATATTTAGTTCATATTAGTGAGACCATACAATATTTGTTCTTTTATGTCTGGCTTATTTTACTCAACATAATGTCCTCAAGGTTCATCCTTGTTGTCATAGACATCCAAGTTCATTTATATTGAGACAAATTAAAATGGAACACAAAACTATGGGATACAGCTAAGGCAGTGCTGAAAGGGAAATTTATAGGCCTTTTATGTATTCTTTTTCTTGGGCCATTTCTTCCATTTTCTTAATATGGCTCAACATTTTTTGCCACTTTCTAGGTATCTGATGATGGTGAGTTTACTCAGATGCCCAATTTCTCTCTCATAGGGATTTAGTGGCAGGAGGCTGTGTGTTACTGCTGTTCTTTGATTCTTGGTTCAACCTGTTCTGGGTCTTTAGTTCCTCAAATCTGGGCCCTGGACCAGTAATGAGTTGCAGACCCGCTTCCAAGGGCCTTGGGGAGGGAGGCTGTAAAGGCCAGAAAAAGCCTCTCACTTTTCATTTCCTCACATGCACTTCCTTCGTCTGCCAGTAGATGGTGGTCTTTGGCAGCCCTCTCAGTTCAAAGCCTGGTTGGAATGTGTTTGCAGCAACACAGACTGGATCAATGTGATCCTGCCTAGAGCCTTGTGATTCAAACTTTCTCAGAGGCCTTTCTCCAACCTTTCTGGCAGCCTCCACCCTTTTCCTGGGTAGGAAATAATTCCATTCCCTTCTGCAGCCTCAATAACCAGTCCCGGTCAGTAGAGAGGGAGATTGAGAGGGTCAGATCTCTTTAGTCCCTTGCCAGCTCCCAAGGCAAACAAACAATGGCGTGGCCCCACGGAGCCTGGAAGAACTCATGGGTCACAGCAGACCGAATTTGTGGGTCAAAAGCTGAGCCTGGAAGAACTCATGGGTCACAGCAGACCGAATTTGTGGGTCAAAAAGCAAGCAAACAAAAAAATCAACTCAGGGGAGCCAATGTGGCTCAGTGGTTGACACCAGCATCCCACATGAGGTCCCAGGGTTCAATCTCTGGCCCCAGTACCACACAAAAAAAAAAAAAAAAAGCATCTGTAGGGTGGGAAAAGATGCTGGCAGTTGCAGCTGTAGCTTTTAACTCAGTTTTTGCCATCGCAATTCTTTTCCTTTGCCCCTCCCTCCTCTGGGCAGTGTCCAGCCTTGCCCTGGTGTCCTAAACCCTTGAAGATTTTTTTTCTAGACAGTTTCTGCCTATCCTCTAGCTATTTTTCTGGGAGATAAGAGAGTCCTATGTCTTTCTAGTCCACCAACTTCCCAGAAGTCTATACCACATTTTTTTTTCTTTTTTTTTTTTAATTTTTTTTTATTATTATTATTTTTATTATGGGTAAAAATCAAAATTCTCACAATACATACAAACATTTGCAAAATGATATATAAATATATATGCATATATGTGTATTTGCTTACAAAAATGTTATTTATATATATATATACATATATTTTAAGAGGTGCTTAGATTACCCAAAATATTACACGGAACCCACTGGGATTCCCATGTTGCCCACCTCCCACACCTCCCACCACATCCCACACAACATCTCCCACAGTGTGGCCCACCACCCTCAATGAACTTACACATCCTGGAGCCTTGCCACCAACCATAGACCACAGTTCACACTGTAGACCACACTCTCTCCCACTCAGTTCTGAGTGGTGTGTATACCACATTTTTTAAATCCATCGGTTGATGGGCATGTGAGTTCTTTCCATCTTTTAGCATTTGTGAATAATGCTGCTATGAACATCGGTGTGCAAATATATTTCCATATCCTTGCTTTCAGTTCTTCTGAATATATTCCTAGTAGTGGGATTGCCGGATCATATGACAATTCTATATTTAGCTTCTGAGGAACCCTCAAACCTTTTTTTTTTAAAGAGAGTTGAGCCCTCTGACCTACTCCAGTGCCACCTTCCCAGAAGTAAGTTAAGCTTCTTTCAACTGCACATGTCCTAGTGACCAGAACCAGTTTATTCTAGTCCTAAAGTGAAAGACAAAAACAGGATCTAACCTGGATTTGGGGATTAGATTATCTAATATTTTCATTACTATGCATAAGGTAAAATAAGTTCCTATTAATACACATAAAAGGGATGGACTTTTAAAACTAATGAAATAGAAACTTTAATAAATCAGTAGGAAAGGTTGATGGCTTAAAACAGAAATTTATTCTCTCAGTTCTGGAGACCAGAAGTTGGAGGCAGCGCCACATTCCCTCCAGGAGAATCTGTTCCTTGCTTTTTCCAGCTTCTGGTGGCTGCTGGCATTCCTTGATTTGTGGCCACACCACTCCAGTCTCCAAGGCCACCATCTTCAGATCTCACTCTCTCTGCTTCGTCTTCGCAGTGGCCTCCTCTGTGTGGGGGGTAGGTGTGTCTAATCCCTCTGCCTTTCCTTTATAAGGACACTTGTGATGGCATTTAGGGCCCTCCCAGGTAACCCAAGATAATCTCCCCATCTCAAAATTCTTCACGTAGTCATATATGTTACAATCTTTTCTACAAATAAGGCAACATTTACAGGTTCCAGGGATTAGGACCTGCTATCTTTGGTGGCGGGGGTGGGGGGTGGGATTTTTCCAGCCTGACACATCATTGGCTAATAGCGGTCCCTGCACATGCACATACAAGCACACATCCCACCAAATTTGAAACAGGAGTCTACCATGCAGTATAACCCTTTATCTTACATTTCATCAAAGCCAGAGGCGGCAGATTTCAGGGCATTATAAGAGCTCTCTGAAAGGCACCTTGTGACAGTCAAACTACCTGTTCTTGGATTTGGTCAAGCAGAAGCTAGAAGACTGTATATGTGCTAGGAAAGAGATCCCTGCATTGGCTGGGAGGTAGATTCGATGTAGATTTTCCAGAAGTCATCTTGCTTGGACACACTTGGCAAGGAAATACCAATTCCAGAGCGTTCACCTATGGGCCTTAATTGAATTCAAGGTCAGACCCGCCTCGCTGAAGTACTGCAAGCAATTTTCAAGTAAATAAATGTATGATCAGGCATACCTGTGTGTGCTAGAGTATATCTCCTACCCTCTACAAATATCTCAGTTCTTTCTTCAGCAGCAGGGGAAGATAAGGTCAACCTCCAGGTTTTATGCTGGTTCTTTCCAATTTCAGTTCCTAGCACACTGGTAATGATTTGGTAAGGGTGGCTGAGCCTGTGTAAGTGATCATCAATGAGACAGTCGTTTAGGGTCCCTGTTAGAAGTTTGTCAAGAGAAGTCACGTGGCATATGACTGAAGAGAGATTGAGTTGGACCTGTCTTCCCTAGGTTTTCTACCAGAAAGGCAAATGAGGCAAGAACTTTTGGGATCAGTCACATAGAGGGCCCGTACCCAGTGAGAGTACTGCAAGCTATGAAATGCTTGTAACGTTTGGTAACAGCAAGCTGAGTCTGGTGAATGAGCTCCCATTCCCATTTTCCAAGCTCACTGCACTCTAAGTTCCTAAGGCATTTATGCATATGGACACAGCAGATAAACAGGCAGTACTACTAGCTTGCCCTTTAACTTCAAATCCACATGTCTTTCATATCACTCTGCTGGTCTTTAGGCATTTCAGATGAGCTTTCTTTTCTTTAACACAAATCTTATTCTAGAGGTAACCTTAAATGGTCTCCCCTTTTTCCCTGGCATCATTTCATCCTAAGGATATGAAAGAGAACGAAGGATAAGGTGCTCTTCTTTCCTAAATCCCTAAGTCCTAGGACAGAACTGAGCAAAGTTATCCACTCCTAACTTCCCTTCTCCCATGTAAGACTGGCCATTCAAGAATTGAGAGCTGCTCTCAGGCCTTACCGTGTCCTTTACTTGAACCATGTCCATTCCTAATGTAAGTACGCTTCCCACCAAACCTACTCTCCCAATGTAATGGTTTGTGTTCCTGGGACTCCATTTGTCCCTGACTTTTAGTAGACCTTCTCTGTCTTGGAAATAGAATGGAAACCAGGGAGCGGGGATTGCTGAGCTTCTGCCTAAGGTGGGGGATACATAATTCTCTTTCTTCAGGCATCTACCTTTCTCGGCCTATAACCTCATCCTTACTGTTGCTTTTACTAGTGTATTGCTTTGTGGTATACTTAATAAAGGTTTTACTCAATATTCTGTAGATCCCAAATTTTTTATGCCAGCTCTCCAGGGAATCAATCGGTCAAGAAAACCAGGTGAGAAGTTGGGTTCCTCAGAACTAGATACCTCGGGACCTGTGCTCAGTTGACTGGTGTCCACACATCAGGAGGGCTGAGTCAAGGTGGAAAAGTAATGCATTCCTCACAATTGTTCAGAACCAAGGCATCAGTCCGTGGTTAACACTTTTTACGGATCCCACACTGGGTGGCCAGCCAGTTAGGTGACCCACAAAATTGTAGAATTTTTCACCCATGAAATTGTCATCAACAGGTGGCATTGCTCATCAAATATAACTTCCAAATGTCATCTTTTTTTTTTTTTTTAAAGATTTTATTTATTTTATCCATTTTAACCCCCCCTTCCCCATTTGCTGTTTTGTGTCCATTTGCTGGGCAATTCTCCGTGTCTGTTTCCTGCCATCTCCTCTCATCCTCCTCCTCCAGTCTTCACCAGGATTCGATCCTGGAGACCTCCGATGTAGGAGAGAGGTGTTCTGCTGCCTGCGCCACCTCAGCTCCTGGCTTCTGGAGCTTTCGGAGCATCTCCTCTTGTCTCTCCCCTGTTACGTCATCATCCTGCTGCATGGCTCCCGGGGCCCGACAGCTCAGCGGTACACAGAGCCTGGCAGCCCATGCGCCCCCCACATATATATATATTTTTTTTATTTTACCGGGAGGTCCCGGGGATCGAACCCAGGTCCCTCCATATGGCAGACGGACGCCCAACCATTTGAGCCACATCCGCCCCCCCAAATGTCATCTTTATGACATAAACTCTACTACCTCCAAAGAGAATTGGCTCAGGTGCTTCTCTCTGACCTGAAAGTCCAGTCTTTCATGAATATAAGATGACTGCACAAGCTTGGGCTTTTAAAATCAGGACATTTTCTTCTGGCAGAAAGATGAAATTGAATTGCCAGCTGTGCTACAGTGAAATAATGGAAGTTGCTGTGGAGCTTTTCCATCACCCATACATTTAGCATGCACCTATAATCATAGGCTCTGTAAGAACTAGGCCTGTGCACGTAGGAATCACACCAAGATCCAATAAAAACTATTGCACAATAAATCATTAAATAAAACAACACTATGATGTAAGATTAAGGGGTTGTACCAGATAATCACTGATGCAACCATTCAACAATGCTTCGACATTAAAGCCAGTGATCAATGAAAGTTAAAATGACCAGTCTTTGAAAAAGTAGCAACTCTTAACAGGCAGCCTCTGGGTTTCTGGGCCTTATTAGACCTATTATCTAAAACATGTACTACTGAATTTCATTTCAGGAAAAACCTCAGCAATCTGCAGGTATGGGGATATGAGGATATTTAAAGAGCCAAAATTGCTTTTTCTGGATTAGACATAGCTAAAGGGTTGACCCAAGTGCAGTCTCCCATCTAGGTAATTAAGACAGAAGTAAAACCTTGAAATTTTACTTAAAATTTAGTTTCTAAAAAGCAAACACAGAAAACTTTGGGAGGGTTAGATTTTCCTTATGAAATGTGGTTCTCTTTCACCCAAACTGAATATCAACCGCCAACTGATTCTGTTTGGAATTTGCTGTAAATGTGTCAGAGGCAGTTTCCCTACGGAAAGAGTTCTGCACTAGGAGCCGAGGCCCTAGGGAGACGCCTGACTCTGGCAGCTACTGCCTGTAGGAACTTCAGGGCTTCGGAGGAGCCATTCACTCTCTCTGACCTGAGTTCTTCCATTTCCACCAGCTGCCTTACGGGGTGGAAAATATCAAACAAATGAAGGCCGTAAAGGAAAACCAAAAAGTAGATGAGATGTGTCTCTTTTGATCAAACTACTTCAGTGCCTTGGTGACGGCGCTTCAGTACTTTCATGTGCAAAGCAGTGATACTTTCCCTAGGCACCTGCCCTCAATAACTTCAGGCTTCCTTTAGGTAGGGTCTATTTGAATTTCTCACAATTTGCATTCAAACACAAAGGTGGCTTAAAACCTTTAAAAGTAGGTGAATTTCGATGAGGGCCTGCTAGTCATCACAGTAGTACTTTCCCTTTAGTTATATTCTTCCCCAAAGTTCATGATGAGCTAGCAAAACAACTAGTTTTTCTATATTTTTCTGAAATTTTCAAGTGAGTCACGGAACCTTCTAGATAAATATTTGATACTGTGACCTAGCCAAAAAATAAGCATTTTAAAGGAATAGACTTTTTTTCAATTTGATCAAATGACAACGCAAACTTTTAAAGTAACCAGTTTTATTACAAAGCTTTAAAGCCAGTTTCTTTCATTCTTCTTTTACTTTCATTGAAACAAACATCTAATTTTGAAACAAAGCAAACAAAGGGTCTTTTCTAAATCACGCTTATCAAAGATGGATTCCTTCTGCAGAACAGCAGTGCGTAGAATTCACATAGGACTCTCTCACCTGCTGAGTTTCTTCAGATTCCAAAATTGCCAGGAAACAGGAAAGGCCGTCCTTGAAAAGCTTCCAGCATTCCACAGGCACGTGTCAGAAAATTAGCTCCCAGAACAAGCCTCCTGAATCCGAAACCACGCCCAGGCTGGCCACACACCTGTGGCACTTCACCTTCTTAGATTTCACTTTATCCCTGCACTTGCCTATGGCTTAAAATGGGCATTTAAACGTACAGAGCACAAACTGTGAATCCGAAAAGAAACTCTAGCTCCACCTTTCTTTAACTATGACCTTAGGCAAATCACTTTTAACCTGTAATTTAATTATAGAAACGCACGTTTCATGAAAGCACAAAATACGATATGTAAGTTTTTGGAGTTATTGTTTATGCCATTCTGTCTACCTTCTGTTTTCCTCTTGAAGAATTTATTACTTAAAACTAATGATTTATGCCAAGCAGCAATAAAGGATACTAGCTGAATTTCTTTTTTAATCTGTGGGAACCCTTCTAAGGAAGGCATATTGGAAAACACTGTGGTTTGGTAAATTTTGTTATTTCCTTGCCAACCTGTATTTCCAACAGTCCACTACATTTGAAGTGAGTTTGGGGTGAAATGTATATTTCAACTGGAGTATTAAAAATACAGGTTTCTGTAAATATGCCCACTTCACCCGCAGAGCGAGGAATGTGTGCTAGCGCTGCCTCAGTGCATCCCACTTCTGGCTCTGAGAGACACCCAAGGAGACGGGAGGCCAGGAAGCCTACGAGGAAGCCTACGGGGAAGCCTACGGGGAAGCCTACGGGGAAGCCTACGGGGAAGGGCTCCATTCTGAACTGCAGAGCTCTTGGAGCCTGCACCAGCCCTGGTGCTGCACTCCGTGGGTGGCCCATTCTGAGAGCTTTGGGGTCTCCTGACCATTTCTTTGGGGCCTGGGGCAAGCCAGGCTCTTTTAGCCTTGCAAGGACATCCCTCTCAGCACAGCACTGGTCTTTTAAGTGTTGAGAACTGGGCTGGGTCACCTAAAACAATGCTTCTCAAAGTCTGCAAATGAATTATCCTGGGGCTCGCATTAAAATGCAGGGCCTGATTTCGTAGGTCTGCAGTAGGCAGAAGAAATGCAGTCGATTCTGCATTTCTAACAAGTTCCCAGGTCATCGATCCCTGGTCCACGAACCACACTTTGAATTCTAAGTACCCGAAGCACTGGATGTCAACCTTGGCTGAAATGCCTAGGCCTAGCTCCTTGCTAATTATGCCCAAAACTGGAGGGCTTGAGGCAGCTGGAGTCCAGGCGTCTCATTTTCCTAAAAGATCCCCAAATGATTCTAATGTGGTCAGGGTTGAGAACTGACCTAAGTTTCGATTCATCGATAAGCAGGGGCCCAGCCTCAAATGAACAGGTTCCTGCAGATAACCAGACTTAACTGGGTCTTAGCACTTTCAATATTCTTGTCCCCAAAGAGCAGGTGCGTCTCCTGCCGAAGGCAATTCACCATCCATCTTTCATTTTAACTGCTACAACAGAGGAAAGGAGCGGGGTCCTCTTTCTTCTTTGTATGTGGCCCCAGTCCCTCCCGCAAGGCATGTACATGATGCATTGTCAGCACTTGTGGATTCACAATGTGGAGTTTTACTTCCTCTCCCTAATCCTAAAGAGGTGCTCATAAGCAGTCATCTCCCCTAGAAATAGAAAGAGAAGCAAGAGGTCTGGAGGAGCCCAAAACTGAACAGTGCTGTGACCTAGCTGTAAACAGTTGTCTACTAGTAATAAAACTATTCAAGAACCAGCTCAATAGAGGAATTAAGCTGCTTTCAGATTCTTAATGTCAAAAAATATATATATATATAAATTCTTTCAGTATGTTTGATTCTAAGCCTTCAAGTTATGAAAGTTGATGGTTCTATTCAAATATAACTACAGACTTCAGCATTTTGTACACATTTTAACCAATAGTGTAAAGTTTTCATAAAGTTTTTTAATAAATATATTAAGGCTTAAGGTAAAGCACTGTTTTGAGCAGAGGAGGGCAGTTTGCTTTCTAATATACTAGTTTACATTCAGAATCTTTTAAAACAAAAACGTTTACCATCTTACAGTGAAGGATACAAAACATTAGCTTGCCCTTTTTTTCCCATTCAACATATCTTCACATTATCTTCCTTCCACTTATATCTCATGGTCAAAGAATGGCACAACTTTTTTTTAATAGATTGAGAAAAGGCAGTTGGCTGGTGTAATCTGAAATGTTTATCAGTAAAAAGCTTTCGCTGAGAGTCACCTGGACAGCTTAGTAACACAGCTTACAAATAAATAAAGTTTAACCAGGAGGCTTAAAAGCTCACGTAAATAGCAAGAAAAGCTAGAGAATAAATTGAGGAAAGGGAACAGAGGAATTTTAATTGTAATACATCCCAAGCTGGAGGCAAGAACCTACAACAAAGAGGGTGTAGGTAAGCTACCATCTGCACGGAGGTAACTAGCTGAAAGTCCTCTAGCCCATCTTACCATCCACTAAGGTCTTTTCCGAGGATCCTCTCAATATCTGTGGCATTACAAATCCTCAGCACGGGAGCCGAGGATATGGCTGAGCACCACTACGTCTGCCTCAGCAGAAACTCGGGCCGGCAAAATAGACAGCCACGGTGTGTCGGTGGAGAGATTCCTGCCTACAAATTAAACTGGCAGCAGCGTCCCACATGCCTGAGGACCGTCCACAACGGAGTAATAGAGCAGCTTTCTCGAAATGTGCCTTTGCAAGAGGAGAGGCAAGTGCAGGCAGTCTGGCTAGTGCTCAGGGGTTCCCCGGCAGTCACATCCCTCCTGAGGCCCTCTAGATGGACTCCAGAATCCAGTCGCTGCTGGAGAGGGGGGAGGCAGGCAGCGACAAATCCCGCGGGGCACCTCGTTCCCTCCCATTCTGGAGAGAGCTCTGCTCCTGCAAATACTCTTCCTCCTCTTCGAAGAAGCCATTTTCCAGAGCGTAAGTGCAGTCTGGGCTGGCAGCTGCTTGGCAGGCCCCCTTGTATTCCTGGATTGACTCGTAGAGGCTGTACAGTTGGCAGAGCAAGGACATGTCCAGCTGGCGGAGGCCGACCTTGTGGAAAGGGGCAGGGAGGTGACAACAAGAAGTCAGCGCTCAAGTTTCACTGTAGTTGAATACTCACCCAGAAAACCTGCTAGTGAAACATCACTGGGATGCTTTGGAGTTCAAGTTTTGAGACCATCTTAATTGTGTTATCACCACACCTCAGACAGTGACTCAGCCTGTCAGGGAAGGATCACAAGCGTGGGGCAGCCTGTGGCATGTACCCTGGTGCTCCTGAGCACACCTGTGATGCAACAGTACTACACACTCTGCGAGGCCCAGCTGGTCTCACTTTGGACACCACCATGCAAGTGTCTCATTTCCTCTCCCTACAGCTGGATTAGGAGAAGACCCTCACTGGCCCTCCCTGCTACCTACAGCAGGGTCCCAGGAGATCCAGGATTCTCAAGACCTTGGGGCAACAGACCCCCCCAGAGCAACAGAGGCTCACCCCTCGGTGTTAAGACAAGCCGCCTCCTGGAGCTCCCACCCTCCAACCACTCCAGACCCAGGCTCTCAAGGGGTGAGCTTAGGGTCAGTCTCATCCAGAGAAGGTAGATCAGGGCCTAGCAAGGTGGTGGACCTCTACCATTCCTCCTGGGAACTGTCTTCACAACGAGGGGAAAGGGAACACAACACTTAAAAGCTGTGTATTTGTTTATCTTCAAATTCCTCTTCCTTACAGCCCATCCCAGGGAATGAGCACAAGTGAGCTAGGAAATGCATTGTGTAGCTCAGAAAGAGAAGGCTTAATGCATGCAGTGTGGACCAGCCCATCTTAAACTTCAATGTGCACATGAACCATCTGGGGATCTTGTTAAAAATGCAGATTCGGACTCAGTAGCACTGGGGCCACTGACCGTCTGTTTCTCTAACAAGTTCCCAGGTGATGGCAACACTGAAGCAATGCCACTGCCAGCCGCCCACTTTGAGGAGCAAGGAAAAGGCAGACCCGTCTTCTGCTTCCTGGACCTTGAGCAAACTCTTTATCATGTCTATGCCTTGGCTGCTGTCAAGAGGTAATAATTTTCTCTTACAAGGCTACTGGGAAGATCAAATGAAATAAATGGTAACCAGATGCTTCCTGTGTACCAAGCACTGTGCTATGCACTAAAGATATACGGGTAGCTGCACAAATGGAAATGCATAGAAAGTGCTATAGGATGCAAAACTTTTTATAATTACCGAAATGATTCATTTGCCCAGGAATGAGATTTTCCACATAAGACAATTTGACTTGCACAAAAAGGAAGATAAAGCCTGGTAAGAGGCATTCATCTTGTGACAAGACTTGATGTTGAGTTCCAGGTTATTCTTCATACTCTTCAACCAATCTAAATTGCCAACTAAACTCTGGATGCTTCTTTACTACAGCCTGAATAAACCATAAAAATCCAGAACCATGTTATATTTACTTAGCATAATTTGCTAAGAAACTCAATGGAAGATGAACTGATAGAGGCAGATTCTTTTGTTACCATAGCAACTCCCCATTAATCTCAAATTCCGTCTACCCTAGAATTCCTAAAAGAAGCCTTTCTTAGGAAGAACCCTCAACCACAGCCGGGGGCATGGACTGCAGGCCCAGCTCTGCCATTCCACAGAGCTTTGTGGGAGGCTCTCACCTCAACCCACGTATAAAAGGAAGGCTTTAGACTGGATACTCTACAGCTAGTTCAAGTACTTGGTGACTGTGTGCTCAATTGTTTCTTTGCCATAAATGAATTGCAAGTCCCAAAAAGAAACCATTTCTCAAGCTGTTCTGAGAGGGCAGACTGGCTCCATGGCATCCTACTCTAAAATACACACCTTTATAAAGAAAAAAAAGGAACAAAAATTTTTAAAAAATATGAAATAAAATAAAATAAAATATACACCTTTAATAGCTGAGAAGTGGGTAAATCAAGAGATGCCCAGGCCGCTGCAATCCCTGTGCCTATGGTCAGATACAATCACTTTTTCCCTGAATTAGAATGGGAGGGAGTATGTGCATGTGCGTGTGTGTACTGGGACTGGATGGAGGGTGGATCCCTGACGTGTTTTAAAAATTACCCCAGATGATTTTGATGGCCAGTTCTAATGCAGAACCAGTATTCTCAACACAAATCTCTCTCTTTCCCAGGCCACTTACAATCTCCTGTTATCATTTGATTTTAGGTCAGCCAAGATAGACTAGCACAGGATTAAGAGTGCAGGAGCTGGAGCCTGCCTATGTGCAAATCCCAGCTCTGCCAGTTACTAACTGTGAGACCTTGGACATGCTGCTTAACTTCTAAAAATAGCAACAGTTGCTGCTGGAATTGTTATTTTCATAATCTCTTCTCCACTATGCTAGCCTGCAGCTATGATACTTCCCACTCCACTCAATGTAAGATGGAAAAGCAGCCCAGGTACCTGTGAAAGTACCACCTGGACAAACTTAGGTCTGAGGACTGGTGGTGTAGTCAAGCAGGCTGGAAATTAATAGCAAAACTGCCTCATGAGAAGCAAAGTGGAAACTAAAATTTCAAATAGGAAAGGCCCCTGGATGTCTGACCTCAAACCCAAAAGGGAGACGCCCACTACCTTCCAAGTCAGTTCATTTCTTTTCAAATGGGAGTAAGTGTTCTTTAGACAAAGTCAAAATAAAATCCCCCAGCCCACAGGTGCTACGGAGCCCTTGGTGCTGCGTGTAACCTTTCGACCATACAAGCAAATCTAATTTCTCTCTTTTGTAGCAGCCCTTTCAATGTTTGAATATAATTTTCATTCTCCCATCCCTAACCCCTAAAAAAAAAAAAATCTTCTTTTCTCCAAGCTAAGAATCCTCAGTTCCTTCAACTACTTTCGTACTGATGATCTGGCCCACTCCCCATCCTAGTCCCTTTCCTTGCTCCTATTTTCAAAGATTCCTCTATAGTATCTGGATCTCAATACAAAAACCAAGCCACAAGACAACAAGATTCTGACTTGTCAAGTTCAAATGCACCTATCTTTTCTAGGATTTACTTAATAGGAATATGAACTTTAATAAAGAAAGGCACGCCCTTCCAGAGTCACACCAATATCTGCCCAACATGAAGGGAAATGATTCATTCTAGGGATCCTGGATAGCTTTCGGTTGAGTCACTCTGATAGTAATAGGGTTAGACGATCCCAAGACTCAGGAATTAATAATGGGAAATACATAAGTAGCAGAGAGCAGTGTTTTAAGAACAGGCTGGAGTTTCACCATTCTGGGATGGTTTGAGCTGGGCCCAGGTTAAAGTAGAAGCCTGGGCTCTAGCTCTAAAAATCCCTTCCAGGCTTCAAAGGCTCTGATTCCCCATCACCCCATGCCACCCAAAGACACTTGGTTCCACACTTTTCTCCTGAAGGTACCATTTCCAAAGCATTCCCAGGCCTACCAAGAATAAGCAGTAGGCAGGCAGTCAAAAGCAAAGAGGCTTGCGTCCTGGACACAAACAGATGACTAACAAAGCAGCCTTGTCATCTGGTGGAGCGCTGTCCTAGAAACAAAGGTTTGACCCACCTAGAAATAGTCATTCCTGCCCTGCAAGCTATTACACACCCAGATGCCAATATTTAGAATAATTTAACAAGGCTTTAAACACACACGTGCGTGAATGGTGTACCTACACACACCCCAGCTTCTCAATGCTGCCTTCTACTCAACTTCCTCTGGTTTATCAGAAACCCACTTAGCTAGGAGGACGTGAAGTACCTAAATGAACAAACCTGACTTCCTAGCCAGGAAACCTCTTCCTCAGCTGGCTGCTTTAACACTTTCACTTATAGTTTCGAGAAGCAAACAGAAAATCTTTAGCTGGCATTCCACAAGCAGGTCTGAATGTCCTTTTCAGCCCATGTCCCTTGCTCCCTACCTATACATCATGCTAGTCAAACTGAGACCCCTTTGCCCAGATCCTCCTCTCCACCTGCCCCCTTTTCATCTATTAAAGCCTCTGAGACTGCTTAGCTCAATGTCAGCTTCTCCCCCACTTTCCAGACTTTGACTGCTCCGGCCATGGGTGCTCTTCACTTTCTCCCTTACCAGTTGTATGCCGTTTATTGTTATTCTCTACCTTGTATTACAGATACGGAGATGGGTCTTCTTTCTCATGTAACAGAAGCTCCTTGGCCTCGGCAACCCAGCTTCCTTTCCGGATCCCCTCGGCACCCAGCACAGTCACGCAGATACCGTGATGAATGAAAATGAAAGAAAACGCACAACTCGGTGAAGAAGCAGAGCTGTGGAGGTCTAAGGCCTCCTCCCGGAGGACATGTGGGACGTGCTGGGGTTAGCATCCCTGGATGCCCTTGAGAAGGGTCGGGCTATGGAGTGCCACAGGGCACCCTCCGCTTTATCAGAAAAGCACTCACCACTTGCCTGAGAGGGCAAAAGATGCAAAACCAAGTTTCCTCCCACAGTGCTCTTTCTAGAGCTGTAGTGAGGGAAGAGACGAGTGGCAGGAGGTCCCGGAAAAATCAGTCACTCCCCATGAAATAAAACTGCAGTGACGTTCCAGGTCACGATTAAGCCATCATGCACAAGAACATCTCATCCTTCCAGAAGAAAAGAGGAGTGGGGTTCTCCCCCCAGCAAGCCCACTAATACCACTGTCCCCATCCTCCCAGCCGGGGAAGCCTGCCACCTCCGTGGTGTGTTCCCACGGGCCCTCAGAGGAGGGCTGGTCTCCTAATTCACAGCTGACCTCAGAAAACAACAGCTCTCTTTCTGGGAGCCGGCTTTTAAAAACTCCAAATAGGCTAATTTATTTAAGAAAAATACAGAATTCTAAGACCCTGCAACTTGTAGCCCCTTTTATAGATTTTAAAGACAATTAGAAACAATGAACTGGTTTCTACTGCTATAAAAATGCTAACGCCATTCCTTCCTCTCTCTTTGTTCAGATTTCCTGCTTCCTTCCCATCTGATCACTGATTCTTCTCTCGCCGGCACATGCAGGCTGCTGGTCCTGCTGCAGACACAGGTGGTTTACCAATCCAAAACATTTCCAACAATGGCACAACCAGTCCCTGGAGCCACCCTTGCAATCGTTTCCTTTTACTAGAAAACTAAAGAAATCGCTAAGTTCACCACATGAACATACCCTATGACAGGGTGGTGGTTTCCCAGCTGCGGGTTCAGGTCACTAAGTCTCTTTGGAAGGGACTTCTTCAGAACTTTCAAAAATCACAGTAGAAATATTACCATCAGTAGACAAGGCTTAGAAGATGGAAGAATCCTTAAAAGGGAAGTTTTGTTGATACAAAATGAAACAGCATGAAGAACATAAATTTTTTTTTAAGAAATAAGATATATTTCATTAAAGAAAAATATTTGCATTTAAGAAAATAAAACTAGAAGTTGGGGTAATTCACCAGTATATTTAAGAGACATAAACAAAAGCAACTTCTCTCCAAATTCAACAATGAGTAGAAAACAAACACAAAAGGAAATAGTCTTCTTTCCGCCTGGCTCCATCCACACTGGAGGCCGCTCTGTGGGTGGAACAGGGCACTTAGGTGGGGTAAGCTGCTAAGCCATACTGGGCTCATCCCTGAAACGGCCCCACCCACCCTTGCCATCATTCCAATCCCACAACCTAAGCTGAAAAATACCCAACCTGGCAGGTGGGGGAGGGGAGAGGGGCGTAAGTGCCCTAGATCAGTAATATAATCAGTCTCTGGGGGCACCCAGATTTGAGGACAGGTACAGAAAATATTGTGTAAGTTTAGGTCAAACCATAATGGATGACAGGAAGTTGGTTTAAAAAATTATGGTACAGGGAAGCGGCTGTGGCTCAATCAGTAGGGCTCCCGTTTACCATATGGGAGGCCCCGGGTTCGGTTCCCGGGGCCTCCTGGTGAGGACAGGCCCGCCCGCACGGCGTGGTTAGCTGACCCAGCAAGCACAAGCAGCAAGGGGGGGATAAATGAATAAATAAATAAAATCTTTAAAAAAAAATAAAATAAAATAAAAATTATGGTACAGCCAATTAGTAAACACTAGGCAATCATTTCAAAGAATGAAGCAGCCCTATGTGTATTATAATGCAGTGGTGACCATGGTATACTGTCAAGCACAAAATTTCAGCTTACAGAACAGTATATTTAATATGACCTCATTTTATATGTACACACATGTGCAAGCTTTCGCCCTAAAGAGAAAATGCCCTAGAAAGATACACAACTGTTAGCAGAAGTTACTTCTGGAACATGGGATGGCGTCGGGGTGGGGGTGTAGGGAGAACACATATATTTTTCAATTTACATTTTTTCTCCAAGAGTGTTACTTTTAATTTTAAAACTTCATAATGATCAAAAGAATATATATAATGGATGTACACTGCTAGTAGGACTGCACAATTGTAAACCTTTCTGGAGAACTAACTGGCCATATCTACCAAAAGCTGTAAAATACTGTATAACTTTTGACCAGCTATTTCATTTATAAGAATTTCTTCTAAAGAAATAATTTCAGTTATACACAAGTATTTTAATTCTTATCATGACTCTGTGAAATGAAAGAACTTGCCTAAGACCGTACAAGTAGAAAGAAGCAGAGCAGGAACTTATCACTAGGCCTGCAGGACTCCAGAAAAGGACCACTAGCTGTGCTGCCTACACAGAGAAGCAGACAGCGGTAGAGCGGGCGGAAGAGTCACAGGTGATTTTTATTTAGTGCTGGCTTTCCTGAATTTCTACATTTTCTACTATGAACACGTACTACCTTCTTTTGAGAAAACTTTTAAAGTTATCTTCCAAAATCCTAATGAGAGAGCAGATGTGGCTCAAGCCCTTGAGTGCCTGCCTCCCACATGGGAGGTCCTGGGTTCAGTTCCCGGTGCCTCCTGAAAAAAACAAAAACAAACAACAAGCAAAACAAACGAAAAAAACCAGCTCAGGGAAGCTAATGTGCTCAGTGGTTGAGCTTCCCACATACGAGGTCCTGGGTTCAATCCCCAGCCCCTGGTACCTCGGAAAAAAAAAATCCTAATGAAGGACTAAGTATATACTGATGATCTGTAGTTTTGGGAAATGCCCCAAATCTAATCAAGGTGTGCAGTATGTATCCAAAGAACTTGCACAGAACTAAAGCAAGCAGCGACCTAATGGATTGTAACCTGATTTCTGCATAAAGGAAGTGCTGACAGAAGGACGGTGACCTGCACACTCTTGAGAACAGGAAAACCAAAGAGAAAAACTTGAGCAGTGTTTACCTAGTAGGGAAGGGACTATTAGCTCAAGCTCGAGAGGAAGGCCCCTTGAGGACCTCTAAGCTCCTCTGTGGCTTCTAATTCTGCGCTCACTAAGCAAGCTTCTGATCCGAGACGCAGCTCCTAGGCAACATTCTCCTCCCCTGGGCGGAAACTGATTTGTGTTATTTGGTCAGCTCCATCTTCTGTTATGACTTTAGACCCACCAAGCTGAGGACTTGACCCAGAAGAGCTTGGTGATTCAGACACAGAAATAAACCAGGTTGCATGGCTGAGGACCCAGAGGAGGCCAAACCCAAAGCCCACCACACCTCTGCACTTTCCCATAAATTCCTCCACTATTAAGCCAGTTTGGGTTGGGTTTTCTGCTTCCTAGGACTGAAGACATCCCCACGGATTCAGGAGGGCATTTTACACCAGCCGCCTTTCAGAACTGCCCACTTCTCCTAAGGACATGGTTTATCCCTAACCTAAACTAATGTTAGTACAAACTGAACCCATTTCCTCTTGTTCTTTCCTAGGCAGAATGAAGAAAAGCTATCAACTATTTTCTTTATGAAATGTCTTTAAACACTGTAGCATAATAAAGAATTTGGCTCATCTTTGTCCCCAGTCCCTGAGAGATTTCTTCTAAATCTTTGGGATTTCCCATGATAGGAGTGTCTTTTGTTTTTCAAGTAGGCCCATGACCACACCTGACAGTTCACATGCCAAGGAGACTGAGGGTGGGGCCAGCCTCAAGTGCCCACCACCCTAGAGGGGGAAGGGGCTGGTCACGGCAGAAAGACCAACCATGTGACTAGGGGACTGGGGCTCTGAGTCATAGCACAGCAGCCCACCTCCCAGCCGCCGGGAGACCTGAGTTCAAACACGGGGACATGGATCCCGCCAATCATGCCTACATAGAGACCCCGTACCAACGCTGGACACTAGAAACTCAGGTGAGCTTCCATGATGGTGATGCTGCACCCCTGCACTGGAAGCGTGATGCATTCTGACTCCCCGCATTTGAGACCCTCCCCAGACCTCGCCCTCTTTTGGTTTCTTATTCTTATTGTCATAACAAAACCATAATTGAAAGTTTTGCACATCCAGTGAGCTGTGCCAGTGAATTATCAAACCCCAGGGGTGCTGGGAACCCCTGCATTCATAGCCAGTTAATTAGAAGTGTGGCCCCCAAACTTACTGCTCGTGCCTCGAGGGCCATCTGACAGAAGACTGCTCTTGACCTCTGGAGCCTGGCCTAACTCAGGGAACTTAAGAGTCGGCACTGAGTTGTTAGAGTGTTTGAAATTACTGCAGTCATTTGCAGCTGGTGTCAGAAGATTTTGCAGTATGCAAATATTCTTTTACTTTTTCCTCATTATAAAAATATTCTAACTGTATTAAAAACTCAAGAGATTCATAATTCTAAGGTAGATGCCAGTCTTCTGTAATTCCATGTTCTAAAGAGCAACCCTCAAAGGTTTTGGCCTTGGGACCCCTTCCACAATCTTAAAAATTACTGAGGGTCCCAAAGAACGTCTCTTTATGTGGATTATATTTATCAATATTTGCATAAGAAAGCAGAAATTTTCAAAATTGTGCGTTAACCCATTTTAAAAAATAATAGTAAACCTAATACCCAAAACATGTTAACATTTCTATTAAAATTAACATGTTTGTAAATTTTTTAAATATCTGTCTTAAAAGCAGTCTCCTGTGCTTCTGCATTCGGTCCTTTTGAGAGGTTGTTTTGCTTAAAGTAAATGAATAAGACCAGGCCTCACACAGATATGTAACTGGGAAAGAAAGTATTTTAATAGCCTTTCAGATAACTGTGGCTATTTTTCTTTTTTGCTACTACACTGTAGTTCGCTGCAGTGTGGAATTTGAAACTATACCAATGAACTTTTCATACTCTATTATGCAATTCTTCCAAATGTTGATACATTTACTTTTTTTTTTTGAGGTACTGGGGCCTCCTATGTGGAATTGAATCCAGGATCTCCTATGTGGGAAGCAGGCACTCAACCGCTTGAGCCACATCCACCCCCCACCCCCCATTTCCTTTTACAGTATCAAAAAAGTCATATTTGTCAAAATCATCACCATATAAGAAAGGGCTTCAGGGACCCTAGGGCTCCCCAGAGATACTTTAAGAACCACTTTTAACAGTTTGGCATATATCTCTCAAGACACTTTATACATATATCCAATTTTATATATTTTATAGCTACTATTACCAAATACAAATTTATATTAAGTACTGTTTAGTAGTTTATACTGTGAATATCTTTCTATGTCAGTAAGTTTTAAACAATTGCACAGTATTTCATAATCGATTTAACCAATCTTCTATTGATAAACGCTTGTACTATTATTGCCATGTTTTCACTATTTTTAAAAATTCCTACAATATACATCCATGAACACGTACTGTTACTTACTTGTGTGATATTTCTAAAAGATGAATTTGTAAAAATGAAATCATGGGGGAGCAGGGAGAGATGCCAGCGTCAACTGGTCCAAGTACTTGGGTATAAGGCATCCTTCCAAGTCCTCCCCAATCCCAGGCCTCAAACAGCAGATCATTCATCAAGGATTTTGTATCCAAGGCAATGAATGCGGGTATGGACACAGGTGGAACTGGAGGGAAAAATACGACTAACACATACTCTCAACACACAGTTGAAGGTTGGCTTGCGTTTTGTAGTTTTCTTGAATGGTAACCAATTAACTGAAATTCTCTTTCTGCAAGAGTAGATGCAGTTAAGGAAAAAAATCTGCAGCTAGGGGAGCGGATGTGGCTCAAGCAGTTAAGCACCCACCTCCCACAGGGGAGGTCCTGGTTCAGTTGCCCGTGCCTCATAAAACAAAAACAAAAACAAACAACAAGCAAACGAAAAAACCAACTCAAGGGAGCCAATGTGGCTTCAGTGGTTGAGTACTGGCTTCCCACATACAAGGTCCCAGGTTCAATCCCAGGCCCTGGCACCACAAAAAATAATAATAATAATCTGCAGCTAAAATTTAAAAAACTAAGCTCTTGGACAATACAGAGAAAATCTCATGTCAGTTTCTAGTGTTCTTCAGACAACTGGCCAAAACAAGCAAAACAAAGTAAGAGGCTGGTGTTCTTTCTGTTTTAAGGAATTGCTATGAATTTTTTCCCTTTAAAACTTGGACCAATTCCAAAAGTTACAGTACCTTTGTTCATGGCTTCTTTATGGAGGTGATGGCAAATGCAGGCAGCATTAGAGGCACTAAGAGCAAAACTAGGACTTCCATGAATTTATGTATTATGTTGGTCTCTGAAAATGTGCCAATGTAGAGACTTTATAATTAGAATTGCATATTTATGAAAATTTGAAAATGAGTGTTTCATCAAATTTAGTTTGAATTATCTATGAGTGTCATTTACTACTATAGGCTTAGTAAAAGGTAGAAGAAAATATCTACCATGTTGTAGAAGTGACCGCAATCATGTACTCAATGCACGATTTTATGTACTCTGTCAATTATTTTGTTCCTATTTACTCATTTTTTTTCTTCCTTTCCTTTCTTCTTCCCTAAGAAAAACAAAGGTTTAGTACTTGTAAAAGTAATTTTAATAGCCAATTATTTATGAGAGTAACCTGTACTCTAGCTGTTGACATTTAACCAACATAAGACTCACCTAGGCACTGCCGTTTGTTAGAGTGAGTAATGAAATAGGACTGTTGGTTTTGCTTTAATTAGCTGAAAACAAATAGAAGCTATAAAAATAGAGATTGTTCTTTGAAACTGTGAATTTCAAATTGGAAAGATTTGTTACCTATCTTTTTCAAAACTTTTCCTCTGGACAAAATGACCCGCTTGCTATCTGAAAACATAAGTTCTGGTGTGTTTAAATAAAAAACCTTGGGAAAAACAGAAATGGCATAGGAAAAGTACTTGGTAAACAGTAGTGACCAACACCAAATGTTTTCTTGCAGATTTTTACCATCTCTGACACCGATTAGGTCTTTGGGGGGATATATATGCAAGTAGATTAAGCATGACTAATATTATGTAAGCCGTATCTGGGAGAGATGTGTTACAAAGAGTTTGACACCTTGCCCAGATCAACTTTTGTAAAAAATCCTCTAGAGTGCGCTAGTATTAGAATCATGACTAAAGTGGGCGAGTTTTTACATGTATACCAACTAACAGTCTTACTGTTTTCCTTCACTAATTCTCCCAGAATTTCTTGTAAATCTAACTACGTGGGATGCATTTTTAGGCATTTTACTAATTTAATTCATGTGTAGACTTCATTTAGGAAGGAGGCCAACATCAGGAATGATGTCAAAATGCTGTTAACATGGAAAAAGAGATCCACTAATTTGGTTAAGTGTGTGACTTTTCCGGTGCGATTTTAAACATTTTTTTCCAAATTCAGATTGACATTCAGATATGTGTATCCATTCTATAAAACATATCATGTTAATCATAGTATATGTTTCTTAAAATACTACTTTTTGAATGGTAGTTTTAAAATAGAAGATATCCCACTTTTGCCAATAAATACAGAAAACCAACTTACATTCACCATTAACAAAGGGCTATATTTAAAACAAAATTTCACAGCTTGGTTTGTTGCTCTTAATACGTTGAGTACTGTTACCAGAAGAAATTCAAATACATATTTAATTTATCTTAAAAAATCATATAATAATCTTATGTTTGTTCTGATGCTAAGTAAAAAATAAAGAAATGACTTTGGCTATATGAAGTCCCTTTTGTGATCTATTTTATAAACATTAAAAGTTGAATTTCGATTCTACTTTGCTACTTAATAAAAAGCCATTTCAGAGTTTTGTTCTTTTTTATAAATGAAATTACAGGGTCAAAAGACAGACATCTATTAAAATTTAGAGGTATTACCAAACTGCCCTCCAAAAAAAAGGTACATCACTTTACACTCTTACCAGCAATGCCCCAGAGGGTGTATTTCAAATTATCACCATCACTATTATTATTTCTTTTCTTTTCTTTTCTTTTTTTAGGAGGTACAGGGGATTGAACCCAGGACCTTATTTGTGGGAAGCAAGTGTTCAACCACTTGAGCCACATCCGCTCCCCACTATTATTCTTTTTATTCTTTGCTGGTCTTTTAGGTAAAACAGGATACTGTGAAACTGCAATAGTAAATTATCTTACTAACCATCTTGATTTGCTTGAACTTCCATTTTATTTAGGGAATTATAAAGAAGAAACAGAGGTTAACTGCAGCAGGCTGACATACCAATAATCCTTTGCAGTGCTGATAAAAACCCCTGCCCCAGCCTGGAAGAACTATAAAAAGACTGCTGATGTTCACCGAATGGCCACAATCTTACATCAACATCCTGCTTGCTAATTAACGAGCTGGGCCTGAAGGACACCCTGCCCAAACAGCCCTTATGGCCCCTGTGGTAACCATAAATCATGTCCCCTTTATCCCTCCCATTCCCCCCACACCTTCCCTTTGTTTCAAGCAGCCATATAAGCTGCTCCCCAGCTCTTCCTTGCAAGCAGAACCCTCTTTTGGTGCCTGCTCCTGCATTAATGCAACTTTAGCTCAATAAACTTAGTCTGCAGCCCCCCCCTTTTTTTACATCTGTTTCCTTTTTTTTTTTTTACTTTTTTTCGTTTTTTTTTTTATTTCTTATATTGTTTTTTTTTCTCTTTTTTTTTATTTTTTTGTTTTTTTTGTTGTTGTTGTTCTTTTTTTCTTTTTTTCTTTTTTTTTTTTTATACATCTGTTTTCTTTTCAGCACAATACCTTAGCTGGCTTTCTTTTATCCTACTGTTTTAGTTTGCATACCTGTGGTTATAAGGGATGTTGAAACACCTTGCTGTTTCTCTTTAACTACATTAACTTGGATATTTTTCTCTCTAAGTAGAGCCAACATCTTAAGACCATACGCCAAACACCCTCTCTCCATGTATTCACGCGTGTATTCAGACAGTTCTCCTATCTCCATACGTATTCCATTAATCTTCCTCTCCAGTCTGGAACTGGCCTGGCATTTGCTAGATTCCCCGGAGAGATCACTGGTCAGAAGACAGGTCGTTGCCCGACCACCTGGCAACCCTCCCCAGGCCCACCGCCACCCCACTCTTCTGTCCAGGACCTCCCTCCACCAATCCCTGCAGACTTGGAGTGCTCTCACTGCAAAACCAGTCCAGTCCCTGGCTCCCGGAGTCAAGGAAGTGAGCAAAGTGCTCATAAACACCGAAAAGGCAGCATGGCTTAAGGAACTTCTGCAGAACCATTAAGGCAGGCTAAGGGTTTTTCTGTCTCCAAAGCTCCTGGGGAACAGTGATCATTTCTGTGTTAAGTGTCTGCTGGGAAAAGACCACCAGGAGAGAATGAGCAACCTCCAGGAGCCAGGCCTAATCATCACGAAGGCAGAAACATCTGGAGCCTGGGGGCAAAGAACGGGGGTGGGGAGGAGGACTCTCAGGAGTGACACTGGGTCGACACTGGTCGGAGGAGCCAAATATCTGACCTAGTCAGCCTCAGGGTCATGAAAATCCTGGCTTTTCAAAACGGGGCTCGGAAGTTTCCAGGAGGCGAAACTCCAGAGCTTCCAACTGCTGCTTGGCCTGGGGAACCGCAAGGTAAGCCGCGGTGCTCCTGGAGCCTTCTCTGAATTTCCTGCGCCCCCGCCTCAAAGGCCCACGGCAAGGCCAAGAGGCGGGGGCACCGGGAGGGGTTCTCGCTGCCAGAAGGGCTCGGCCGCCTCGGGGGTTCCAGTTAAGGCACCCTGGACACGAGGAGGCGCCAAAAGAGGGCACTTACATGCCACAGATAAATGACTTTAACCAAAAAAGAAAGAAACGATAAGGCAGAAGGGTTGTACTACTTGTAAGATACGTTAGGAAAAATACTAATTTATAGTATTAAATTAACACTCTACAGGTAGCTACGCTAATATATAAAAGTTCAAAGCTGTACCAAAAATACAGCGTTCAACAAGATGTTATTATCAGGGTGATATCTGGGTAAAAATACAACCAAGGCAAACTACAGACAGTAGTGTAAAGTAATACATTAAAAAACTTCCATCGATGGTAAAAAAACAAAGGAAGTATGCTAAGTGAAAGAAACGGTGACAAAAATAGTTTGACGCCATCTATACAAAATGTAAATACATATGAATTATAGAGATGAAAATAGATTATGTATGGCAGGAGAAGGAAAAATGATTGAAAAGTGAGTACTAAGGGGTAGGTTTTTTTTTCTTTTTACTGTTTGTTTTTGTCTTTTGTTCTTTTTTTTCTTCTTTCTCTTTTTGTGGAGTAATGAAAATCCTCCACTATTAACTGAAGTGATGAATGCACGACTCTGATTATACCAGTTGCCATTGATTGTACACTTTAGATGGAGTGTATGGTTTCAATAAAATTGATAATAAAATGAAAAAACATATAATGTTCAGTCCTTTAAATCTTCAAATCTTGGGACTATACCCGTAACCTAACTTCAATTGCAAACATCAAAAGTGAGTATGAACCATGGACTATAGTTAGTTGTACAATTATAAAAATGTGCTTTCATCAGTTATAACAAATGTACCACACTAATGCCAGGTGTTAATAATAGGTGGTATGGGAACTCTGTATTTTATACATGACCATTCTGTAAACTCACAACTTCTCTAATTAAAAAAAAAAAAGTGAACATGAGGCCAAGACTACTGCCTGCCATTACCACCCCTTTCCCCCCTCCATTTATGTGTTTTCACATGCACAAACTAATATATTCTTTTTGTGGATATTGGGACAGAGACAAGTACTAAAGGCGGTAATTATGGCCTAAAAACTTTAACAACTATTGTAACCAAAGCCTGATTTTTGATGGACTGAGGCCCAAGAAGACCAAACTTGCACCATTCTTCCTTTTCCTCTGCCAGTTCTTTGCATTAAATGGATTTTACAACAACTAGGTATGGCTGTGCAAGTGTCCTCAGGGACATGAAGGAAACACATTGCATGGGTGGTCCCCCAACCTGTGACAGAGCCAACTTTTTCTTTAGGCACAGCAGACACTAAAGGCATGAGGGGTAAAGAATCACTCTGCTACAGCTGAAAGGATCCTTTGTGGCATCTAATTCTCACGTTCCCAGTAGGACATCTGTAGCCCAGAAGAGTGAAGTGGCTTGCCTAAATTATACTGCATAATTTAATAACAGAGAATTTGAACTCTTCACTTCTGGTTTATGCTCTTCCCACCTCTTAAAGAGCTTGTTGCTTTTGTTTGTTTTAAAAAAAAAAAAAGCAGATTCTGATTCAGTGGGTATAAGTTGGGACCCAGAAACCTGCATTTTAGCAAGCAACCTAGGGTATTCTGGGGCTGGTGGCCCATCTTTTGAGAATACTGCATTAAATCATGCTGGTGGGAAGACTATGGAATCAAAAAGGTCATCTTAAAGGCCATTCCCAGCCTCCTCTGATCAAATTTAATTAAGAATGTTGCACTGGGAACTAATGCTGTGTATTGCAGGTGGCACCTAACAGGCCTGACATGAGACAGGATTTTCACCATCAACCCTTTTAAAAACTCAAACCTCCTTCCTAAGACACTGGTTTCTCAAACAGGGAAAGGACCCATCTCCTCTGGGGTATCTGCTATTCAAGCTAACACTTGTCTCCTGGAATACAGGTCATTGGAGAAGCTCATTAGTAGGTAATCTGGAGGCATCTCATTGCAGACAAGAGGTTGTTTTGTTGTTCCAACTAAAATGTAGGAAAGATAAAGTGTTGATGGTTCCAGAAATGAAACTTTTTCTTAGCCTAAGTTCTTCACCAGACCTCTGCAGTTCAGAAACCCAAAAGCTCTGGTGGATGATTTCCCACTCATGCCCAAGCAAAATAGCGGCTTGATATGTAAAGGGGAAAAAAGGAAGAAAGAAAGAAAATGAAGAAAATGAGGCAAAGAAGTTCCTAGTCAAAGCAAGCAAAACCCAAGAATACTGAAGGATGCTGACCTCAAAGATCTCCTCGTCCAGGGCTGAGACTCTCAGAGACTATATTCTCCTGTTACTCTTTTGAGTATTTATAAGCTTGATTACCCTCAGAGAGCTGCTGGGAGGGAAGGTCTATGTAGAAATCTGTGCAAGGGATGATCTGTAAAGGACGCCATAAACCACATTTGAAAAGCCAAAAGATATTTACATAGCACAGGTAGCCCAAAAGTTTAGCAGATAAAACCCTTCAAATTGTGGGTTCCTTGAGGGCAAACTATTTTTATATAAAAATGGTCTATGGTAGGCGTCCATCATCTGACCAGCAGACCCCTGCTCCATTTCTTTGGGGGGACTTCCCCTTCACATGGTTACATCCGATTATTAGTCAAATATGCTCCTGCCCTCAGGCACTATTAACTGTTCTAGGGCTGAGCACTGACTGGCATAATTCCATAATATTTACCAACTGGGACTAAGAAGTGTGGCAGAAACTGAGAACATGGAGACTATTAGCAGTCATGTTCAATAATGGGGCAGGCAGGGAGAATACAGTGCACTTTCTGGGTTCCCCATTCATCCAGCTCTTTAATGAAATTCTTTTACAAAAGCTAGTTTATGGGAAGCAGGTGTGGCTCAAGCGATTGGGCTCCCATCTACCATCTGGGAGGGCCCAGGTTCGATTCCCAGGGCCTCCTGGTAAAGACGAGTGCCTCTCTCCTACAATAGAGGTCCCGGTATTGGTTCCTGGTGCCTCCTAAAGAGAAGATGAAAAGACAAGCAGATATATAGGGCACACAGCGAATGCAGACAGTGAGTGCAAAAGCAATGGGGAAGGGGGATGGGGGAGTAAATAAATAAAAATTTATTAATTTTTTTTAAAAAAGCTAGTTCCCATTGAGTTTCTATTGCCAATACGGGGTCCTTGGTCATGAAAAATGAGACTGGTCTAAACGAAAGCAATCATGTTGTTGTAAAGATGCCCAAATCTCCCAGACAGTATAAGCTCCTTAACATCTACATATTCCCTACTCATTCTTGGACTCCACAGCACTTTAGACCCAACACATCCAGTAAACGGCTATTCAGTGTGCTCTAGAAGTACTCTAAAGTAAAAAACAAACTAACAAAATTGCGCTTTTCTTTATAATGGGTATTTTCTGGTCTACAGAGCAATAACCATCCGAGTAACCCTTCGTAGCTTTCCAATTAGGCCTGCTGGGGGAAGGGAGGGGAACTCACTAGTTGTACAGAATTTAACAGACGGGTGATTACTAGACCAGGAAGTGTTGAAACCTGGAGTTAAACCACAGCTGGCAGAGCAGGGCGGGGCATCACCAATCCTGGGACAAAGCCCTCGGCTCCGCCCATGTCCCGACACCCTGGACACTAGCTCTCCCCCGGCGCCAGCCTCCCTGCTCTCTTCTCCCTTTGAGATTTCATTTACTCCCTCCACTTCGACCATCTCTTCAAATCAGTCACCTCCAGGCCAAAAATCTCTCTTCCAGTCTCCAGCTGCACATTCTGAAATGTTTAACATATTCTTCCTCTGATGAAATGGCAAACCACCTTCCCCTGGAAGAACCCCACTTTCCAGTGATTAATTATGATGGCTCAAAACTTCGTTCATCGCTGCCATACAATGCATGCAATGCAGTCATTGAAGACATGACTTTAGAATATATATTGCAACAGAAAAATGTAACAGATGCCAAAATAATGCAAACCATAATGGATAATGTAATCCATATGGGTGTGTGAGTGAGTGAGTGTGTGTGTGTGTGTGTGTGTGTGTGTGTGTAGGCATTATCATGCAATGGTTAAACAGAACTTTGGAGCCAGACAGACCTGGTTAGGTCTGTGACCTTAGGGAAGTTGCTTAAAATCTGAGCATCTGATTGTTTAAGATATAAAATAGGTAAGAGGGAAGCGGCTGTGGCTCGATCAGTGGGGCTCCCGTTTGCCATGTGGGAGGCCCCGGGTTCGGTTCCCGGGGCCTCCTGGTGAGGGCAGGCCCGCCCGCACGGCGTGGTTGGCTGGCCCGGTGAGCGCAAGCAGCAAGGGGGGGATAAATGAATAAATAAATAAAATCTTAAAAATAAATAAATAAATAAATAAATAAAATAGGTAAGATTTTGAGTACCAATCTCATGTAGAAATTATAAGGATTAAATAAAATACTGTATTAAAATCATTTACATTATGCCTACAAAGGAGATATTCCAAACTATTAACAGTGATTATCTCTGGGTGCTAGAATTGAGCAATATTTTATTGTTTTGCTTAGCTGTACTTTCCATATAAAATCTTAAGTCAGCTTTGATTCCTTTTTCATCACCTTCTCTGTCCCTAATATTTAATCAGCAACTCCTGCAGCTTCTGCTTCAGAAGTTTCTCCCACTTGATTCTTCTTTCACATGTACCTCACACCACCCTGCTGGAGGCTCTCATTATTTCCTCCATAGGTACCTCGAGGATCTTCTCAACTACTCTCCCACTTCTAGCCTCTCCCTCATACACCCAGCTTTCAAAGTATGAATACATCTCTGGTAAGCACTTTTTTTCCCTCCTGTTTAAAACCCTCCTTTGCCTATACTCAAGGCTTTCCACACCCTACTCCATCATCTTCCCAGCCCCCAATCTCTCTCACAGGTTTAAGAATACACTCTGTGTGCTATTCAGACGGGAGTCCTCACAGTTCTGGCTTTGCGGCTACTTTCCTATCTCCATTGTCCCTTATTAAAATCCAGTCACACATCGGAGGTTGCGAGGATCGAATCCCAGTGAAGACAGGAGGAGAAGGATGAGAAGAGAGGGCAGGAAACGGACACAGAGAGTTGCCCAACGAATGGACACAGAAACAGCAAAAACGGGGGGAGGGGGGTGGTAAAAACGGATAAAAGTAAATAAATAAATAAATCCTTAAAAAAAAGTATAGGGGAGTAAGATACGGACTATACTTAGTAATACTTTGATGATGCTCTTTCATGATTTGTTAACAAATGCTTCACAACAATGCAGGGTGTTTGTGGTGGGTGATGTGTGGGAGCCCTGTATGATGTTATGTATGTTTGTTTTGTAAGTTCACAATGTTTACTGAACACTTAGAGTTTACGTATGTTCATGTATGAATGAGATACTTCAATAAATTGTTTAAAAAAAATCCTATCGCCTTCTACCTTGCCACATCACGGCAACTTCACGAGAAGAAGCCTTCTCCCCTGGAAGGCATTCCTTTCTGTGCTTTTACAGGGCGTTCCTTTGAAGGCACTCTCTGCTGTGACATCTACTTAAGTCCTTGGTCACAGATTTGATGCTGGGGCTTCAACTGAAATAGATCCACACAGACTACTCCGCAGATAATTCAGGAATGAACTTCCAGTTCTTATCTTGCAGGGCGTCCAGCTGGAGCCTCGGTGTGAGCTGCTCCTGTTCTCAGAAGACTGTCCACTCAGACCCACTGCCCCAGGTTAATCTTTCTGGACAAGCAAAACCCGTTTCAAAATCTAGAACATCAGGGTGCTTTTAAACATCTTGTGGCATTTCTTGAAAAAGACTTGTCAAGGCTTGTAGCTGTACCTTACCTTTATCTCAGTTAAATATCAGACAGAGCAGAGACAGATGCTTATTCTCCTTGTGCTCCAGTTAGGTTTAGAGAGCACTCGGGTCCAAGGCATAATTATAAGGCTGTGGCTATACTTTACTCACACAAGGAGGGACCTGGAAAATTACTCTCGGGAATTGCACATTGAATCCCAAGCCGCCAGAGTAAGTCTCCAGACCTGTATTTAGAACTAGAACTTCACAATAAGAGAGGCTCTGAGGTTTTTCCTGTTTCTTGTTCAAGTTTGGAATGTAAATAATCTGGGAGGGGTCTTCCTCTTCTCACACCCATGTTTATGCTACATCCAAATTCAGGCTGTAAACAGATTAGCTGTAGAGTTAGCTCATTAAAACGCAGTTCACCAGCTGCACAAAGCTGATGTCAATTAAAATTAATGAATAAAAAATGGATGGCTTGGAATTTACATGGTTCTGTAAGAAGTTTAGAAAATCTTTTCAGAGAATTGGAAATCGCCTCCACGCCAGCTCGAGTGGGAAAACTTACAGAGTGTGAGGTCTGCTTTTCTGAATTCAATCAACTCTCAGCTTTCAGAACAGATGTGCCCCTTTAAAAAAGTATGCAAATACTGAATTTTTCTAAACAATATCTCAAAATGCACTAGATGAATATTTGAAGGATTCGGATGATAAATCTCTACAAATTTGTTTCTAGGGAAAATCAGCTCTCATATATTTCTTTAAATTTATTATTAATCTAAATAAAGTATTACCTCTACTGGGGGAGTGAGAGAACATGAACTAAGCAAAGCAAAGGGCAGACTTAAAGGCGAGGGGGGAGCTGTAAAAGTGATCAGGGACCCGGCAAGAGGGTTGCAAAAAAAGGAAGTTCTGTTCTCTCCTGGCCGGGCTTGAGCCTGTAAGAGAAAGCTGGGAAAGGCTCATGGGTGCCTGAATCCCTGCCTTTGCCCTGCTTTTAGCGTCACCCTAAAAATCGAGTGCCCAGATTCACACCTGATGTGAAAAATAAATAAAAAATAAAACTAAACTAAGCGCCTTGTTTGGAGCTCATACACAACCCAAAGAACCCACGTGGACTTCACTCCAGACGCGGAGGGTAACCACATCCCGGTTTTCAGCTCGGGCGGGAATAAGCTTCACTGAGCTGCGAGAAGGGGGAGCCGCCCTCCCGCGCACGGGGAGCTCTGGCTATCACAGCCAGCCTGGGGCCCGAGCCCTCCCGGCGGTAATCCGATTCTGAACGGACTGCGGGGGAGGGGGAGGGTGCTGTCTACACTCGCGGCGGAACAAAAAGCTGTCCTCTTCAGGGGAGGACAAGGCAATCTACACGCTCCTAACCACTCCGGTGAAAGGTTTTTGGGTGCAAGGCGTGCTTCTCTCCGGATGCAGGTGACGAAGCCCTCCCCAGCCCGCAGCCCGCAGCCCGCAGCCCACGCCTCCCGCTGCCTGGTTTCCGCACGCCGTCTGCGAAAGCTGACCCGGGAGCCGGAGACCCTCCCTGGCCAGAGTCCAATCGCGGGCACAGCGTGCAAATAAACGCGGGGAGAGGGCGGTCGAGAGGACAGTCGCCTTCTTTCGGCGCCCGCGCCCGGGGCAACAGAGCCAGAGGGGCGCGGGGACTTTCTGGGCTCCCCGGGCGACCGCACACTCGCCCGGCCCGCCGGAGCCCCCGCTTACCATCTCCTTGCGGAGCAGCGCCAGCGCCGCGTCCAGGTTGGGGGGCTTGGCGGGCAGCGCCGCCGCCCGGCCCCGGCCGCCGCCCGCGCCCCCGCGGCTCAGCTCGTCCTGGATGCGCGACTTCTGCGCGTAGAGCCGCTCCAGGTGCCGCCAGCCCCCCGCCGCGCCGCCGCCCGCCGCCGAGTGGAGCAGCCCGCTCAGGCTCTTGGGCAGCGGGGGCAGCCCGTCCACACGCAGCCCCCGAGCCGCCCCCTGGCCGCCCGCAGCCCCCGCCGCCGCCGCCCCGCTCATGCCGCCGCCGCGCCGCACCGGCCCCGCGCCCCAG
>JAKSZT010026446.1:976541-1044180 GCA_026826555.1 Tolypeutes matacus
CTCTAGCTCTAGCTCTAGCTCTAGCTCTAGCTCTAGCTCTAGCTCTAGCTCTAGCTCTATATCGGGCTCATATTATATTTCTATTGGACAGCCCTGGCTGAATCAAGTCCTGGGTTCCCAGGAGATTACAATTCAGACATACATTTATGAAGGGGTTAAAAACAATACAAAGCCTTATTGAACAAGACAGGTGCCAGTGTAGAGTGCTGCAGACTCCAGGAGTTCATAAAGGGGTCATCACTACAGAAAGGCCTTGTAGAGAGAGTTGGACTTCTTTGGCCTTTCAGGATGTAAGAGGGAGGGAGAGGGCATTCTAAGATGGGCCAACATGAGCCAACATCATGGAGGTGAGGACTGGGGGTGTGAGTAAGATGATACTCCAACTAGGGCTAAGGCTCTTGGGCTTCCTCTGAGGCGGTAATGAAGACAAATCTCTTTTCAGTGAAGGGGTGACTTGATAAAATATGTGTTTAAGAGTATTGACATGGCAACGGTACAGTATGCATTAAATTGGGGAGAGAGAAGAGATGGCGCACTGAAAGAAGCTAATGTTTGCATGGTACTTGCAACAGTTTGTTATGATTTATGAATTCCAAAAATAGGTATTGGATTATGTTTGTGAACTGGTCTGTACCCGGGTGTGATTAAATTATGGTTAGGGCTTTCATTGGGCCACATCAGTAGGACATTGAGTCTCTGCCCCCTTGGTGGGCAGGGACTCACAGATAAAACTACACAGCAGAATAGAAGAGTTAGTTGGAGTTTTGATGTTGAAGTTCTGATGCTGAGTTTTAATGCTGGAGCCCAGGGAGGTAAGCACACAGAGGAGATTCATCTTGAGGAAGGAGAGAAGACCTCAGGAAAAGAGACGAGCCGTTTGCCTGATAGTCTACAGCTGGCCTGTGGAGACACTCAAGCCTGATCCCAGAGAGAAGCAAGCCCCAGGAAGAGAGGAACCCAGGAAGCCTGAACCCTTGCAGACATCAGCAGACATCTTGCTCCAATATGTGGCAACAAACTTTGATGAGGGAAGTAGCTTATGCTTCATGGTCTGGTAACTGTAAGCCTCTACCCCAAATAAATACCCTTTCGTAAATGCCAACAGATTTCTGGTATTTTGCATCAGCATCCCTTTGGCTGACTAATACAGTAGTCACACAAGGACAGACATGTAAACACGGAACCAAATCGAGAGTTCAGAAATCAACCCTCACATTTATGGTCAATTGATTTTTTTTTTTTTTTACCAGGAGGTCCCAGGGATCGAACCCAGGTCCCTCCATATGGGAGACGGACGCCCAACTGTTTGAGCCACATCTGTCCCCCTAGTCAACTGATTTTTGACAAGGGTGTTCAAGTCCACTTAATTAGGAAAAAATAGTCTCTTCAACAAATGGTGCTGAGGAAACTGAATATAAATATGAAAAAAAAAAAAAAAAAAACAGAATGTGGACCTGTATCTCACACCATATACAAAAATAAACCCAAAATGGATCAAAGACCCCAAATATAAGAACCAGAACTATAAAACTCCAGAAGAAAACATGGGAAGCAGCTTCAGGATCTCGTGTTAGGTAATAATTTCTTAGACTTTGCCCAAAGCACAAGCAACAAAAGGAAAAATAGATAAGTGGGACCTTACTAAAATTAAAAACATTTGTGCAGCAAAGGACCTTATCATGAAAGTAAAATGACAACCTACAGAATGATAGAATATATCTGGAAACCATCTATCCAATAAGGGTTTAATATCTAGAATATATAAACAAATCCTACAACTCAACAACAAAAAAGACAGCCTAATTAAAAAATGGTCAAAAGACTTATATAGATATTTCTCCAAAGAGAAAAAAAAAAACACATGAAAAGATGCTCAACATCATCAGCCATTAGGGGAATGCAAATCAAAACCACAATGAGATATCATTTCACACCCTCGAGAATGGCTAATGTTTTTTAAAACAGTAAAATTGCAAGTGTTGGAGAGGATTTGGATAAATAGGAACACTCATAATTGTTGGTGGGAATGTAGAATGGTGCAGCTGTGGAAGACAGTTTGGTGGTTTCTCAGAAAGTTAAGTATAGAATTACCATATGACCCAGCAATTCCACTTCTAGGTATATACCCAAAAGAATTGAAATCAGGGACTCAAACAGATCTTTGCACACCAGTGTTCATAGCAGCGTATTACAATTGCCAAAAATGGAAGCAACCCAAGTGTCCATCATCTGATGTATGGAGAAACAAAATGTGGTCTATATATGGAGTCTATAAAATGGAATATTATTCAGGAGTAAAAAGGAGTGAAGTCCTGATACAGGCAACGACATGGATGAATCTTGAATACATCACGTTGAATGAAATAAGTCAGACACAAAAGGACAAATATCGTATGATCTGATTGATATGAAATCATCAGAATAGGCAAATTCATAGAGTCAGAAACTAGAATACAGGTTACCAAAGACTGGAGCGGGTATTGAGAATGGGAGTTAGTGCTTAGATTATACAGAGTTTCTATATGGGGTGGTGGAAATGTTTTGGTAATAGATGGTAGTGATGGTAGCACAACATTGTGAACATGAACTAACTACACTGAATTATATATTTGAATGTGGCTAAAAGGGGAAATTTTAGGTTGTATATATGTTACTAGAACAATTTTTTAAAAAAGAACATAGGACTGATAACACATACAGCGAACCCTAATGTAAACCATGGACTATAGTTAATAGTACACTTAAATAATATTCTTTCATCCATTGTAATAAATGCACCACACTAATGCAAGGTGTTAATAATAGAAGAGAGATGCAGGAATTCTGTGTTTTCTACGTGATTTTTCTGTAAACCTACAACTTCTCCAATAAACAAAGAAGCTAATGTTTTAGTCCATGGAGGAGTTAAACCTGGTCCCTTGACCAAGGTACTGGCTTTGAGGATGGAAAGGAGACAAAGTATAAAAGAGATTTTTAAAAGAACTTATAGGGAAGCGGCTGTGGCTCAATCAGTAGGGTTCCCGTTTACCATATGGGAGGCCCCGGGTTCGGTTCCCGGGGCCTCCTGGTGAAGGCAAGCCCGCCTGCACGGCGTGGTTAGCTGACCCAGCGAGCACAAGCAGCAAGGGGGGGAGAAATGAATAAATAAATAAAATCTTTAAAAAAAAAAATAAATAAATAAATAAAAGAACTTATAGGACTTGACTGGTTGTATCCTGAGATTTGAGAATTGTCCTCCCTGACTATTCATGGTCTCACTATCATCCTGAGTACATGAGAGTTGAGAGCACGAGGATAGCAGTCACTGGGGCTGTCGCACAAAATAAAAGCCATTCAGATGACAAGTTTCACATTGAAACAAGCAATTCAAATCCCTTCCTAACAGTCCCAGCGTTTCCAAGAATCCTTTGCTTGGGGCATTATTTGCAAACCCTGTTGGGATAACAGCTTAACTAAAACTAAACATCACGGAGTTTCCCCACTTGGCTCAGCTCACTATTTAAATGAATATCAAATAACGGGGTTAAAATTCACTGGACAAAAAGTTGAGGAAGGCTGAAAATGCCTGACCCTCATTGGCCAGGAATGCTCACAAAGAGCAAAGGGGAATTGGAATGTAAATAGAATCAGGAGCACCAAGCAGAATTAATTCAGACAAAGTCTTCAGTGTTCCATCAGCAGAGTGAAAGTGAAATGTACTTTACTCGACTTTACAAATGAATCAGATTGAGCTCTACAATAAATTCTCTGCAGAAAAGAACAGTGTGGTCCAGTAAATAAGCTACTACCATTTTTATTTTTCTAGCGGAAAGTTTGGTTCCAAAGTTTAATTAACCAGTAAAATAGATTTAGTCACTCCAGGCAAAGTTATTCAGAATAAATTGAAAATAACTTGTAGAGCAATGTCCTTCCTTTCATCTGTTCCAGATACCCTGAGATCTACCACAGCTGTTCATTTGTTTCACTCTATTGATTTATTCACTTCCTATTTTTTTACTTACTATTTATTAAATATGTACTATCTGCCAACTACTGTGCTATGTGGTGGAGATACGAACAGTCGCTCCACTGAATAAAGAAACTCACAAGTTAAATGTAAGTAATTGGTACTGTGGTTGAAGGGGAGGCAGATGAAGCCCAGTCTTAGGGCAAGGGTAAGGCACTGCAGGTTTAGGGTTGTATTCCAGAAAGATCTTTTTGGCAGAGTTGTAGAGAACAGATTAGAGGATTTGTGCCTTGCTGTCATTGAATCCAGTTAGACTATCGTAACAGTTCATCTGAAAAGGTAAGTGCCTAAACCATGGTAGAAGCAGTGGGGATGCATTATTCATTCATTCATTCATTCATTCACTAATTTATTCATTCAGTAAATATCTCTTGTACACCAATTATGTGCTAGGCACTATGCTAGATATTGGGAATATAGCAGAGAACAAAGGCATGGAGCTTTCTGTTTGGTGGGGGTGGAGGACAAGGGTAAACTGATAGATATTAAGGATGTGGAACTAACAGTGACTGATTAGATATGGGGTAAGAACGAGAAGTCAAGGATGAGCCCCAGATTTCTGTTTCAGGCAGCAGGGTGGTTGGTGGTGACACTCCCAAAGATAAGGAGCACAGGGAGGACGAAACATCTTCGAAGGAAGATGAAGTTGGTTTGATACATAATGAGTTTTGAGGTACTGGTGGAACTTCCCATCAGAAGTACGGTTGGCAGATAAATATATGGGTCTAGTTATCAAGAAAGAGGTCACTTCCTTCTCGCCCTCCCATGATGGGTTCTAGGCAAGACTGTGAAGTAGAGGAAGAGCTCTCAGTGCTTCCCTTATTCTTAGAGCCTGCCCTTGGCATAATCTCCTCCTGTCATTTGCCATGATCTTTAGGCTATTTGCCTCTATCAGATACCCACCCTTCCCACCTGGGGCCTCATTTCCAGCTTTGAAGGTCCCCCCAGCTCTCTTCTCTTCCCTATTCTCAGCCAACTTCTTTCATCCCTTCAGTGTCTAGCTGAATTCTGATTGCCTAAGTGCAGCCATTCACCCACCAGATAGCCAACCAGATTATGGAAACTGTCCTGAATAAGAACAGTTGTTCTCGTCAACTGCCCAAGACAACACTCTATTTTTCCCTGCCCTGGGTGCTCTACAAGCTGTTGGCTCCAGCCGGCCAGTAAGCTTGGCTTCCATACCTGTTTCTGGCTCCCTCTGGTGCCCTATTCATGCCCTTGCTTTTGGGGGCCTCCCTACTCCGTCCCCCATCCTATGGAACCCACTAGCCAGGCCAGGTCCTAGGCCTGCTAGAGGAGAATTGGAGAGGTTCTGTATTTCTAGGTGTCAACTAATCTTGCAAACGAATGCTCTTGGGGAAAGAAGTGGACCTGGGGAATTGAATTTACAGTTTTTTATTTTTATTTATTTTTATTTTTATTATTTTTTTATTTTTTTTTAACCAGGAGGTCCCGGGGATCGAACCCGGGTCCCCCCATATGGGAGACAGACGCCCAACCAGTTGAGCCACATCCGACCCCCAGATTTACAGTTTTAAGCTACTTGATGGCAGAGCTGCACTTTGCTCATCATGGAATCATCCAAAGCAGTTAGAAAACGGCAAAGCACCTAGTAGGTATTTTTAAAATATTTTTAAATTAACCCTAAAAGTGGAGATTTTAAGGCAGATAAGAGGGAAAGGTGATGTCATAACAAGTGGACTGGAAAGAGGATGCTTTGGTGACATGCAGGGCTTTTTCTTTTTTCCTTTAAATTGTGTCCTCTAGTCCACAAACAATTTTTGCCAATTGTGTAGCAGTCCAAATGTAAGTTCCATGAAGCAGGGACTTTGACAGTCTTGTTCACTGCTGTGGCCCCAGGGACAGAGTAGACACTCAATAATTATTTATTGAATAAATTATCCCTTGATTTGGCTCTTCAATTCTCCTAGATGTCATAAGAGACCTTTTAGATTATTATGTCTTAGCGCTGCACTCACTAAATTTCTAATCCAGAATATAAGCAATCTCCTTCAGGAAGTGAAGGCTCTAATCTCAAAAATTTGTCTGGGGCTTCCTTTTAATCAGATCTGCCAAATTATTATTGCAGTAATTCGCCAAAATGATGAACACAAAGGGAAAAAGGAGAAGCACCTGTTTTCTAGGCCTTTTAGACAACATGGAATTGTTTCTTTAGCCACATCCATACAAACATACAAGAAAAGCGACAGTGTAGACATCAAGGGGATGGCCACTGTTCAAAAAGAAATACCCACAAACGTTAAGATGGCAAAACCAGAAAGTCCACAGGGTTGCCCAGCATGCTGTTGGTATTTTTGTGAACAAACAAGGGCAAGATTCTTGCCAAGAGAATTAATGTACGTATTGAGCATATTAAGCTCTCTAAGAGTGGAGATAGCTTCCTGAAACATGTGAAGGAAAATGATAAGAAAAAGAAGAAAACCAAAGAAAAAGTCCCCTGGGTTCCACTGAAGTGCCAGCCTGCTCCACCCAGAGAACCAACAGAAAGGAGCTGAGCTGCTGGAACCTCTTCCCTACAAATTCAAGGCATGATAGGTGTAATAATAACAATAAAAGACTTCTAGACTGTAAAAAAAAAAATGTCCTGGGACTTCTGCCTCTGGCCATAATAAAGTTATTGGTACCAGAGGCACTCTACTGCCATAAACAACTAGAAAACTGGATAAAATATAGGAAACAGCTGTTTTCAGATACTGGACAACAAGCAAAGAAGAACTGAGATCCCTTAGAGAACGACAATGAATAAGGTGAGTCCTATGATTACTCTGGTTGCTTTCCTGCACAGAGATGGGAACCCAAGCAAAGAACAGAGGTTTCATGAGCTGAAGAGCCTGAGATAGAAATGTGGAGAGTCAGAGGCCACAGGAGATCATAGTGGGGAGTGTCAGGGAGGAGGGACCATGCAGAGAAAGTTCTCGAGAAGACTGCTGCACACCTAGTTGCACACAAATGGAGCGACCTGCGAAGAAGCATGAGTGAGAAGCACAAGGTTGAGAGATGGTCCACTTCTGACTGACCGGAGGGGAGAAGCCTGGTTGGTCACTCAGGACATTCATTAGAGAAACCAGAAGCTTCACTTCTTAGTAGTAGGACTTTACTTGCCCTGGATAAATACATTTATTGTATTTAAATTAACCAATTTTCCAAGAATTGGCTTACTTTTTAGCAACACAAAAACTCTTATTTCTGGGGGGTCAGATGTAGCTCAACTGGTTGGGCGTCCGTCTCCCATATGGAGGGACCCGGGTTCGATCCCCGGGACCTCCCGGTAAAAAACAAAACAAAACTCTTATTTCTATTTTTCTTAATGTTTAAATACACAGCGTAACTATTTTCTTCATGCCCAGCTCCTCCAGAGACACCTGATATCATCAGTTCATGGGACTTAAAGTTAGCAATTTATGTATTTTATTAGGAAAATTTATAAAATTATAGTTTAATATCAAAAGAATATTTTATGCACTTCTATTTGGGAAGCACTGCATGCTTTCTTTTTAAAACGTATACTATTTTAATAAAAAAGTAAATGTTAATTTTTTAAAGTCACAAATGATCCACATGAAGAAGAAAATAAAAATTATCTAAAATTCCCCCACTCGTAGACGGCTACTCTTTGTACTGTGTAACTTTTAAAGAGCACTTTCTCATACATTATCTCATTTGATCATCACAACAACCCATTAAGAAGAATAAGTGCACGTTAGAACCCATTTTTAGGGATGAAATTAAGTGGCCTGCCCAAGGACATGCGACTTAATGGCCAGGAAGCCAGCTCTGGCCCCCGCTACCCTGACTCCAGATGCTTCTGGGCCCCAGCAGCTGCAGTTCCCAAGGAAAACAGGTCCCCAAACAGTCTTCACTTGGCTTTTCTAATAGGGTTTAACAGAGGCCAAGGAAACAGTTCAATTGTATCGTGCAGATAAACTTTTTTTTTTTTCCAGATAAACTTTTTATACTTAAATAGTTAAGGAAATCCTTTCCGGAAAATAAAACAAAATGCTCTCAGAACAAGTCATTTTTCCCTAAGTCAGAGAAAGAAGATGGGCTTCATTTAACGTGTAGGTAGTAGTTTATAAAAGAGAGGGGAATATACCCTAGTTTATACGCAGCAAGTAAACAAAGTAGACTTCCATGTAGATCACGGTAGCCGAGATCAAGAATTACATTGTGGCAACACAATGTGGTGAATAATGTGGCTATGAACATATGGCAACATGGATGAACCTGGAGGACATTATGTTGAGTGAAGCAAGTCAGACACAAAAGGACAAATACTGTATGAATGCATTACTGTGAACCAAATATATTGTGTAATATATTGTTTGATTCACACACACACACACACACACACAATTACATGTATCCATTACATTTAATTGAGAAATGTATATATTTATTCATCTGTGTTTACTTTTTAGTTTTTAATTGTTTATGTTTTCAATTATTAAATGTGCAAAATAAAGTTAAAAAAAAAAAAAAGAATTACATTGTGATAATGTAATGATGCAACTAAGTAGGTGAAGGGAGGTCCCTGTGAGGCAGGTTAGGATAGGGAAAAGGGAAAACACAGCTGGGACCTGGCAGCGACAGGGCTGCGAGACCCCGCCCGTAAACTCCCTGAAGGGAAGGCTGCTGCTTGAAAACAAAGCCTGAAAGACCCCAGGGAGACCCTGGCCAGGAGGTTCCATTTGGAACTCTTTCCAGGGTCAAGGGGCAACCCCGGATATCTCCAAACAGACCTCCCCATTGGCCCCCTGAGAGCTGACAGGTGGGGCAACCAATCAGAACAGCAAACAGCTGGGGCCCCTCCCCAACATTAGGAAGACTGCGGGGGTGGGGGGGGGAGGCTTTAAAAGGCCTAACCTGGGCCCCACGTGCGTGCCTCACCCTGTGGCACGCTTGCACCCTTGTCTCAGGTTGCTTACTCATCTCTTTGCTTGTGTCTTAATAAACCCTACTCCCTTGCCTGCCCTATAGGTGTCCTTAAATGCTTTTGTGTGACATAGCCCAGAACCCATGGCGTTCCACTAATTCCTGAAATTTAAATGGTCATTTTGGAATTCTAAGTGTAGAGAATTCCATTTCCCAAATCCTCTATATAATTTTAAAGCTGATTCCTCAGTAAGTCTATCCTTAAAATCATTAAGTTGTATATCCACCTTCCTTTCCTTTGAAATGCAGCAATGGAATTCTCCATGGCCTGGCCCCTTCCCAGACTGTGGCTTGCCATTTAGCTTCCTAGACCCTAAAACACTTTCTCAAATTGTAAAGTTGCTGAACCACCCATGGCAAATTAGCAGCAGAGCAAGTCAAATTCTTACAATGGGCAAGAGATTCATCTTTGACATCATCCGCACCCCATTCTCCTTTGCCATGATGATTTTAAGAAAAATGTTCTGCTTAAACAAAACACAATAAGCAAACAAACAAAAATCACCAGCAGCTTTATGCTAGCCTGATGTTTAAAATGTAAAGAAGCGCATGGAACGGATCATCAACTCTTGGAAAATGGGGATGGTGTCTACTCTGGGCCAGGGTCGCCTGTACCTCACTCCATTCTTCTCCACCTTCCTTAAGTGAGGTGTCTGCTGAGTTGAGAGCCCTCTTTGTTTCCAAAGCATTCCAAAATCAGGGGCTGCCCAAAATGCCTATCTACCCTCAGTGCATATATTAACCCTCTTGTCTCTAGCTAATCAGCAAGCTCTGCTGAGCACAGTGAGTTCTGCCATCTGGGCAGATTTTGTGCCTGGCAAGGGATCATATTCTCTACAGATAATGTGAGTTTGTTACAAAGTATTTTTTTGTTCCAGTCTTAAGAAATGACCCATCAATGAACAATATCAAGTCTGGATTCTCCTAAAAGTTACTGGTAAATCTATTCATCACATAGGTAGTTCATGAGCAGAGGTTAGACAGTCATGAGTTTTTGAACCTCTTCAGGTCATGGAAGAAGAGTGACAGGATTCAAAGTATTACAATGATAAATGGTAATAGGTGTGGGAAGAAGTAACAGAATCTCACAGGACGTAGCCCTGCTTGCTGAGAAATGTTGCATGTTTTCAATGAGTAACAGATTACCCTACAACCAAGTTGTCAGAAGCCTCCACTAGTTCAGCTTCTGTGGGTTGGCCAGACTAAACGGGTTGCCTTCGCCACTGGGTCAAGAGAGATTATAGCACATGTTGGTTTCTAATGATTCCCATGAAGTTGAATCTCATGGACAAACAGGTAGGAAGGCTATGATAATTAGGAAGGCTCAGTGTGGAGGATTGTTGAAAGACTAACTGTAACTCACAAAAGGCTGTTCATGCTTGGATTCCCAGGGAAGTCTGTTACCAAGGATTTGGGTAAATCATATAGTGGTATGGCAGTTTCAGAGAAGCTGGGAAGCCATTGCCTGCAGTCACAGGGAGACCCAGGAATCCTCTTGCTTGTCTCTTGGTTACTGACCTCTGGCTGGCCAGGAGGGAAGGGGCGTGGGTCAGTGGGAGAGATGGCACAGAGAGAAATGGAGACGCATAGGCTGTGAGAAGAATGGTAGGATAAGAGCTACTTTGTTCCAGTGGTGATTAGGGGTTCTGAAAAAAACCTCTTAAGGAAACAATTTGGAATCTGAATTTCTTTTGGATGCTTTATCATAATGTAACCGGGAGTTAAGAATTAACAAATGACTATGATTACTGAATCATTATATAGATGCCTTTTCACTTCCCGCATATTATAGAATAGCCAAATGTTTAGTTGTCATTTCCAGCTAAAAACCTGCCATTATGGTGATTATTCCAGATGGAGCTTACCTTTGTATATGGTCATTTCTAAGACCCACTATTATGATGATTATACCAGATTGATTTTACCCTTGTATATGAGCATTTCTTTTGAAAAGGTAACCACTCCAATCTCCCCTGTTTGAAACCCATAAGAAAAACCTTGTAACTGACCCCCCATTCTGTACCTCCCCCTTTCCTGAGATGCCTTGATCTCTGATAAAATTTGTCTTGTGATTGTAATAACCTTTGACTCACCCCCCTTATGTACCTACCCCCATCCTGTTCAGCCCCTTAATGTTTACTAATGAAGGAATCTGAGCCAGCCCCACCCCAATTACTTATTAGCATGAACTGCTCAGCCTGGATATTACAAAACCATCAGGATTACTGCAGTTCCAGGAGGGAGATTTTGGGGCACTTAGGCCACTGACTTCCTTTGCTATGTGCAAGTAAATAAACTCTTTCTCTCTTTGAAACCCCTTTGTCTCAGGAATTGGCCTTTAAAGGGCATCGGGTAGAAAGAACCCGCTTTTGCTTGGTATCAATAGTAAGTTTAAAATGTAGAACGCTGGATGTTTGGAAATGCTTCCAATTTGTTCTACTGTGCCTCTCAAAAAGCAAATTTTTTGTTCAAATCAGAAGTTCCCAAAGTGGCCACTATAATTCCAAATCATCCTTGGTGAAATTATGACATTCAGAAAAATAAGTACGCAAATTTGGGTTAGACCATAAATACAGGTCAGAAGCAGGAATCCAGCCTGGAGGGGATACAGGTTTAGGTTCAGAAAGACAAGCTCATCCAACCAGACTCTCATGGAGGAAAAAACCAGGCAATATTGAGGAAAACTCTCATAAGAATTTTTTTTTCAAGCTTTATTGAGGTATAAATTACATAGCATAAAATTCACCCATTTTAATTGTACAATTTTTAGTAATTTTCTTATTAAATTTACAAATTTAGTTTTAGTAATTTTAGCAAATTTACAGAGTTGTGCAACTGCCCAAACAATACAATCTTAGAACATTTCCACCGTTCCCCAAAAGACACCTCCTGCCCATTGTTTCCACTCTCAGGCCCAGGAAACAATTAATCAACTTTCTGTTCTTCTAAGATTCACTTTTTCCGGATATTTCATATGAATGGGATCAAACAGTATGTGGTCTTCTGTGGCTGGCTTCTTTTACTTACCATAATGTTTTTGAGGTTCATTTCATAAAGCTTTGAAGGTTTTGATGAGTGGCCCAGGACAAAATTTGTGCAAAGGATACCAGTCTAAGAAGAAACCTGGGGTTGGCTTAAGGAATTATTGGAGGACAGAACAACCTATGCCTGCCCTCTTCTTATGGTCTTTCTTCTTACTGACACACCAAAAATATGAAAGACAGAGACAAATGGTAGTATTTTATTAATGGTGAGGCAGATTTCTACTAATGTTAAAAGTTTTTCAAATATTATCAGACAACCAAAAGACTCCTAAATAAAGTTTTTTATTCCTAGGAGACAAAATAAATTCATAATTGGAATTTGAATCCAGACCCTCCAAAGCCTGTGCTCTTAACCCTAACACTGCCCTGCACTGGTTAGTCTTTTACTCCAAAGGAGATATATTGAGGCAGAGTCTAGGACAGGAGCAATAAGGAAAGAGAACTGGAGCACGTTCAAGAGGTCTTCAGGAAGTTGAATCTGCAGGAATCGGTCAATTGAATATGTGGGATGACAGAAAGGGGAGAATAAGATTTCTGGATTGGGCAACTAGATTGCTAATAGTGCCATTTAATCAAACAGGGTCTATATAGGAGGTGGAGCAGAATTTGGAGTAAGATAATGGTGACTATTTGGACATGTTGAGTGCAAGTTACCTGTGGGAATACTAAGCGGAGAAATGTAGTATTCAGAAGGCATCTGGGGTCTAAGCTCAGAAAACAGAAGCAAACTGGAGAATTAGATTTGGGAGGCATAATGTGGAATGTGGAAGATGCAGCCAGGTGAAGTGTGTAGAGTGAGAGAGAAGAAGGCTGGTGACGAGACACCAGAGAAACAAGGGCTTTGTCATCCAGGCAGAGGCATTTGGTGTTCTTGATTTCCTAGACAGTGGACTAAGGAAGTGAACCTCCATTGTATGTACAGAGGTGAGTCAGATGGCTTTTCTTCAATAAGGTTGGGAATTTCTTACTTCATTGGTGGAGTCAAACAAGAAATCCTTATATCATAATGAGTGACCGTAATGCTGCTACCTTATTACTCTAACTTGAAGCCTCTCTCTGTATTCTCCTATAAGCCGAAATACAACAGTCTTATCGAGGAGAAGAAAAGTGGGCATCCCCTCACATGGGGGAATGTGCTGCTCAATGACAGAGATTGGATTCAAACACACAAGTGCCAACTTCTGAGCCCCCAAACCCATTAAACAGTCTTCTCCGTGCATTTCTGTTAACAGAAGTCATAAGTGCTTAGGGGATCTATTTATCCTTTATTCATCAGTTCTATGTATTAATTTATGAAGGCCTATGAGGTCATTAAAGTATCCGATGAGAAAATGTGTCTCTTGGTTTACCATTAGACAGAATTTCCCATCACAAAGTACTTAAGATCGTAAGTTCCCATGCAACAGATCAAAGAATCCTTACCTGGCAAATGCAGAGGTAATCAAATAGTTTTTCTTCAGCCACTTCAAGATGTTCAGAAAAGGCTAAAGTCAAAAGAACAGAAAATTTCTAATGAAGGAAGCAGGTGTGGGTCAAGCAGTTGGGCACCTGCCTACCACGTGGGAGGTCCCAGTTCAGTTCTCAGTGCCTCCTAAAGAAGATGAGCAAGACGGCGAACTGATGCAATGGGCTGGTGCGGCAAGCTGACACAACAAGATGACGTGACAAGGAGATGGGAGGTCTGGAATTTGGTTCCTGGTGCCTCCTAAAAAAAAAAAAAAGACGACAAGCAGACACATAGAACACACAACGAACAGACACAGGGAGCCAACATTGAGCCCAAACAATGAGGGGTGTGTGTAGCAGTTTGGCAGTTTGATATAGTTATGAATTCCAAAAATAGATATGGATTATGCTTGTAAACTGGTCTGTTCATCTGGGCATGATTAAGTTATGATTAGGGCTTTGATTGGGCCACATCAGTAGGGCATTGAGCCCCACCCCTTGGTGGGTGGGTCTCAAAGATAAAAGACATGGCCAAGGACAGAGTTGGAGTTTTTGAGTTGGAGTTCTGATGCAGAGTCTTGAGTTGGAGCGCCAGGAAGTAAGCACACAGAGGAGCTTGGTCATGGGAAAGGAGAGAAGGCCCCAGTAAAAGAGATGAGCCGTTCACCTGACAGTTCACAGCTGGCCTGTGGGGAGAGGCAAAGGCTAGAGAGCCTCATAGTCTACAGCTGACCTTGTGGAGGAAACAGAGGAGCTGAGCCTGGGGAGAAACGGAGCCCCGGGAAGAGAGGAACCAAGGAAGCCTGAACCCTGGCAAACATCGGCAGCCATCTTGCTCCAACACGTGGCAACAGACTTTGGTGAAGGAAGAAACTTATGCTTTATGGCCTGGTAATTGTGAGCTTCTACCCCAAATAAATACCGTTTATAAAGACCAACAGATTTCTGGTATTTTGCATCAGCACCCCTTTGGCTGACTAATACAGGGGGGGAAATAAAATAAATCTTAAAAAAAATTTCTAATTAAAAGCCAATATTTCCTCCCTCTACATAATTTGGGTGGAGAATTCCAGCCTCTAATGTTTTCATGGGGTGAGCTATAAAAGAGAATGCCACATTAGAAATGCCACTTGTGATCAAAATAAATGCCATGGTCAGTCCAGGAAGAAGACAAAGTGGTTTTCAAGGGAAAGGCAGGAAACAGTAACCTGAAACTCCATCTGCGAGAAGGGGATAAGATGTGAGACCACAAATAAAAGCAGATGTGTTTGCAGCATGCCTTGCCATCTGCCTGGATGCTTTGTGGTCAAAACTTGGTGACCGGGCACCTCGATCTCTGTGTGCCTTATAAGCAATCGCTGGCAACAGGGAAAGGCAGACATTCTGGAGTGGGCAAGGGCCCCCAAACACTCGCTACCAGCCCCGTCCATGGGCCTTTGTTTGAAAAGGATGCAATTTCTCTAATCAGCATTTGCTGAAAGAGAGCTCTGTTTATCATCTGCCATGGTGAGACTAAGGCCCTTTTTAGCCAGGTGTTGAGAAGTCTTGCACGATGGCAAAGTTAGGCAGGAAGGAAATTTAATTTGCTTGCTCTTCTCACTTTGAATTTGTTTTCTACAAGAAAATCTAGTGAGCTGATTTTGAAAAAAAGACGTATATAGTTGTGGTTCTCTGGCTTGTAACATTTTCTCCTTTATATAGTTTGTAATTTTGGACTGCTCTGTCTTTTCTGTTCTCTTTTCTTCTCTCTCTCTTTCCTTTCCCTTCCCTCCACCTTCCTTTCCTTTTTTTCTTAAACAGGGGCTGTTTTTAGCATGACTACTCAAGATACACTTTCCAGCTCAGCATCTTGCTGGATTATCTCCTAAACCGGTCCTGCCTCTAGACTCTGTTCTGAGGTGGGATCCCCAAAAGCAGGGGTGGTCTGTGATGTAGAGGAATCTTCACAAATTGCCTTCACTCACCCGAAGTCACAGAAACCATTCATCTGCGGAGTGGCAAAGACGTGGGAGTTGGAAGGTGCTGTTGCCAAGGAATTCCTTCCTGTGCCCCCTTCTCCTGTTCCTCCAGCCTGCCTCTGAAGACCTGGGCCATGTCTGGTCTAATCAGGCCGGTGTCCTTAGAGGATTCCGAGGCCAAACTATTCTTGCTTGGGGCCCAGGCAGGTTGACCTTTTCCAATCTTCTACGAACCACCCTCAGGGGTTGTTGAGGAGTTTCTGGTCCTCTGATCACCTGTTCCATAGCTGGGCAAAGGGCTAGTTGTAGAGGAAAAAAGCCCCCAGAGGTTGCCCCACCCCGAGCTTCCTGAAGGAATGGAAAGCTGAGGGCCTGCCAACGTGAAATGTGTTACAAAAGAAGATCCCACAAGAGAGGGGAGGAGACCCAGGGGCAAGCGTGTTGCTCAAGTACTGTGCCTAAGAACCAAGAAAACTGGCTCTGGAAGGGGCTTCCGCGGTCAGTTCTCCTAGAGGAGCTGGTGGGCACTCTGGGGGACTGCGGACGTCCTGAGATGTACTCCTTCGATTCCTACAAATCTGGGTTGCAGTCCTGGTCCACCACGTGCTGGCAGCGAGATCGTAAAAAATCTCCTCCAAAAGCAGAAGCAACAATACTGGATGGATATAAGTTTAGAGAAGAAATACCGTGTGAAAACCCTTGGCACCCACCGTCTCCCTCCACTCTCTACACGGATGTGTGGGAATCCAAGCTATGGTGTGAGGAATCAGTTGCTGGAGTGTGGCGAATCAAGGGGGAAACACCCGGAGAAGACCCTGGTGTGAGGGAGCGGAGAGGGCCCTACAGCAAAGAGCTAGGGTCAAAGTGCACCTCTCAGGGGCCTGGGCCCCAGGTGGACTCCCTGCCCCCTCCCTACCTGCCAGTCTTCAGGGGAGAGCTGGAGAGACTCTGCAAGCCAGTGTCCACAGGTACAGCCGTGTGTACATGGATAAGAGTGCTTGCCGGTGGAGAACGCCAGGTGCAGAGTGTCTAATAGGAGTTTTCCCAGGTCAGTAATGAGAGGACTCATAAAATTCAATGTCCCCCTCCCGTGCCGGGAACCTCGGTGGTGGCAGCAACTAACCTCCAAGGTCATACCAATGGAGAAAGAAAATAATTTGGGCTGTGTTCTCCCAGTGGACTTACTGTTCAGAGAAAAGCAATAAAGCTCAATAAATGGAAGCAAAGGGCAGAAAGTTCAGGGCTTACAGGTCAACAATGCCAGTGTTGGTTCTTTCCATCATGGCGGTGGGGGTGGGAGGCGGCGTCATAAGATCTGAAGGCCCCAGAAAGGCCTTTGCTTTGCCTCCCCGAGGGAAGCTGATGTTGTAACCCAGACCGGGACCCCCGTATGTGCTCTCTGTTCCTAAGAATCCAGAGGGGACAAGGCACAATGCTTAATCTGGACCCAAATCGTGTTGATGGGGGTGTCATTTCCTACTGAGTGCTTTCTAAACTGTGTCCTCGGGAGCTCCGGGGTATCTGAGGTATCTTCCCAAAGGAGAGGAAGCCAGGAGCTGACAGCAGCAGAGCCCTGGATTCCCACCCCCCTTCTCTGCTCCCACAGAGCAAACACAATTCTATTATATACAGGAGATGGGTTTTTTTTATTTCAATAAAGGCTTATTAGTTACAGTTCTGAAATACTATTGAAACCAACTCTGGCAAAATATACAAAAAAGAGAATTTATTGGAAGTGTGTGGGGATCTTGAAGGAACAAAAGGAAGGCTGAAGAAGCTTCGAGGCATCAGGCAGCTCCAGGAAGTCTCGGCAGAAGGTTCTGCTGTGGGATGTAAAGAATCACAGCTTTTCTTCCCCATCGCTTCTTCCCTCTCAAGTGTGCAAGGCCTTGGAGGGTGAAGGCAGGACCTGGCACAGCAGCTTCCTGGGACCGTCCACAGTAGGAGAGGGGCACCTGGCTCTACCTCTCACCAGGCAGCACATGGGCTGAGAGTGGGGCGATGAAGCAAAAGCAAACCGGCATGTTCTGGGACGGGAAGAGAAGCTGCGGTGTCAAAAATGGCAACCGCTTATAATAGACATTTTTGGAAATCATAAAATCAACAAGCTGCTTACACCTCGGAACTCTCTAACCCCCTCAAGATGTACTAGGACAGTTGTCACTAACTGTGTGCTAATTTCATGAGACAAACATGCAAAGTGGTTGCTTTCCTGAGGTGTGTTGCCAGCAAGTGCTATATCAGACAGGCAAATGGATTCTCTCTAGGCTTTTCTGGGCCTTGCCTTAGGGAGCTATCAGTTACTTCTGCCTTTCCTACTCTGTCTTCACAAGCTATATCCCAACCCATTCCCATCGCATCCCTTTAACACCTGTGAATCCTCTTCTGATGCAGGACGGGAAAGGAGAATGGGGGTGGTAGCACAAAGAAGGCAAGCAAAGGGTCAGGAAACAGATGGTGAAGAAAGAAAACACAGAAATCATGACTGGCTGCAGAAAGTGTCGTTGTAAATGTAAAAATATGTGATTTTGGCTCCCCTGGGAGTGAATTCCCACCCCAGAGGGAACACTGTCAAGACAGCTGGAGCCACAACACAGAAGGCCAAGTGTGCCTTTTCAGCACAGGACCGGGGCTCGGGTCGAATCTGTCCAGAGACAGCAGGCACGAGGTCGCTGAGCTTCTTGGGCTCTGAGCAGGATTTGTCTCATTTGAATCGATAATGAAAACTCAGCATTACCAGTAGTCTCCACATTGTTATGCAACCCACTTTCTCTTGACTAATACATCAAATTTTGCCAAGAGTTGCTGAAGTTATCTACAGATAAACTTGCCTGCAGTGTCCTATCAGTAGACAGAAAATGGGAGTTCAGTGTTCTCACACTCCTCTGGAGATGTGAGGAATTGTCCTGCAAGTCCACTCCAGGGGCTCCCAGATTTGTAGACTCATTTAGGCTCACTGTAGACTTTTGCTGGTCCATGCAGGTCTGTTTAGAGACTGATGGCAGTGATTATTAAATCCTTTTTAGCCAGGTGTTGAGAAGTCTTGCACGATGGCAAATAGACTGAGGGACATGCACACACCCCCTCCTTCTGAACAGGCCAGAAAGACCATAGTCTAGGCCCCAAGTGACTTTCCACAGTGAGATCTATGAAGTCTGACACAGATGGTAATCCAAATAGGGGAATGGCATCTCACAAGGAAATGCTTTGACTCCTGGTTATTCTGAGTTGCCCTAGGTAAATATGGCTCAAGGGCCAGTGTAGACCTACACAGCTTGCCCGGGGGGTAAAGGGATGGGGAAGGGAAAAGAAGGCAACATTAACCACATCTACTTTGTCCAACAGGCCCTCGGGCCTGTGAGACCAGCTCCCACACACCCAGCAAGGTGTCAGCACAAGGGAAATGCTCACTGAATACGTGAGGACTGAAGAAGTCATTGGCAGCATGGGGTTTCCCAAGCACAATTATCTTATCCCCAGGTTTGGGTTGAGCCTCTAAGGCCTGAGATGTCAGAAAAATCCCTCCTCAGATTCACTGTTGTTCCTCTCGCCTGTAAACTCAAATGATGAGAGCTATGCTAAGAGGGTTTAATTGTCGTTTTCCAGGTTAGGTCAGATGAGGTCTTCCTTAAAAGTGTTTCTGAAAAAAAAAAAAAAAAAAAAAAAAAAAAATTGTTTCTGAACTTGGAAAAGGGCCAAACACTTAGATGCACTTTAGTTTCCATAGAAGGTAGGTTAACTGTAGACACTAAGAAAAAGGATTTAAAAACAAAGATGTTGCCAGGTAGAGTCAAGACCACATGTGCTTGCTACTTTTGCATTTAATAATATAAATTGAGTTATACACCACAGGCTCTTCATTGTCTAAATCAGGCTTCTTTCACTTACCCTCTCACATCAGCCTAACAAAAGGTCTAATCCTGCAGTAGACTACGAATATTTTAAGTTATCGATCCTTAATCCAAATTTAAGAAAAATTTTTTACTTTCTTATTCAAATTCCACCCTGTTTCAGAAAAGATTTAAAGCAATGACCTGAAATAATACTACACTAAGAGTTAGGAACCTGGATTATAGTCTTGTGTGCAGCCACTCACCCATTGTGAGACCTTGAGTAAATCACTTCTTTCTTGGTTTCTGTTTCCTGATCTGGAAAATGAAGAATTTTGATTTTCAGTTTACTATTTAGTGATCTGAGATGAGAAGCCAAACAAAAGTCAAAAATGGGATAAAATCTGAGAAATCTGTATTGCATTGCTGGGCATCTTGGCCTCCTGTAACCTAAAAATGGTTTTCAATTTTCCAAAAAATAAAAATGCAGCTTGAATGGAAATAGACGGCTTGGGACTTTATCCCACTTCCCGTCAAAAACAAATCTTATTCTCACCAGATCTATATATATCATTCTTTTGGGATGATGCAATTAGAGAGCATATCTGTGATTCATTATCTTCCAATAAACATTTTGAAAAAGAGAAAACAGCTGTCTCTTTTAAAAGACTATTCTGGGGAAACGGATGTGGCTCAAGAAGTTCGGCGTCCGTCTACCATATGGAGAGACCGGGGTTCGATCCCCGGGACCTCCCGGTAAAAAAAAAAAAAAAAAGACTATTCTGGGAGGATTGTGGGAAGGTAGAAGAGTAGGAAGGTCCAGGAATTAGTCCCTCTACCCAAACGACTACTGAACTGGCAGGAACTTTTTGAATCAATTGCTTTGGAACTCTGGCATCTGGTGAAACACTGTGCAACATCCAGGGAAGAGCTGGTGGAAGAGGATGGTAAATTGTGGTAAATATTGGGGAATTTCACCAACCATGCAGCACGTATTATCCCCCACCGCCTAACCAGGCGGCAGGCAGCAGCAGGAACTACAGCCCAGGCTTTTGGTACAGCTTGCTGGTGCCAGGGTGGGCTTTAAGGACCTGTATTTCAAAATCTTGGGTGTGTGGTCTAATGGCTGACCACAGCTTTATATAAACTACTTCAGATCATTGGGGGTCAGCTCTGAGGCAGGACATTGTCCCTGCAAAAGCAGCAGAGGAGTCTTAAAGAGGAAGTGTCTTTTTCCCCTTCTCTTCTCACTTGGATTCCCTATTTGGGAGCAAATATGGATTATAAAAGTCACAAATTGACAATATCAGCCCTCAACAACAATAACAAAAATATGGGAATCCCAGAGGAGTGGGAGAACTAGATTTCCAGAGTCATAACAAGATAATATTCAGAAAGTCTAGTGCTCAACAAAAATTTACAAAACACACAAACAGGAAAGTATAGCCCTGTAGTAGTTTGATATTACTGATGAATTCCAAAAAGAAATATTGGATTATGTTTGTAAACTGGTCTTTTCCTCTGGGCATATTGGAGTGTATTGGATTCAGAGGTTTTACTTTTCTTGATTAAATAATGATGAAGGCTTTGATTGGGCAACATCAGTAGGGCATTGAGTCCCTGCCCCTTGGCGGGTGGGGTCTCAGAGATAAAAGACATGGCAAAGGACAGAGTTGGAGTTCTGATGTGGAGTTTTTAATGCTGGAGCCTGGGGAAATAAGCACACAGAGGAGCTTGGTCATGAGGAAGGAGAGAAGGCCCTGGGAGAAGAGACGAGCTGTTTGCTTGATAGTCTACAGCTGGCCTTGTGGAGAGAAGGAAGCCCCGGGAAGAGAGGAACCCAGGAAGCCTGAACTCTTGGCAGATGTTGGCAGCCATCTTGCTCCAACATGTAGCAACAAACTTTGATGAAGGAAGTAACTTATGCTTTATGGCCTGCCAACTGTAAGCTTCTACCTCAAATAAATACCCTTTTATAAATGCCAACAGATTTCTGGTGATTTGCATCAGCACCCCTTTGGCTGACTAATACAGGCCCAATCATGGGAGAAAATGAATTTTCCAGAAACTATCCCTGAGGAAGCTCAAACATAGGAACTTTTAAAAGTCTTTAAATCAACTGTCTTAAATATGTTCAATGAACTAAAAGTATCCATATACAGTGGAGAGCCACACAGTAACCAAAAGAATGTTGAATTCCCATCCTGGGGAGTTCTGCTACATTCTCAAATAGGGCAGCAAGAATCCCCCGAGTGCAAGAGCAATGTCTAGTGAAGGAAAACAGACCTTTATGCCAGGCCTTCGACATTGATGATTGTACTTATGAACCTTTTCTTGTGAAATTGAAACATGGCCTAGTATTATATACTGCCTAAGGGTTACCTCCTAAAACTTCCTTGTTGCTCAAATGTGGCCTCTCTCTAAGCCAAACTCAGCATATAAACATACTACCTCCCCCCTGGCATGGGACATGACTCCTGGGGATAAGCCTTCCTGGCACCAAGGGATTATTACCAAGCACCAACTAGCAAAGCATCTGGAAAAAGACCTTGAGCAAAAGGCCAAAATGGTAAATACAAATGAGTTTTTATTGCTAAGAGATTTCAAAGTGAGTTGGGAGGTCATTCCAGAGGTTACACTTATGCAAGACTCAGGAGGATCTCATTGACTGCCACAGTAAACCATGCCTCAAATAATGGGGCTCCTGAGGGCTCTAGAGATATCCAGACACCATGCAGGGCAGACAGCTAAGGAATTCAGCACCCTGTCAGTGGGCCTTACTTTGCAATTTATGCTCCCCAGTGTAACAGAGATAGACTCATTTATAGGTTCTCTACACATAGCTCTTCTGCCCCTTTTATTTGAACCCATAATTAGCACTATACTTGATAAACACATATCCCAGATACTTATATCTTTGGTCTGTCCATGTGCCAGGTAAGCCCTGAATTTCAGCAGAGTTCCAACACCTACTCTCCAGTTCACTGGACTCATGCAGGACAACTAACAAGGAGATAATGATACACAACGCCCATCCCGTGGAACAGAGAGTGTCTGCAACTGCAAGCAAGATAGCTCCATCCATCTGCCCCATGGGATCTAAGCCCCCTCTCAATTAGAAGCAGAGTGGGCATCACCATCCCCAAATCCTCAAGATTGGGGAATGAACAATGGACTAAAGTAGACATATTATTCTACTATAGACTTATTATTATTCTAGCAATGGAAGAACTCTTATTGTTGATGTAAAGGCAGTGGTCACCAGAGGTTCCAAGGGATGGGCGAGGGAATAGATGTAATATGAAGGCATTTTCGGGACATTGGAGTTGTCCTGCATGACATTGCAGTGATGGATACAGGCCATTGTATATTTTGTCATAACTTACAAAATTGTGCAGGACAATTGTGCAGGACATAAAGGGTAAATTATAATGTCAACTGTAGTCCATGGTTAGTAGCAATGCTTCAATATGGGTTCATCAATTGTAACAAATATATGACACTAATGAAGGATGTTGCGAATGTGGGAAAGTGTGGAAGGGGAAGGGGGAAGGGCATATGGGAAACCTTAATTTTTTTAATGTAACATTTATGTAATCTAAAGCTTCTTTAAAAAAAAATTATAAAAATGGAATCCATACAAAAAAGGAACTAAAAGAAATTAGGAAAATGTTATCTGAATGAAATAAATAGATGGAAATTATAAAAAGGAACCAAACAGAAATTTTAGTATCAGGGAAATGCTGCAAAGTATAGTAATTAAAATGGATTCAACAGCAGATTTGAAAGGATCAATGTACTTGAAGACAAGACAATTGAAATTATCCCATATGAAGAGCAGAAGAAAAAATAATGAAGAAAAATGAACAGAGTCTGAAGTACCTGTGGGACAACATCAAGCATACCAGCATACACATCATTGGAGTCCTGGAAGGATGAGAGAGAGAAAGGAGTGGAAATAGTATTTGAAAAATAATGACACCAAAATCCCCAAGTCTTTTGAAAGGTATGAATATACACATCAAGGAGACTCAACAAACTCCAAGCAGGACAGACTCTTAAGAGATCTACAGCAAGACACATTCTAGCAAAATTTTCATAATCCAAAGACAAAGGGAGGATCTTGAAAGAGGCAAGAGAGAAGTGACTTGTCACCTACAAGTGATACCCAATAAGAATAACAGTATTTTTCTCATTAGAAACCATGGAGGCCAGAAGACAGCAGGGTGACATATTTAAAGTCCTTAAAGAAAAAAAATGTCAACCAAGAATTTTATATCTGGCAAAATCATCCTCCAAAAATGAAGGAAAAATTAAGACATTTACAGATAAACAAAACCTGAAAAGGATCATTACCAGAAGACCTACCATATAAGAAATGTTAAAGGGAATACTTCACGTTGAAATAAAAGGACAACAGATTGTGTGTCACAGATTTGTGTGACACTCAAGGCCATAAGAAGAAATAAAGAACATCTGTAAAAGTCTATAAATAGGTAAATATAAAATCCTGTATTTTGTGCTTTTGGTTTATAACTGCTTTGCCCCACCTCATATGACTTAACAGGCAAATGTGTAAAAAAATATGTACAAAATATAGAGAAAAAGGAAGAAGAAGGGAATTAAAAGGATACACTACAAAACAACAACAACAACAACAACAAATAAATCTAAAAATGGCAATAATGGAGTAATTGAAGAACAAAAAACATACAAAACATATAGGAAACAAGTAGCTAAATGGCAGAAGTAATTTCTTTTCAGTTATTACCTTATATGGCAATGGATTAACTTCCCCTATTTAAAGGCAGAGATTGGCAGATTGGATAAAAAGCATGATTCTGTCTACAAGAGACTCACAACAAAAAGTTGAAAGTAAAGGGGTCAAAAAAATATTCCCTGCAAATAGTAATCAAAAGAGAGCTGGAGTGGCTATATTATTGTCAGACAAAATAGACTTTAAGTCAAAAAAAGATTGCAAGAGACAAAATAAGATAGTATATATTGACAAAAGGTTCAATGCAGCAAGAAGACATAATGGTTATAAACATACATGAACCTCACAACAAGCCCCAAAATATATGAAGCAAAATTTGGCAAAATTTAAGGGAGAAACAGATGGTTCTGCAATATTAGCTGGAGACTTCAGTATACCACTTTCAATAATTGCTAGACTATTTAAACTGAAGATCAATAAGGAAATAGAGGACTTGGGCAACACTATTAACCTGTTAGACCTAATGGACATATATAGAAACCTCTACCCAACAAGAGCAGAATGCACATTATTCTCAAGTGCACATGGAACATTTTCCAGGATAGACCACATTTTGGGCCACAATCAAATCTTAATAAATTTAAAAATATTGAAATCATGCAAAGTATCTACCTGGATCACAGTAAAATAAAGCTAGAAATCAATAACAGAAGGAAAACTGGAAATTTTATAAATATGTGGAAATTGAACAATACACTATTAAGCAATCAATGGGTCAAAGAAGAAATAATGAGGAAAATTAAGAACTATCTTGAGATGAATAAAAATGACAACCCAACATACTAAAACTTATGGGATGCAGTAAAGGCATTGCTCAGAGGGAACAATTATAGCTACCAATGCCTATATTAAAAAAAGAAGAAAGAGCACAAATCAATAACTTAAGAGTCCTTTGTTCTTTCCTTTTTCTCAATTTTTTAGTTATTAACTGAACACAGAGTTAGTAGCAGCAAAAAAATAGTAAAGATTAGAGCACAGATAAATTAAACAGAGAAAAGAAAAATGATAGAATCAACAAAACCAAAACTTGTTTTTTTAAAGGATCAATAAAATAACAAAACTTTAGCCAGGCTGACAAAAAAAAAAAAAAAGAAAGAGAGTGAGAGAGGATATGAATAACTAAAATAATGAATGAAAGTGGAGACATTACTACTGACCTTACAGAAACAAAAGGGATTATAAGAGGATACTATGAACAATTACATGCCAACCAATTTGGAAATCTAGGTGAAATGGACAAATTCCTAGAAATATGCAAATTATCGAACCTGATGCAAGAAGAAATATAAAATCTTAACAGAACTTTAACAAGTAGAGAGATTAAATCAGTCACTGAAAACCCCTCCAAAAAGAAAGGTACAAGTCCAAATGGTTTCACTGTTGAATTCTACCAAACTTTTAAAGAAGATTTAATATCAATCCTTCTCAAACTCTTCCAAAAAAGTAGAAGAGGAAGGATTACTTCCTCAGTCTATGAAGCCAGCATTGCCCTGATACCAAAGCCAGATAAAGACAGCAGAAAAAAGAAAATTACAAACCTAATCCCTTATGAATATAGATGCAAAAATCAACAAAATACAGGCAAACCAAATCTACCAGTATATTAACAGGTATACATATCATGACAAAATGAGATTTATTCCAGGAATGGAAGGTTGATTCTACAAAAGAAAATCCAGCAATGGAATACACCACATTAATAGAATGAAGTGGGAAATCCCCCACAAGAGCATTTCAATTGATTCAGAAAAGGCATTTGATAAAATCCAACATCCTTTCATGATTAAAAAACAAACAAACAAACAAAAAACCACACTCAAAATACTAGGAACAGAAGGGGATTTTCTCAAGATGATAAAGGGTATATGAGAATTCCACAGCAAATGCCATACTGAATGGTAAAAGACTAAAAGCTTTCCCCCTAAGATCAGGAACAAGACAAAGGATGCCCACTTTTCCATTGTTGTTGAACATTGTACTGGAAGTTCTAACCAGAGCAATCTGGGAGTAGAAAGAAATAAAAAGCATCCAAATTGGAAAGGAAGAAATAAAATTATCTATTTTGCTATGTAGAAAATCCCAAAGAAGCCACAAGAAAGCTACCAGAATTAATAAACAAATTCAGCAAAGTTCCAGGATGCAAGGTAAACAGGCAGAAGTCAATTGGATTTCTATACACTAGTAATGAACAATCTGAAAAGGAAATCACGTAAACAATTCCTTTTAAAATAGCATGTAAAAGGGAGGCGGCTGTGGCTCAATCAGTGGGGCTCCCGTTTGCCATATGGGAGGCCCCGGGTTCGGTTCCCGGGGCCTCCTGGTGGGGGCGGGCCCGCCCGCACGGCGTGGTTGGCTGACCCGGCGAGCACAAGCAGCAAGGGGGGGATAAATGAATAAATAAATAAAATCTTTAAAAAAAAAATAGCATGTAAAATAATAAAATACTTAGGAATAAATTTAAATTTAACCAATGAGCTGAAAGTCTTGTACACTGAAAATTATAAAACATTACTGAAAGATCTAAACAAAAAGAAAGATATCCTGCATTTGTGGATTGGGAGACAATATTGTTAAGATGTCAATAATGCTTAAAGTGATCAATGAATTCAATACAATCCCTATCAAAATTCGAGCAAGCTTTTTGGCAAAAAATGGAGAAGCTGATCCTCAAATTTGTATGGAATTGTAAGGGGCCATGAATAGCCAAAACAATCTTGAAGAAAAACAAAGTTGGAGAACTCACAACTCTGATCTTCAAAATTTACTATAAAGCTACAGCAATTAAAAAAGTGTGGTACTGGCATAAAGATAGACATACAGATCGATGGAATAGAATTGAGAGTCCAGAGGTAAATCTGCACATCTATGGCCAGTTGATTTTTGACAAGGGTGCCAAGTTCATTTAATGGGTCTCTTTAACAAATAGTACTGGGACAAATGTATATCCACATGCAAAACAATGAATGTGGACCCCAACCTCTCACCATATACAAAAATCAATTCAAAGTGGACCAGCAACTTAAAGATAAGAGCTAAAACAAGCTCTTACAAGAAAACACAGGGAAATATCTTCAGGACCTTGTAGTAGGTTAAGAATTTTTAGATTTTACATCAAAAGCACAAGCAACAAATGAAAAAAATCAGACAAAATGGACTATATCAAAATAAAAAAATTTTGTGCATCAAAGGACATTATTAAGAAAGTTAGAGGGACTTCCGGGAAGATGGCGGAAGTAAGACACGGGGATCTCTTCTCCAGAAAAATAGCTAGAGGACAAGCTGAAACAGCCCCGAAAAAGATCTTCTAGGATTTAGGTCACCAGGTGAAGGCTGCACACCACCCAGAAGAGAGAGGGACAGAAGAGGGAAATCGCGACTACAGAACTGTGAGTTGCAAGTAGCAGCTTCTGCTGCTGCCGGCACCCTCCCCCATACTCTTCAGAATTCTCGGGTCCCTGGGCCTGCGACCACAGACAAAGGGGGCTTCAGGGATCTGCCACTCCCGGAAAGGGGAGAGAGAGGGACACAGCCTTAGGCTGACTCAGGTTCGGACCTGAAATTTGGGCTGCAGAGCCCCACGGACCCTTCCACACGGCGGTTTGCCCTGGGAGCCAGGAAAGGACTGGAGAAATCCGATCCTCGCAACCTCCCTCTCTTCTAGCCTGGACTAATTGTTGAGGACACCATGGGAGAGGGGAGAGAGAGCCTGGGGCTGACCCTGCTTTGGACTCCCAGGTTTGGTCTGCCCTGTCCTGAGAGCCCTTCCAGGCTGGGTGGGGCTGCGCCATTGTTTGCCTTGGAGCCTGCAAGGGGCTAAAGATATACAAACCTCCCAATCTCATCCTCTACTAACAGGGACAGATTGTTGAGGATTCAGAAGGGAGTGGAAATATTTCCTAGCTGGGAAAAGGGGGGTGCTACGTGAGAAGTCTGGAGAACTGTCTCAGAAAGTTTGAATCACAGGGCTCCTAGCCCCCAGACAGGAAGCTCTATCACATTGATCTGGTCTGTGTCACAACAAATACGCTCCGACCAGGCATTGAATTGAGAGCAGCCAACAAGCGCCATCTCCTGGCAGACCAAGGAAGTACACATAAGAAAATTAATAAGTAAGAGAGGCTTTTACTGGCCTCTATAGCCTCCCTGCCCAAGGCCCTAGGAAACGACTCTACAACTAATTACTGGGTCCAGTGCCCGGTTTTGAGCAACCAGCAGAATAATCCTAACAATCAAGGTTGAGCCAAAAATCAAAGAGCGGTGGTAACTCACAGCCGCCTGCCACTAAAACCCCAAAAAAGAGAAAGAGATAGAGCATCTAAGTAAAATACAAACTAACCAGATGCCTAAGCACCAACAAAAAATTACGGGCCATACTAAGAAAATAGAAGACATGGCCCAAGAAAAAGAATACAGCAAAGTCCCAGAAGAGATGCAGAATTTGAGAGAACTAATCAGTGAGATGAGAACACATTTCCAAAATCAAATTAATGAGATGAAAGAGAATATACTTAAAGAGATCAATGACATCAATAAGTCATTGCGCGAACGTAAAGAAGAATTTGAAATCATGAACAGAAAAGTAACGGAGTTCATGGGAATGAAAGATACAATAGGTGAAGTAAAAAATACATTTGAAGCATACAACAGCAGACTCGAAATGATAGAAGAAAGAATAAGTGATACTGAAGAGAAAATGCTCAGAGCAGCAAGAGAGAAGCAAACGATCACGTACAAAGGACATCCAGTAAGACTTTGTGCAGATTTCTCTTCAGAAACCATGGAGGCGAGAAGACAGTGGTATGATACAATTAGGAAACTGAAAGAGAAAAACTGCCAGCCGAGAAATCTTTATCCAGCAAAACTGTCCTTCAAATATGACGGTGAATATAAAGTATTCACAAACAAACAGAAACTAAGAGAGTTTGCAAAAAAGAATCCACCTTTGCAGGAAATATTAAAGGAAGCCTTAGAACCTGAAAGAAAAAGACAGGAGAGAGAGGCTTGGAGAAGAGTATAGAAGAAAGAAAAGCAGAAAGGATAACCAAAAGAGTAAAAAGAAAGACAAAAATAATCTGACATATGAAAACCAAAGAATAAAATGGAGGAAATAAATAGTGCATTTTCAGTAATATCATTGAATGTGAATGGATTAAATTCCCCAATCAAAAGATACAGGCTGACAGAATGGATAAAAAAACATGAGCCATCCATATGCTGCTTACAAGAAACTCACTTCAGACACAAGGATACAAGCCGGCTGAAAGTAAAAGGTTGGAAAAAGATACTCCATGCAAATAGTAAACAGAAAAGAGCAGGGGTAGCTATACTAATATCAGACAAAACAGACTTCAAATGCAAAAAAGTGATAAGAGATGCGGAAGGCCATTATATATTAATGAAAGGAACGATCCTCCAGGAAGATATAAGAGTCATAAATATCTACGCACCTAACCAGGGTGCCCCAAAATATATGAGACAAACTCTGGCAAAACTGAAGGGAGAAATAGACATTTCTACAATAATCGTCGGGGACTTCAACACCCCTCTCACATCATTAGATAGAACAACTAGACAGAAGATCAACAAGGAAACAGAGAACTTGAACAATATGATAAACAAGTTAGACCTAACAGACATATACAGAACACTGCATCCAAACTCAGCGGATTATACATTCTTCTCAAGTGCCCATGGATCTTTCTCCAGGATAGACCACATGTTAGGTCACAATACAGCTCTCAATAAATATAAAAAGATTGAAATTATACAAAGCACCTTCTCAGATCATAATGGAATGAAACTAGAAATCAATAACAGACAGGAAAAAGTAAATTTGCAAATGTGTGGAGACTGAGCAACACACTCCTAAATATTCAGTGGGTCAAAGAAGAAATTGCAAGTGAAATCAGTAAATATATTGAGACAAATGAAAATGAGAACACAACGTATCAAAACTTATGGGATACAGCAAAGGCAGTCTTGAAAGGGAAATTTATAGCCCTAAATGCCTATATTAAAAACAAGAAAGAGCTAAACTCAAAGATTTAACTGAACAACTTGAGAAACTAGAGAAAGAACAGCAAACCAATCCCAAAGCAAAAAGAAGGAAAGAAATAATAAAGATTAGAGCGGAAATAAATGAAAATGAGAACAAAAAAGCAATAGAGAAAATCAACAAAACCAAAAGCTGGTTCTTTGAGAAGATCAATAAAATTGACAAACCCCTCGCTAGACTAACAAAGAAAAAAAGAGAGAAGATGCAAATAAATACAATCAGAAATGAAAGGGGGGAAATTACAAATGACCTCACAGAAATAAAAAGAATCATAAGAGGGTATTATGAGAAACTATATGCCAACAAACTAGACAACCTGGATGAAATGGACAAATTTCTAGAAACTCATAACCAACCTACACTGACACAACAAGAAATACAAGAACTTAACAAACCAATCACAATTAAGGAGATTGAATCCGTCATTAAAAATCTCCCAGCAAAGAAAAGTCCAGGACCAGATGGCTTCACAGGTGAGTTCTACCAAGCATTTCTAAAAGAATTAACACCAATTCTGTTTAAACTCTTCCAAAAAATTGAAGAGGACGGAAAATTACCCAACACATTTTATGAAGCCAATATCACCCTAATACCAAAGCCAGATAAAGATTCCACAAGAAAAGAAAATTACAGACCAATCTCTCTCATGAACATAGATGCAAAAATTCTCAACAAAATACTTGCAAATTGAATCCAACAGCATATCAAAAGACTTATACATCACGACCAAGTGGGATTTATTCCTGGTATGCAAGGCTGGTTCAACATAAGAAAATCAATCAATGTAATACACCACATTAACAAGTTGAAGGAAAAAAACCACATGATCATCTCAATAGATGCAGAAAAGGCATTCGACAAAATCCAACATCCTTTTTTGATAAAAATACTTCAAAAGATAGGAATAAAAGGAAAATTCCTCAATATGATAAAAGGCATATATGAAAAACCCACAGCCAACATCATACTCAATGGGGAAAGATTGAAAGCTTTCCCCCTAAGATCAGGAACAAGACAAGGATGCCCACTGTCACCATTGTTATTCAACATTGTAATAGAAGTTCTAGCTAGGGCAATTAGACAAGACAAAAAAATTAAAGGCGTCCAAATAGGAAAAGAGGAAGTAAAACTCTCACTGTTTGCGGATGACATGATCCTGTATTTAGAAAATCCTGAAGTATCCACAACAAAGCTACTTGAACTAATAAATGAGTTCAGCAAAGTTGCAGGATATAAGATCAACACGCAAAAATCAGTAATGTTTTTGTACACTAGTACTGAACAATCTGAGGAGGAAATCAGGAAGAAAATTCCATTTTCAATAGCAACAAAAAGATTCAAATACCTAGGAGTTAATTTAACCAAGGAAGTACAGGACCTATATGCAGAAAACTACAAAACAATGCTAAAAGAAATTTAAAAAGACCTAAACAAATGGAAAGACATTCCGTGCTCATGGATTGGAAGAATAAATATCGTGAAGATGTCGATCTTGCCCAAACTGATTTATAGATTCAATGCAATACCAATCAAAATCCCAATAGCTTACTTTACAGAATTAGAGAAGGCAATTACCAAATTCATCTGGAAGGGTAAGTGCACCCGAATAGCCAAAAGTATTCTAAAAAAGAAGAGCAATGTGGGAGGAATTTCACTGCCTGACCTTGAAACATATTACAAAGCTACAGTGGTCAAAACAGCATGGTACTGGCATAAAGATAGACATATCGATCAGTGGAATAGAATTGAGAATCCAGAAATAAACCCTCACCTATACAGTCAACTGGTTTTTGACAAACCTACCAAGCCCACGCTGATGGGAAAAAACAGTCACTTCAACAAATGGTGTTGGGAGAACTGGATATCTATAACCAAAAGAATGAAAGAGGAACCCTATCTCACCCCCTATACAAGAATCAACTCAAAATGGATCAAAGATCTAAATATAAAAGCCAGAACCATAAAACTCCTAGAAGAAAATGTAGGGAAACATCTTCAAGACCTTGTAGTAGGTGGTGGTTTCTTGGACTTCACACCCAAAGCACGTGCAACAAAAGAAAAAGTAGATAAATGGGACCTCCTCAAAATTAAACACTTTTGCACCTCACAGGACTTTGTCAGAAGGGTGAAAAGGCAGCTGACTCAATGGGAAAAATATTTGGAAATCACATATCTGATAAGGTTTTAATATCCAGGATATATAAAGAGATGTTACAACTCAACAATAAAAAGACAAATGACCCAATTAAAAAATGGGCCAAAGACTTGAATAGACATTTCTCCAAAGAAGAAATACAAATGGCAAAAAAACACATGAAGAAATGCTCAACATCACTCATGATTAGGGAAATGCAAATCAAAACTACCATGAGATATCATTTCACACCTATCAGAATGGCCGCTATTAAAAAGACAGAGAACTACAAGTGTTGGAGAGGATGTGGAGAGATAGGAACACTTCTTCACTGTTGGTGGGAATGTAGGATGGTACAACCACTATGGAGAAATGTTTGGCAGTTCCTAAAGAAGTTGAATATAGACTTGCCACGTGACCCTGCAATACCACTACTGGGTATATACCCAGAAGAACTGAGAGCAGTGACACGAACAGACATCTGCACACCGATTTTCATAGCCACATTATTCACCATTGCCAAAAGTTGGAAACAACCCAGGTGTCCATCACCAGATGAATGGATAAACAAACTGTGGTCTATTCACATGATGGAATATTATAATATTATGCAGCTGTAAAAAGAAATGAAGTCATAAAGCATATGGCAACATGGGTGAATCTGGAGGACATTATATTGAGTGAAGAAAGCCAGACACAAAATGACAAATACTGTATGAATGCATTACTATGAACCAAATATATTGTGTAATATATTGTTTGATTCACACCCACAAAAAAACAAAAAAACAAACAAATAACAAAACAACAAAAAAATTTACATGTATCCATTACATTTAATTGAGAAATGTATATATTTATTCATCTGTGTTTACTTTTTAGTTTTTTATTGCTTATGTTTTCAATTATTAAATGTATAATATAAAGTTAAAAAAATAAATAAAAAATAAAAGTAATGAAAAAAATTAATAAAAAAAAAAAAAAAGAAAGTTAGAAGACAACCTACAGAATTGGAGAAAATATTTGGAAAATATATATCTGATAAGGTTTTAATATCCAGAATATATAAGGAACTTCTACAACTCAACAACAAAAAGACAACCAACCCAGTTAAAATATGTGCCAAGGACGCGAATAGTCATTTCTCCAAAGAAGGTATTCAAATAGCCAATAAGTATATGAACAGTTGCTCAACATCATTAGCCATTAAAGAAATACAAATTAAAACCACAATGAGACATGGATGAACCTGGAGGACATTATGTTGAGCAAAGCAAGCCATACACAAAAGGACAAATACTGTATGATTGCGTTACTATGAACCAAATATATTGTGTAACATACTGTTTGATTAAAAAAAAATTATATGTATCCAGTACATTTAATTGAGAAATGTATGTATTTATTCATCTGTGTTTACTTTTTAGTTTTTAATTGTTTATATTTTCAATTATTAAATGTATAAAATAAAGTAAAAAAAGAAAAGCCCACAATGAGATACTACTTCACACTTACTAGGATGGCTATTACTTAAAAATCTGAAAATAACAAGTGTTGGCAAGGATGCAGAGAAATAGGAACCCTCCCATCTCATTGTTGGTAGGAATTTAAAATAGTGCAGGCACTAGGGAAAACAGTTTGACAGTTCCTCAGAAAGTTAAACATGGAATTACCACATGACCCAGCCATTCCACTCCTAGGTATACTCTCCAAAGAATTGAAAGCAGGTACATGGACAGCTATTTGTACACCAATGTTCATTGCAGCATTATTCACAATTGCCAAAAGATGAAGCAACCCAAGTGTTTCGGTTAAACAAAATGTGGTATAGCCATATAATGGAATATTATTCAGCCATAAAAAGAAATAAAGTACTGTTATATGCTACAACAAGGATGAAACTTGAAAATATGTTGAGTGGAATAAGCCAGACACAAAAGGGCCAATATTCTATGATTGGTATGAAGTACTTAGAAGAAGCAAATTCATAAAGACAGAAAACAGAATAGTGGTCACCAGGGATGGGGGAAAGGAGAATGGGAGTAAATACTAAATGATTATGAGTTTTGGTTTGGGATGATGAAATAGTCTGGAAATAATGGTGAAAGTGCCAATGTACTTAATATCAAAGAATTGTTCACTTAAAATGGTTAAAATTATTTTTGTGTTATGTATATTCTACCACAAATTGTTAAAAAAAAAATCAGTAGAAAAAGGAAACAGAAAGAAAAAAAAAAACTATTCTTTGTTCTTAAGAAAACCCAGGGAAGCAGATGTGGCTCAAGCACATCAAGCAGATGTGGCTCCATGGTTTGGTTCCCGGTGCCTCCTAAAGAAGACAGCGAGCTGGCACAATGGGCAGGCACAGCAAACTGACACAAAAAGATGATGGAACAAGAGACACAAGAAGAAAAACATAATGAGACACACAGCAAAGCAGGGAGCAGAGATTCCCAGTGCCTCCTAAAGAGGACAAGCAGGACAGTGAGCTGGCATGGTGAGCTGACATGACAAGATGACACAACAAGAGACACAAGAGTAAAAACATAACGAGAGACACAACAAGCAGGGAATGGAGGTGGCTTAAGTGATTAGGTGCCTCCCTCCCACATCAGAGGTCCCAGGTTCCCAGTGCCTCCTAAAGAAACAAGAAAATGAACAGACACAGCAAGTGCAAACAACAAGGGGGTCGGGAGAGATTAATAATAAAATAAAATAAAACCCAGAAGTCTTCCAAATGTTTGCTTTACTAATGTCCATCACTAAAGCCTCCATCAAACTCAAGAATAAAGGAATAGGGCGAGCACAGGTGGCTCAAGTTATTGGACGCCTCCCTCCTGCATGGGAGATCCCGGGTTTGGTTCCTGGTGCCTCCTAAAAAAAAGATGAACAGAGAGCAGACAGTGAACACAAACAATGGGGGTGGGGTAGGGTGAGGAGGGAGTAAATAAATAAAATAAACCTTAATAAAAAAAGAAAGAAAGAAATAGGGGAGCAGGTGTAGCGTAGTGGTTGAGTGCCTGCTTCGCATACGTACCCGGTACCGCTTAAAACAAACAAACAAAAAAACAAACAAATAAAGGAATCTAACACAAGACAGGAAAGCTAGAGGTGAAAACTGTCATCTTTGCCTCTAACCACTCTCCCTTATGCTGTTGACTCACCGAAGCTTATTATGTCTCCTGGGACACAAAGGGCTCAGCCACGACAAGCTCCTCCTGGCTGAACACTCATAGAGCACTTCTCAATCCTTCACCGAGTTATCTTAAGGATTCCACTACAGAAGTGACTGAGAATTTCTCCCCTCGAGGCCGTAACAAGTCAGGCTAGTGAGGGAGACAAAATGTGAACAAATAAGATAACGTGATATAATACGGGTGTTCATTCATTCATTCTTTCAGAGAACAGATGTGCAGCGCCTATTGTAAATCAAGGATCTGTGCAAGATCTTGGAGCCTCAGAGTAGAGGAAAATATAATCACTGTCTTCAGAAATGGTCATAGGTTAGTGAAGAGGGTAGATATTTATGCATATATTACAGAATGATGTATGAGAGGAATTTTATTCATTTACAGCCCACGGCATTCTGAAAAATATTTCAAAAGCATAAACAGAATAGCTAGGAAGAGTGAATGACTTGGAGGAATTTATAACAGCTTTACAGAGATAAATTTGACAGACTGATGAGCAGGGCCACATTATGACTTTCATTGTCCCTAGATACCTTTGCCTTCGTGAGCCCCTTCCTCCAAAAAACAAATATTTAAAATTATATTTTACAATGGCATTTGTACAAGACAAAAATATTCATGTTATATAGTAAAACATTTTGTTTGTCCTAAAAGTTCATTTTTTTTTCCCTTCTGATTTTAAGTAAATTAAAACATGCCCATGGGAAACAGATGTGGCTAAAATGATTAGGCTCCCGCCTACAATATAGGAGGTCCAGGGTTCAATTCCTGGGGCCTCCTGGTGAAAGGCGAGCTGGCCTGTGCAGCGAGCTGGCCTGAGCGGAGAGCTGGCCCGCATGGAGAGCTGGCCTGCGTGGAGAGCCGGCGCAGCAAGATGACAGAACAAAAAGAAACACAGGAGAGACAATAAGAGACACAGCAGACCAGAGAGATGAGGTGGTGCAAGAAACTGAGCGCCTCTCTCCCATTCCGGAAGGTCCCAGGATCAGTTCCCAGTGCCGCCTAATGAGAAGACAAGCAGACACAGAAGAACATACAAAGAGCAGACATCGAGCGCAAAACAATGGGGAGTGGAGGGGGCGTGGGAGGTGGGGAGGGGGATAAATAAATAAATAAATCTTTAAAAAACAAAACCAAAAAAAACCATGCCCATGGGCTCCTAAAGATATGGTGGACTACAAGCACCTCGCCTTGTGTGACTAAGCAAGGAGTTGGCCTTGGAGGGAGGGAAAAGGCTCTTTGTATAAGGACTCAAGGCCAGGAGAGAGGACAGTATTTTGTGAAATCTTAAGTTCAATGTGTCTGGGAGCAACTGGGAGGGGAAAGGAAGGAGAAGCTGAAGAAGCAGGCTTGGGCCAGCTTGGGAAAGGTCTGGAATGCTACACTAAGGCAGTGGTGCACTGGCAAATGCTTAACACCCAGCTCTCTGGAGGAAAAAGAGCCATGGTTTCTCACATTTGCCAATTTCCAGGGTGTAAACAGCCCCCCCAGGGCCTTCAAGTTAGCCACGTGGTGTCACTGAACACAGAGTTGGGAAGGAGTAGTGACTCCAGCACACAACAGTACTAAGGCACCCAGATTTTGGCTGCAGGCAGTGAGGAGTCAACTGAGCCTTTAAATAGGCAATTTACATAACCAGATATTTATTTTGAATCACGCTGTGTTTCTGATAGAGTTCATGTGGCTGCCAGTAGCAGAAAAGTCAGCTAAAATGGCTCTGAATGATTAAAAATTCAGGGACTTACACAACACATACTGCAGAGGTAAGAGCTAGCCTTTCTGTCTCTTCATCTTGCTATCCACAGCGTCGGCTCCATTAAGAAAAAATTCCTTTAATTGTAGTAACATATATATACCATAACGCTTGCCATTTTGGCCATCTTTAAGTGCACCATTCAGTGGCATTAATTACATTCACCCTGTCGTGCTCCATCAAGACCATGCATTACCAACCCTTTTCACCACCCCCAACAAACTCTGAACCATTAAACAATAACTCCCTCCGTCCCTGTTAACCTCCAATCCACTTTCTTCCTCCATGAATTTGCTTATTCTAAGTATTTTATGTAAGTGGAATCATGCAATATTTGTCCTTTTGTGTCTGGATAATTTCACGTAGCGAAATGTTTTCAAGATTCACCCATGTTGTAGCATGATTCAGAACTTTGTCTTTTTATGGCAACATGCCATTGTATGTATAAGACACATTTTGTTTATCCATTCATCTGTCGATGGACACTTGGATTGCTTCCATCCTTTGGCAATTGTGAATAATGCCACTATAAACATCAGTGTGTAAATATCTGTTTGAGTCCCTACTTTCAATTCTTTTGGATATGCTCCTAGAAGTGGGATTGCAGAATCATATGATTATTCTATATTTAACATTTTGATCCAAACTGTTTGTAAGGAATTTTTTCTTTCTGCTACTGAAGTCATCAGCTCTGTTTGGTTCCTTTTTATGACTCCTATCCCTTCATTACTTTTTTTGTTCATATATCATTTTCCTGATTTCCTTTTGTTCTTTGTCTGTGTTTTCCTTCAGCTCTTTGAACATATTTAGGATAATTTTTTAAAAAATTCATCTGCTATGTCTAAGTTATGCTCCTCCTTGTTGGTGGCTTCTTATGATTTATCTTGTTCCTTTGCATGGACCATCACTTGCTGTTTCTTTGCTTGCCTTGTAATCTTTTGTTTCACGCTGGACATTTTGATATTTTAATATGTAATCTCTGGAATTTAGTCTCTATTGCACCTATTTCCTAAACTTACATCCAGCTAGTGTTATGGCAGAGATTTCCCTGAATGGCAGTAATTAGCAAAAAGAAAAAGAAAAAAAGAACACCTCTTTCCCAGTCTTTGTAAATTGGCCCATGTGAGTGTCTAACAATGAGTTTAAATAACTGCCCAAGATGAATGCATGGGGTATACTCCAGTCTTTTCTGAACAAGTATCTTGTCCTGAGCATGTGCGTGTGACCCTAGGAAATCTTCCATGTACACAGATCTAAATCTTCCCTCTTCCCCAATGAAACAGTGTTTCCTCCCAGTCTTGGGTACTACACTGCATGTCCCACAACTGGCAATCCTTTGCCCCAGGCAGCTGTAATTTGAATGCTCTCCCACAGTGTTGCAGCTCCCCAGCATTCTGGTTGCCTAGGTGCAGGGGAAGTTCTGGGGTGGTGAGCCTATGACAAGTATCTTTGTGCAGTCCTTCAAGTTGCCACCAGACAATTGGCACAGACACACACACCCCAGCCTGTGCACACAGGTTGCTCTCCTGCTTCCTGAACCAGGACCAGGGATGTGCACTGCGGGCACAGGCCCCCTCAGCATCAAGTCAAGTCAATGAGGGGTGGGGAAAGGCCAGTTAGGGTGCCATGAGCTTTCCCCACCATTTTAAAATTGCCTTTTTCTTGATTCAGTGCTCACCCCGTTACTAAAACCCCGTAACTGTTTTCCAGAGCTCTGAGAAATATGGTTCTGCCAGATTTTGTTTGTTTAGGTTTGTTTAGCCACTCACTCCACCATCTTGGTGATGTCAGACCTGCAAATAATATCTCAAATACCTTAATGTAAACTATGGATTATAGTTAATAGCATACCTATCATAATATTGTTTAATCAATTTTAATAAAGGTTACTAATGCAACATGTTAATAATAGGGAAAACTGTGTGTGTGAGGGGAGGTGTATGGAAACTCTGTACTTTCTGCATGATTTTTCTGTAAACCTACAACTGCTCTAATAAAGAAAATGTAAAAAAATTTTATTGTGCTAAAATATATATGTAATTGAATTTATTTTATTTTATTTTTATCCCTTAAATGGTTCCCTCGTCTGTCTGCTCGTTGCTTCTGCTCACTGTCTGCTCGCTGTGTCTGCTCATCTTCTTTTAGGAGACACTGGGAACCAAACCCAGGACCTCCCATGTGGGAGGTGGGCACACAACTGCTTGAGCCACATCGGCTCCCCCTATGTAATTGAATTTAGAATATTGATTTTGTATTTAATATTCTCTTACAGTTTTGTTGGTACATGGGGAAGAGGAGCAGAAATGAGAATACAATGGCTTGAAGATAAAGAAGAGGTGAGGACACTTCAACTGTGAGGTTTTCAAGAGATGAAGAGGGAGGGGCCAAGAGGCAGAGATGCTGTTTCCCACCTTCCTAGGCCCCAGTTGCAATGTGGGGGAGGTTTTCCTGCACTTCCTTTACATTACCCATTTTATTTTATTTTATTATTATTATTTTTTTCCTTTAGTGAAAATACATGGCTAGTTACTTTTAATAATTATCAATGATTTTTTTAACCAAAAAAAAATAAGAAAAAAATTTAAGAATACAAAGAATATTTATGTTATAAATCTAAGTTTAAATCTAGTTTAATTCTTTTTTCCTTAACCTTCTTCTAATTGCGTTTTTTTTTAACTTTATTTTGTACATTTAATAATTGAAAACATAAGCAATAAAAAACTAAAAAGTAAACACAGATGAATAAATATATACATTTCTCAATTAAATGTAATGGATACATGTAAATTTTTTTGTTGTTTTGTTTTTTGTTTGTTTTTTTGGTTTTTTTTTGTGTGTGTGTGAGTCAAATAATATATTACACAATATATTTGGTTCATAGTAATGCATTCATACAGTATTTGTCCTTTTGTGTCTGGCTTGCTTCACTCAACATAATGTCCTCCAGATTCATCCATGTTGCCATATGCTTTATGACTTCATTTCTTCTTACTGCTGCATAATATTCCATCGTGTGACTAGACCACAGTTTGTTTATCCATTCATCTGTTGATGGACACCTGGGTTGTTTCCAACTTTTGGCAATGATGAATAATGTGGCTATGAACATTGGGTGTGCAGATGTCTGTTCGTGTCACTGCTCTCAGTTCTTCTGGGTATATACCCAGTAGTATATACCCATTTTAATTTGCAGTTTTATTTGAGCCAATTCAAATCAATTTCTGCTCCAATATACACATTTTACCTAAGATACGTACCTTCTCTGCCTAGGAATTCTTACTTATCCTTTAAGACAAAGCTCCAATTTCAACTCTTCTTTGATATTTTCTCCAAATTCCCCAGCCAGATTTATTTGCTGTCTTTTACATAATCCTGTAGCACTTCGTATATAATCTGCTTTTATTGCCTAATTACAATATCATCTGAGAAGTTGCATTTATCATACCATATTATAATTATTTTTTTATAATTCAATAGTTATATCTCTTCCAGGGTCTGGCATATATTAATAGTTATTCTTAAGGCTCAAGTGGTTGAATGCCTGCTTCCCATGTACCATGTCCCGGGTTGGATGCCTGGTACCTCCTAAAAACAAAACAAAACAAATGAAAAAAACCCAGCTCTCATTGGGGAGTGGATGTAGCTTGGTGGTTGAGTGCCTGCTTCCCATGTATGAGGTCCTGGGTTCAATCCCCAGTACCTCCTTAAAATAAAAGTTATTCTTAATACCATTTGTTGAATGAATAACAACAGACATTATGTTTGGTGTTTATCCACATCATCTCAGCTAACCTTTATAACTCTTTGAGACAGATACTTTTATTATCCATTTAATAAATTACACACTTGCAGTAGAGAGACGCTAAGCAACTCGCCCAAGATCACACAGGAACTTAAGTAGGATCCTAGACTAGGATTCAGACCCAGACTGTCACTTTGCAGAACGTAAGCTCTTAAGAGGCCACCTACTAGGTCTGCCTGGAGACCAGTCCCAGGAAACAGTGTCATCTTAATTTGAAAGATTTATTACATTGGGGAAGAGCTCTTCAAGGGACTGAAGCATAGGGAATCTACAAATTTATTTGTATATTATTTACATCTGTTAATAAGTGACTTATATGAGTTTGGAAGGATAGAACGGCCTCTTCCCAACCGTTTTCAGGTTGACATTAGACCTCCTCTGAGTTTGGCCATTGGTCACCGGACAGTGTGACAAGGAGCTTAGGAAATGGGGAGGCTGATAAGGATTGTTTTCTAAGCACACACTGCAGAGTACTGCCCACAAAGGCAGTGAGGCTGGGGTGATTATCCATTTCTTTCTCCCTCTAGGATCTTTTAATATCTGTTTTGAAATTAGTATTTGTTGCTGTAGAGGCCTTGCTGCTCTCCAGGCCCTATGTTGAACTCATATGCACGTCACTGCATTTAGTCCTTTTATCCTTTTTAATGCTGTGAGGTAGGCATTACAGACGAGGGAGTGTCGGCTGAGAAATATTGAATGACGTGTTCAAATTCCACACGGCTAGCAAAAGAGGGGGCCAGGATTTAAACTTTGGTCTGTTCTGCTTGACTCAAAAAGTGTAGTTGGATAACTCTACTTTATTAACTCACATCAACTTTGAGGAACAGATGTGGCTTAAGCAGTTGGGCGCCTGCCTCCCACACGAGAGGTCCTGGGTTCAGTTCCTGGTGCCTCCTAAAGAAAACAAACTAACAAACAAACAATGAGGAAAAAAACAAAACAAAAATGAGCTGACAATGAGCAAACAAGCAAACAGGGGAGCCAATTTGGGGGAGCCAACTTGGGGGAGCCAACTTGGGGGAGCCAATGTGGCTCAGTGGTTGAGCACCAGCCTCCCATATATGAGCTCCCAGGTTCAATCCCCAGTCCCGGTACCTCACACACAAAAAAATCTTTGAAAGTGGGTCCTGGTCAGGGCCTCTCTCTGTTGCTCCACTGGACCACCCAGAGTCAAATCTGGACCTTGGCTAGTTATAGTTAACAGATAGAGTAAATGGTTTTTTTTTTTTTTTTTTAATTATTGTGGTAGAACACATAAAACAAAAATTTCCCATTTTAACCATTTTTAAGTGTAGAAGCCAGTGGCATTAGCTACATTCACAACGCTGTGCTACCGTCATCACCATCCATTACCAAAACAATTTCCTCAAACCAACCAGAAACTCTGAACCTGTTATGTAATAACCTCCCCTTCTTGAGCCCCTGGAAACCTTTAATCTACTTTTTTTCTCCCATAATACACTGTCAAAATACCCTTTTTTAAAAAAGATTTATTTTATTTATTTACTTCTCTCCTCCCCCCTCATTGTTTTGAGCCCACTGTCTGCTCTCTGTGTGTTCTTCTGTGTCTGCTTGTCTTCTCTTTAGGTGGAACCGACCCTGGAACTTTCCGATGTGGAGAAAGGCATTGAATCTCTTGTGCCACCTCACCTCCCTGGTCTGCTGTGTCTCCTATTGTCTCTCTTCTGTGTCTCTTTTGTTGCGTCACCTTGCTGTGCCAGCTCTCTGCATGGGCCAGCACCCTGCATGGGCCAGCTCTCCACTTGGGCCAGCTCACCATGCAGGCCAGCTTGCTTTTCACCTGGAGGTCCTGGGAATTGAACCCTGGACCTCCCATATGGTAGACGGGAGCCCAATCACTTGAGGCACATCTGCTTCCCTTAATCTACTTTTTAAAATATATTTTTCTACACTACTTCTGCTTTTATGAATTTGCTTATTCTACATATTTCATGTAAATGGAATTGTACAATATTTGTCCTTTGTCTGGCTTATTTGACTTAGCATGATGTCTTCAAGGTTCATCCATGTTTAAGCATGTATCAGAATAGTATGGCTGAATAATATTCCCTTGCATGTGTCCACTGTCTATCCATTCCTCTGGTAATGGACACTTGGGCTACCTCCACCTTTGGCTACTGTGAATAAAGCTGCTACATTGGTGCACAAATATCTGATTGAGTCCCTGTTTTCAGTTCTTTTGAGAATATACCTAGAAGTGAAATTGCAGGTCATATGGTAACTCTATGTTTAACTTTTCTGAAGAACAGTAAATAAGGCAGGATTTTCCCCCCTGTAGTTGTGATTTCTCTTTGTGTTTAATGTGTGTGAAATCTGCACTCCTAAAGCCAATAGGAAAAGATGTGTATTGACGTTTGTTACTGGGTTTTCAGGGTGCCCGTGAAGGTCAGTGTGTGGGGCTCAGTTTCCTGCTCTGCAAACGGCCACCATCTTCACAGCTGCAACTCCAGCAATCCCCTCTTCCTCAGCAAGGAAGGCTGCTTGGTTCTGCTATTGTTGGAGAACTGGCCTGTGATTCTCACGTCTCTAGCCTTTATTTGGGAGCATGAAGGTATTTTATCTAAAACAGAATGGGGGGTAAGTGTGAGTGAATCCAGTTAAATGGACAAGAGACCTACCATTTGCAGGGGACAGCATGGCAAAAAGGAAGGCACACGGGCGAGGAGGAGGCTGTGCCAGGTTTCACATATTGGCTTTGCTGTTTACTAGCTCTGTACGTGGGTAAGTTATGCAACTAGTCCTTATTTTTTCCCATTAGTTAGTTGCTCTGTTTTCCCTATCTATAAAATAGAAATAGAAACACTTAATTTGCAGTTGTAAAAATCATGAGAAAATGCCACCAAAGTAGTTCAGTGGTTGTTCAGTTACTGACAGTTACCTCTATTAGAGCATGTGCAAGAGCGAAATAAGATCTAGATCAGAAAGGCCAGTAAACATGCTTTAAGGATTTCAAATTTATATGCCAAAATGAAGGAAAGTTAGTGTTTGAGACAAATCATTTTAACTCTTGAACATGCTTCTCCTTCCAAAAAAAAAAACAAAAAACAAAAAACCTAGTGTGGTCACAATGTGTAGATTAACAAGGGAGTGCTTCTAAAGGGTAGAATATTAAAGTGCCCAGTTACCTGTTCACCTTTAAAACGAAGGCAACTACAAACACTATGTCCCATGAACTTCTGGACATTGGCTAATTAAGGAAGACACACTGCTGCAGAGAACGGAAGTGCATCGCTTTCCCACTTGTCTGTTCCGCGGTCCTCGAAGGTAAGCAGTGCATAAACAAAAACCCTGAAACACTCACAAAATTTCCTTTCACTTCACTCCCTTTAAAAGCGAACTAGGGGGCAGGTGTGGCTCAAATGGTTGGGCATCCGTCTGCCATATGGAGGGACCTGGGTTCAATCCCCGGGACCTCCCGGTAAAATAGAAAAAAAAAAAAAAAATATATATATATATATATATATATATAGAAGGCGCATGGGCTGCCAGGCTCTGTGTGCTGGTGAGCCGCCGGGCCCGGGGAGCCATGCAGCAAGATGATGACGTGATAGGGGAGAAACAAGATGAGATGCTCTGAAAGCTCTGAAAACCAGGAACCGAGGTGGCGCAGGTGGCAGAACACCTCTCTCCTGCATCGGAGGTCTCCAGGATTGAATCCTGGTGAAGACTGGAGGAGGAGGATAAGAGATGGCAGGAAACAGACACAGAGAATTGCTCAGCGAATGGACACAAAACAGCAAATGGGGAAGGGGGGGGTTTAAATGGATAAAGTAAAGAAATAAATCTTTAAAAAAAAAAAAAAGCGAACTAGGTGGTTTGACACCTAGCAAAAAGACAATCCAAGAGGGTAATACTGGAGGACACTTTACACTGGGAAGCTGACATCACCTGCCTCTTAAGGGTCCTCTTAAGGACCCTTTCTTAAATGTGGGCACAGGGAATTCATTCTTCAAGGGGAAAAAAAATTCCTGATAAACTCACCCAGGGGTTCTTGGCTTCACAAACACCGGCTCTTCTCTTTCTCATTTGACTAGGTTCCTGGGTCCCTGCAGGTGGAGCTGCTGCAGATCTTTTCTGGGGGCTCCGCAAGGGGGAGGCTCGTGACCCTTGGTCAGTCCTTTGCCATCCGCTCCCCATTCAGGCGGAATTTCCCAGTCAGCTCTGCGTGCTGAAGATGGACCTCCTCGCAGGCCTTGTGCTGGGCTGAATCGGCCCAGCTCCTGTGTGGCATTTTGATTGATGCTAGGCCTGGATGTAACCTTTTAAAATCCGCTTCCTTTGGAAAAGCAGCTTGGAAAATCACTCCAGCGTTGTGCATGCGTATGCTCCTGCGTGTGTACCCCGCATGCTCGGAATGACTTCAAATACACCATCTGCTCCTACTGGATTTAATTCAGGTGCCTCCAAAAGTAAGGGGCAAAACAAATTCCAGATTGGTGGACTTTTTTTTAATTGCCATAACAGATTTAACAAAATTTGCCATTTTAAAACACGTTTTTGAGCATATAATTCTGTGGCATTAATTACCTTTTCCATGTTGTGCTACCACCACCACCATCCATTACCAAAACATTGTGCCCTTTAAGCAATTACTCCCCATTCTCCCTTGTAACCTCTAATCTATTTTTTTTTTTTTTTTTTTTTTTTTTTTACTGGGAGGTCCCGGGGATCGAACCCAGGTCTCTCCATATGGGAGACGGATGCCCAACCAGTTGAGCCACATCCGACCCCATAATCTATTTTATGTCTCTATGAATTTACTTATTCTAAGTATTTCCTGTAAGTGGAATCATACAATGTTTGTCCTCCTGTGTCTGGCTTATTTCACTTAACAGTTCATCTAAGTTGCAGCATGTCTTGTGACTTCATTCATTCTTACAGTTGAATAATATTCCATTACTTATATATACACATTATGTTTATTCACCTGATGATAGACACTTGAGTTGTTTCCACCTTTTTGTTATTTCAAATAATGCTGTTATGAATATTGGTGTACAAGTATCTAATTGGGTCCTTTTCTCCATTCATTTGGTTATATACCTAAGTTTTTGAGAAGCACCAAATTATTTTCCACAGCAGCTGAACCATCTTACATTCCCACCCGAAAGACATGAGGGTTCCAATTTCTCTACATCTTCCCCAGCATTTGTTATTTTCTATTTAAAAAATAATATGCAGGAAGTTCTGGGAAGATAGCCTCAGAGGCTCAGGCAGGGCTCAACTCTCTTGCAAAAACAATGGAGAAAGAACCAAAAGCTGCCTGAGGGACCTGCTTTGGGGGTCAGCAGACCAAGACAGTGCTAAACAACTCCCAGGAGGGTGAGGGACAGAGAGACGAAGAACCAGAAAGAACAAATATGAGTTAAACCCCTGTGGTGGCCAGGAAGGGCTCCTCTCCCCAACTCCCAAGATATTAAGCTGGAGTAAATCCCCTGGCTCACTGCAGCTGACTGAGAGGGAAACAGACATCTTCCTCCCTGTCAGCTGTTTCAAGGGAAAAGGGATAGGGAGTCAGGGGGCTTCTCTTCAGTGAATTCTGTCAGCAGAGCCCGCTTTGAATCTAGGCTCTGCCCAGACTAAAATACAGGAAAGCAGAGATTGAAACACCTAGGTGGAAAGGTGCACTGACAAGCGCCATCTGCTGGCCAGTCTGGATTTTGCATGGACAAAAACTGATTTGGGGTCTCTCTGTACCCTAACTCCTGGGAGAAAATCTGCACCCCATTAGTGAGTCCCTGGCCCAATTTGATAACTTAAGCTTGGCAATTTTAAAGACTTAGAGTAAGTTGAACCAATTATCAAAGAAGAGCTAAGGAAAAAAAGAAAACAATAGGCAAGGGAAAGAAATTGGTCATCAGAGTAAACTCACCAACATATTCAAATGCCTAGACATCAACTAAAAATTACAAGCCATACTAAGAAACAGGAAGAGATGTCCCAGCCAAAGGAGCAAACCAAACACCCTGAAGAGATACAGAAGTTAAGACAAATAATCAATGATAATCACAAAACTCTCCTAAACCAATTCAAAGAATAGAAAGAATATATGACTAAAGAGATAAGGATATTAAGAAGACACTGGGTGAGTATAAAGAAAAATTTGAAAGACTGCAAAGAAAAGTAACAGACCTTATGGGAATGAAAGCCACAATGGATGAGAATAAAAATACATTAGAGGCATATGAGAAGATTTGAATTGCTCAAAGACAGAATGAGTGATTTCAAAGAAAGAACATCTGAACTGTAAAAGATAGGAGAACAGAAAGAGAGGAGAATGGAAAAAATGGAACATGGTCTCAGGGAATTGAATGACAATGAAAAATTCACAAACATACTCATCATCAGTGTCCCAGAAGGAGAAGAGAATTGAAAAGGGGCAGAAAGAATATTTGAAGAAATAATTACTGAAAACTTCCCAACCCTTGTGAAAGACATAAATATCAATATCCAGGAAGGACAGTGCACCCCAAACAGAATAAATCAGAATAGACCTACCCCAAGACACCTACTATTCAGAATGACAAATATCAGAGATAAAGAGAGGATTCTGAAAGCAGCGAGAGAAAATCTAAGCATCATATAAAAGGGAGCCTCGAAAAAATTAAGTGCTGACCTCTCATCAGAAACCATGAAAGAGAGAAGAAAGTGGTATGATGTATTTAAGGTACTGAAAGAGAAAAACTGCCAGCCAAGAATTTTATATCCAGTGAAACTGTCCTTCAAAAATGAGAGTGAGTTCAAAGTCTTCACAGACAAACAAAAACTGATAAAATATGTTACCAAAAGACCAGAATTACAAGAGATACTAAAGGGTGTGCTACAGCCTGAAAGGAAAAAGCAAGGGCGAAAGACTTGGAGAAGAATGTAGAAATGAAGATTATTAGGAAGGATAAATTAAAGTGTAAAAAGACAGACAATAATACCATATGACAAAAGAAGGCCAAAGGACAAAATGGATGAAGTAAATGTCTTTACAGTAATAATATTGAAAGTTAATGGCTTGAACTCCCCAATCAAAAGACAAAGACTGATAGAATGGATTAAAAAAAAAAAAAAAAAAAGAGTCATCTATACGCTGTCTACAAGAGAATCACCTCAGATGTAAGGACACAACCAGGTTAAAAGTAAAAGTTTGGAAAAAGATATTCCATGCAAATAATAACCAAAAAAGAGCTGGAGTAGTGATACTAATATCAGACAAAATAGATTTTAAATGCAAAACTGTTATAAGGGGTGAAGACGGTCATTATATATTAATAAAAGGGGCAATTCACCAAGAAGAAATAACTATACTAAATATTTATGCACCTAACCTGAGTGCTCCAAGATACATGAGACACACACTGGCAAAACTGAAGGGAGAAATAGATGTCTCTACAATTACAGTTGGAGACTTCAATACACTGCTCTCACTATTGGATAGGATATCTGAACAGAGGATAAGCAAAGAAATAATATGCTAAATGAACTAGACCTAACAGACATCTATAGACATTGCACCCCCAAAAAGCAGGATATACATTCTTGGCTCCTTCTCCAAGATAGACCATATCTTGGTTCACAAAACAAGTCTCAATAAATTTAAAAAGATTGAAATTATACAAAATACTATCTCTGATCATAACAGAATGAAGCTGGAAATAAATAATGGATAGAAAAAGGGAAAATTCATAAATATATGGAGATTAAACAACACACTCTTAAATAATCAGTGGGTCAAAGAAAGAATTGCAAGAGAATTCAGCAAATATCTTGAGATGAATGAAACTGAGAATACAACATATCAAAACCTATGGGACACTGCAAAGGCAGTGCTGAGAAGGAAATTTATAGCCCTCAATGCTTACATTAAAAAAGAAGAAAGGGGAAACGGATGTGGCTCAAGAGGTTCGGTGTCCGTCTACCATATGGAGAGACCGGGGTTTGATCCCCGGTACCTCCCTGTGAAAAAAAAAAAAAGGATTAAAAAAAATAATAATAAAAAAGAAGAAAGGACTAAAATTGAAGGTATAACTGCACACCTGGAGGAACTAGAAAAAGAACAACAAACTAATCCCAAACCAAGCAGAAGGAAAGAAATAGAAAAGATCAGAACAGAAATAAATGAAATTGAGAACAACAACAACAACAAAACAATAGAGAGAATCAACAAAACCAAAAGTTGGTTCGTTGAGAAGATCAACAAAATCGATAAACCCTTAGCTAGACTAACAAAGAAAAAAAGAGAGAAGATGCAAATAAATAAAATCCAAAATGAGAAGGGGGACATTATCACTGACCCTGCAGAAATAAGAGATCACAAGAGGATACTATGAACAACTGTATGCCAAAAAACTAGACAATGTAGACAAGATGGATAAATTCCTAGAAATACATGAACCATCTACACTGACACTAGAAGAAATAGAAAACCTCAACAAACCAATCACAAGTGAAAAGATTGAAACAGTCATCAAAAACCTCCCAAAGATGAAAAGCCCAGGACTGCTGGCTTCACAGATGAATTCTACCAATCATTCAAAGACAATCTAATGCCAATCTTGCTCAAGCTCTTACAAAAAATGGAACAGGAAAGAGTGCTACCAAACTCATTCTATGAAGCCAACATCACCCTAATACCAAAACCAGATAAAGATGCAACAAAAAAAGAAAATTATAAACCAATATCCCTAATGAATATAGATGCAAAAATACTCAACAAAATACATACAGAGTTAATCCAAAAGCACATTAAAAGAATTATACACCATGATCGAATAGATTTTATCCCAGGTATGCAAGCGTGGTTCAACACAAGATAATCAACTAGCGTAATAAACCACATTGATAAATTGAAGAAGAAAAATCACATGACCCTCTCAATCGATGCAGAAAAGGCATTTGACAAAAGACAGCACCCTTTCTTGATAAAAAACACTCCAAAAATAGGAATAAAAGGAAGCTTTCTCAACATGGTAAAGTACATATATGAAAAATCTACTGCTAGCATTGTATTCAACGGTGAAAGACTGAGAGCTTTCCTGCTGAGATCAGGAACAAGACAAGGATGCTCACTGTCACCACTGATATTCAATATTGTGGTACAAGTTCTAGCTGGAGCAATTAGGCTAGATAAATAAATAAAAGGCACCTAAATAGGAAGAGAAGTAGAACTTTCACTATTTTCTGATGATGTGATCCTATATGTAGAAAATCCTGAAAAACTCACAACAAAGCTACTAGAACTAATAGACGAGTTCAGCAAAGTGGCGAGATACAAGATTAATATGCAAAACTCAATAGCATTTCTATACACCACTGATGTGCAATCTGTGGAGGAAATCAGAAAAAGAAATCCATTTATAATAGCAACTAAAAAATCCAAATATTTAGGAATAAACTTATCCAAGGATATAAATGGCCTGTATTCAGAAAACTATAAAACATTGCTAAAAGAAACCGAAGAAGACTTAATAAATGGAAGGGCAGTCGTGTTCATGGATTGGAAGACTAAATATTGTTAAGATGTCAATTTTACCCAAGCTGATTCACAGATTCAAAGCAGTCCCAATAAAAATCTCAACAGCTTTTTTTTTTTTTTTCCCAGAAATGGAAAAGCCAATTATCAAATTTATTTGGATGAGTTAGGGACCCCAAATAGCCAAAAATATCTTTAAAAAGAAGAACGAAGTTGGAAGACTCTCATTTCCCGACTTTAAAGCCTACTACTCAACTACAGTGAGTGGTAAAATCAGCATGGTACTGGCATAAAGACAGATAGATTGACCAACGGAACCAAATCGAGAACTCAGAAATAGACCCTCACATCTACAGTCAAGTGATTTTTGACAAGGCAGTCAAGCTCTCCCAGCTGGGCCAGAACAGTCTATTCACCGTTGAGTATGATATTAGCTGTGGACTTTTCATATGTGCCTTTATCATGTTGAGGACGTTTCCTGCTATTCCTATCTTTCATGGTGTTTTTTATCAAAAAAGTTTGCTGAATTTTGTCAAATGCTTCTTCTGCGTCACTAGAAATAATCATGTAATTTTTTTCTTTCCATCAATTAATGTGATATATTACATTAGTTGATTTTCTTATGTTGAAACACCCATGCACACCTGGGATAAAGTCCACTTGATCGTGGTATATAAATCATTTGATGTGTTATTGGATTGATTTGTAAGTTTTTTGTTGAAGTTTTTTTGCATCTATGTTAATTAGAGAGAGAGGTCTGTAATTTTCTTTTCTTGTAGCATCTTTACGTGGCTTTGGTATTAGAGTGATGTTTGCTTCATAGAATGAGTTAGATAATGTTCCCTTCTCTTCAATTTTTTGGAAGAGTTTGAGTAGGATTGGCATTAGTTCTTTTTGGAATGTTTGGTAGAATTCAGCCATGAAGCCATCTGGTCCTGGGTTTTTCTTTTTTGGAAAGTTTTGGATGACTGATTCAATGCTGTTCCTTGTTACTCGTCTATTTCGGTCATCTATTTCTTCTTTCATCAGTGTAACTGTTTGTGTTTTTCTAGAAATTCATCCATTTCATCTAAGTTGTCTACCTTGTGGCATACAACTCTTTTTTATAGTATCCTCTTATGATCCTTTTTATATTTGTGGGGTCAGTGGTGATGTCCCCTCTCTCCTTACTGATTTATTTATTTGCATCTTCTCTATGTTTTTGTTAGTCTAGCTAAGGGTTTGCCACTTTCATTAGTTTTCTCAAAAAACCAGCTTTTGGTTTTGTTAATTCTATTTTTTAAAAATTCTCTATTCCATTTAATTTTGTTCTAATCTTTTATTTCTTTTTCTTGCCTAATTGCTCTGGCTAGAACCACAGTATAATGATGAATAGCAGTGGTGACAGAAGGTATCCTTGCCATGTTCCTGATCTTTGAGAGAAAGCTTTTAGTCTTTGATCACTGAATATGATGTTAGCTGTGGGTGATTCATATATGTCTTTTATCACTTAGAGAAATTTTACATCTATTCCTATCTTTTATAGTGTGTTTTTATCAAGAAGGGGTTCTGTATTTTGTCACATGCCTTTTTTTTTTTTTTTTTTTTTTTGCATCAATTGAGAGGATCGTGTGGTTTTATTCCTTTATTCTATTAATGTGGTATATTTCAGTCTGAAGAACTCCTTTTAGAATTTCTGGTTGAGCAGGTCTAGTGGTGACAAACTCTCTTAGATTTTAGCTATCTTGGAATGTCTTAATCTCTCCCTCATTTTTGAAAGAAAGTCTCATTGGATATAAAATTCTTGGCTGGTATTTCAGTTTGGTAAAAGTTGCTGGGAGCAATATATCAGAAATGGGATGGCTTTTACAATAGAAATGTATTAGGTTAAAAGCTTACAGGTCTGAGGCTGTGAAAATCTCCAAATCAAGGCATCAGCAAGACATGATGTCAGCTCTGCCATTCTGAGTCTCTGTCTTCTCCTCCAGGCTAATTTTTCCCAAGCTCAGCTGTGAACGATCAGGCATATGGCTCATCACTCCCCTCTCCTCCAGTCCTTGTCTCTTTCAGCCTCTTGGGGGCCTCTTTCTATGCCTCTATGCACTGCTGATTCCAGCATCTTGGGGTTTCTCTGTCTCTGTGGCTTTTATTCCTCCATTTATGAAGGACTCCAGTAAGAGGATTAAGACCCACCCTAGGTTCCACAATCTAATCAAAGACCCTTAACTGAAGTGATCTAATTAAAAGAAATCTAATCAGAAGGTCCCATCTACAATGGATTTATAGGCACAGACGTGGGTTTGCTTTAAGAACAGGATTTTCTGGGGTCCCAAAAGACCAGCATGGCTGGCAATTGTTTTCTTTTAGCACTTTAAATATGTCATCCCACTACCTTCTTGCCTCCAAAGTTTCTGGTGAGAAATAGGCACTTAATCTTATTTGGAGTCCCTTGTATATAACACCTTGTTTTTCTCTTGCAGCTTCCAGAACTCACTCCTCATGCTTCGCATTTGATAGTCTGACTACTGTGTATCTTTGAGTTTATCCTGTTAGGGGTTTGTTGGGCTTCTTGAATGTCCATATTCATGTCATTTGTTAAATGTGGGGAGTTTTCTACCATTATTTATTTGAATATTCCTTCTGCCCCTTTCTCTCTTCCTACTCTCTCTGGGACTCCCATAATGCATATATTGGTGTGCTTTATGGTATCCTGTAGGTGTCATAGGCTCTGTTCTCCTTTTTAAATTATTTGTCTTTCTGCTCCTTGGCCTGAATAATTTCAATTGTCTTATCTTTGATTTCACTGATTCTTTCTTCTGTCAGGTCCCATTTTCTTTGGAATCTTTCATTTCAGTTATTGAGGTCTTCAACTCCAGTAATTCTGTTTGGTTCTTTTTTATTTTTTCTATCTCTTTATTGAGGTTCTCATATTGTTCATTCATTGTTTTCCTAGTGTCCTGTAGTTCTTTCTCTGTGTGTCTACTATGTCCAAAATTTTTGTTGATGGATCTGGATTTTTTTCTTGTCCCTTTAGGTGGACTATCATTTCCTGTTTCTTTGTTTATCCTAATATTTTGTTTCAAACTGTATATTTTAACATTTTAAAGTGTTAACTGTGATTTAATCCCTGAGCTAAGGGTACCTTAAGTTTGAATCCAGCTAGTGATATGACAGAGATTTCCTTGAGTGCCAGGAGCTAACAAAACAACACCTTTCATGGTTTTTGCAAACTGGTTCTGTGTTGGCTGGTGCTCTCCCTTTCAGTTTAGCTCTTCTATCAAGAGCTAGGCAAAAGTGAATTGCAGGGTCCTCTCTGTCTTTTCTGAGCCTGCAGCTTGTCCTGGGCTTGTGCTTGCTCATGGCCCTAGGAGTTCCCTTGTTTATAATAATTCAAATTCCCCATCTTCTTCCATGAAGTAGACTTTCTTCTCCTCCTGAGCACTATATTGTATAACTTAATGCAAGTAATCCCTTGCCCCAGGCGGCTTTGACTTCATTGTTTCTTATACTGTTTTAGCTGTCTGCAAGCTGCTTCTGCCAGCAGGGCAAGTTCTGGGAGGGTGAGGCAGAAAAGAATTTCCTGGTTCAGTCTTTCAGATTACCACCTTACAGATTGACACCAACGTATAGGCACCCCAGTATGTGCATAGATACTCTGCTCCCTCTGAAATAGGGCCAGGAGCCCACCGTGGGAGTGCAGGCTGGTTCCATACCACACTGGGAGGGGAGGGGAGGGACCCACAAAGGTGCCAGGAGCTTTTTTTTTTTTTTTACCACTTTTAAAGCTGCTTTTTCTTGATTTGGCACTCACCCAAGTTACTGCAACCCTTTAACTGTTTTCCAGAGTTTTTACAAAGATGGCTCTGCCAATTGTTGCTAGTTGTTCAAAGATTCTGTGGGGGAACAGAACCCTGGAGCATCTTATGCTGCCATCTTGTTTGACCACTAACAAGATTTTAAAATTTTAATGAAGTCCAATTTATCTGTTTTTTCCTTTGTTGCTTGTGTTTGCTATTTCATATATAAATCCCCTTTTGGGTTGAGTTTCAATGCATTAGTTGAGTCTCTCTGGCAAAGTTAGGAGCCAGGACCCAAGCCACGTCAACTGGCTTGCAGTCCCTGGCTCCATCCATTAATCTGCAGCTATCCAATTCACTAGGAGACTTCAGTGGCAAATTCCTATTTTAGCTTAAATATACAAGCTATCATATTTAGATGATTGGCTTTAAAAGACAAAAGTTGCAGGATAAATTTTTTTTTACCTTAATTTGAACTGCTTCTAAATTAAAACCTAAAAAAATTTTTAGCTTACCTGTTCATGTTCTTTGTCTATTTATTAGTGAGATTATTGACCTTTTTAAAAAACTAATATTGAAGAACTCTTTTCAGAGAGCAATACAATTGCTTTTTTATGTATATTATGTTTTTAATTCCATGGTAATTTTTTAAAAAAGTATTTCTGGATTATCTGGATTACTTCCGAAAAGAAACTTTAATGCCTACATTTGCATTTTCAAAGTTTGTGAACTGAAGGCCAAATGATATCATGGCATACTGTATCAATAAAGGGTTTGTGGGGGGCGGAGGTGGCTCAAATGGTTGGGCGTCCGTCTGCCATATGGAGGGACCTGGGTTCGATCCCCAGGACCTCCCGGTAAAATTAAAAAAAAAAAAAAAAATATATATATATATATATATAAATAAAAAGCAGGTTTTTAAAAAAATAAAATAAAATAAAATAAAGGGTTTGTAGGAGCTTGAACAAAGTGGTAGAACAATGGAATCCACCCCAGCACATGATAATATAAGCAAGCAGAATTCTAAAGATCCTCCTCTCTGGCAGTCAGTACCATATTCCATATTTAAGAATGGTTGTGTTGAGTGTCCTGTAATTGCATGCAACACCTAAGACAGTTTATAGGCAGTGGAAAAATATTTTTCTTCCCAATTCCAGCAATAATTGATTTAGATAATCTTTAATGTAGGTTTGAATTATGCTACAATGTTAATCTTATCCTCCAATGAATAAAAGAGCTTTATAGAATTATTATTTGAAAATTGTTTATTGGTAAAATTTGAAGTGAATATAAGTTCTAATTTTCCAGGACTTGCCAAAAAAAAAAAGCTTGAAGCTTATATTGTTTTGCGCAATGCATTTGAATGAACAATCTTTCTTTGCATTAGCAGTTTTTTGCTTTTGTTTTTGTTGTTGTTGTTGTTTTAATATGGAACGCTTCACGAATTTACGTGCCATCCTTGCGCAGGGGCCATACTAATCATCTCTGCATCATTCTGATTTTAGCATATGTGCTGCCGAAGCAAGACTGCATTAGTGTTTTTAAAGACAAATATAAAAACAGATGAAATATAGAAACAGTCACGAGAATCCATCTTTGCACCGTGAAACCCAATCAGTCACATCTGTCACATTAAATTGAAATTGTTCGTTTCAATTTTATTGGTTCTAGTAAAGTTGGAGTATCTAACTTATAAATTTGTTTTGGTTATAGAGTTGTATAAGAGCCACCAGGATCAGGACTTCAAACCTTGTCTTAAATACATATTTTTAAAAGATTATAAGAAAAATACTTTAATACAACACTGGGGATATGTAGTTTTTTTTCCTTTTCCCTGAAAGACTAATTCTGACTGTCCCTAGAGCAGTAAGAGGACCTGCTGGCAGCTGAGTCCTGGTCCTAAACATCAAAGCTTCAGAAATATGAAGTTCTGATTGCTTCTACAATATGCTATTCTGTTTTTACCTCTTTCCATTTGGTATAAGGCTCTAGGTCTTTTTAAAAGATTTTTTTTTTTTCTTATTGGTTTGATTTTTGTGATAATTTCAGTGGAACATAGTAGAATTGTTTACAATGATCTCTGAAAATAACAGCTATGATATGATCTGATAAAAAACCTTATTGTGGGGAGCAGATGAGGTTCAAGCTATTGAGCACCTGCCTCCCACATGGGAGGTCCCCAGTTCGGTTCCGGGTGCCTCCTAGAAAAAAAAAAACCAAAACAAGCAAAACAAATGAAAAAAACCAACTCAGGGGAGCTAATGTGGCTCGGTGGTTGAGTGCCAGCTTCCTACATATGAGGTCCCGGTTTCATTCCTTGGGCCCTGGTACCTAGAAACAAACAAACAAAAACCAAAACCAGTATTGTAAACAAAGATTAAACCATTATTGAGGGTAATGACATGTATGAGACTAATGTGTATTTAACAAAAGAATTTATACAAAGGGAGCCTTTCCCTTTTCTCCTATCTATCCCTGAGTAACAATTACATCCCATGAATGCCATCTTGTGCAGAAAAGAGAACCGAGCTAACAATTTCATTAAAATAGAAAAATCATATGAATAAAGATGCCCAACCTTATGAGCATAATGATGATTTATTAAGCAGATCTGGACCTACTGTTTAAAGTCCTGGGTTTTCTGTAATTTGTATTTCCTGTCAGGAATGCTCATATTTCAGTTATAAATAGAACATGGCAGCAGATAGAGTAGGTTTTTAATTAGGTCATTACTGAGCCTGAGTGATTTATTTTCTTTGAAACTTGGCCTTCTTTTTTTACTTCAGATTTGGTCCCTGTGTGATGATGCAACATGAATTACATCAGACTTCCAGAGAGCTTTACTGGCTGGTCCCTCTCTCTTTCCCTCTATTTCTCTCTCTTAATACGTGCACTTGCTCTGTCCAAAACTTTAGCAGAAGGGGAAGGCGCTTGCACCAATTTTCTTAGACTACAAATTGGGTCTTTCTCTGGTCACTTCCCCATCTGGAATGAAATGTCCCAGCTGGAGTTTGGTTTAATGTCTGGCTCTCCTATGGCAATTTCCCTTCTTTCCCTAACTTTGTGGCAGATGATAAGGGAGTGAGGGAGTGTGATAGAAGAATGGAAACAGCCACTCAGCCGACATGTTAGAAGCAACTGAGCGGAGTGGATGTAGTTCAAGTGGTTGAGCGCCTGCTTCCCGTGTCCTGGTTCGATCCCCGGTATGTCCTAAAAACATTTCATTTTCCCCATATTCCTTATAAACCCAACTGTAGTAGCTTCTACAGGTTCTGAAGGAACAATGAAAATGAAAAAGACCCTCCTAGTCAATCTGCCTTCAGTTTGTGTGATTTGAGAGATGCTGGGAAGGGTCCTACATCTCAAAATTTCCCACACTCCTTCCCAAGTACATGACAAAAGCCATGGTTCCATGTTGCATATATGTTACCACAATGAAAATTTCTTTTATAAAGCCTGTAGAACTGTACCACACAAAGAGTGAACTTTAATGTAAACTACGGACTATAATTAATAATTATAATAATGTTGTTTCATCAATGGTAAAAAATGTACCACACTACTGTAAAATGTTAATAATAGGGGAAACTGAATGGGGGGGGCGTATGGGAACTCTGTACTTTCTGCATAATTTTTCTGAAAACCTACAACTGCTCTAAAATTTTTTTTAAGTTTAAAAAGCATTTATTGAGGACCTACTTAACTCAAGGAAAACAGTCAGAGCACTGAGCTAGCCACTGGGGGTATGAATGTACAGCGGTTACAATATGGCTTAAATAGGCTTCCTGGGACTATTATTTATACTATTTTTGCAATGGAAAAATGTTTTTCCTTCTAAACAGTTAATTTTTCATCAAACTTTTAGAATACAGTTCATCTGCAAACTGGATTTGACACTTAATTTCAGAGATGAATGAATTGGTAATAAAATATTGCAAATTTTTTTAAAAAGGCACCATTTCTAGTGGTGGCACCATTGGTGGCCCTGATGGCTTTGGTGAACCCATATTTCTATCACCACTCCTGAAACACTCACCACATATCCTTCCAAATAACCATACGGCTTAAGTTAGAGCTTGGAACAGAAACAGAGCTTCGCAAGTCCCACCCTGTCCACCAGCCCGCTCCAAACCCCCTTCCATCCAGATTGCCTTCTGCCTTAGTCGCAGGGCCATTCCGCTATGGCTGAGCCTACACTTGCTTTCTGATCTGAAAGCATGGCCTGGAAAGAGCCAGCATTTTTTTCATAACTCATTTAACAGTAAAACCTGTCCTGAACTGAACCCTTTTGGTGGAAAAAGCTGAACTGATCTGACCTAAGGCTATTTTTGGTCTGTATTTATGTACTGTTGTACAGCTGGTAGTATCACTTTCCAATGTGGGAACTACTTGAGGGTCCTTAGGACTGTGCTTACTTTATCTTTGTGTCTCCTGTGCCTAGCACAGGACTGTAACAAAATCAGTGTCCTATAAATACTTGCTAAGTTTAATTGACTCTCATATCCGAAGGCTTAGGAAATAAGCAAGTGATATCTTGCTGAATTGTCCTTCAGGATAAGAGTCATGGATTATTAATTAATTAAGCCAATCATTCACTTAAGTATTTATTGCTAATTAAATACATTTCAAACTTTTTGATATGTGTCAGGGTTGCAAAGATGAGTCATAAGCAGTCCCGTCTTTGCGTCTTTGTTAAGTTCACAGTCAAGTAGGGAAGAGAGCTAAGTAAACCAGGATTTTAAGACAGTGTGATGTGTATATACATCATAAAAGAACAGAAGTCAGGCATCTCACCCCATTTTTCAGAAAGGGCTTTGAGGCATTGAGAACAGTGTGTGCATTGGCAAGGAGAAGGGACAAGGCATGGAGTTTTGTGGAACTGCAAATAGGTCAGCGTGGCTGGAGTGTGACCACCCCTAGAGGGTGGGCATGGGGAGAAAGCAGAAAGAAAGGAGACAGAAGAAGTTAGTGGGGCCCAATCTTGGAAGACAATGCGGTATGTACATAAAAGATTCTGGACTCTGTACGAAAGACACCGAAGGGTTTTAAGCTGGTGTGGCAGGTTGAGTTATGCACCCCAGAAAAAAACATGTTCTTTATCTTAATCCCATTCCTGTGGGTGTGAACCCACTCTAAATAGGAGCTTTTGAAAATGTTATTTTTAGTTAAGGTATAGCCAACTGAATCAGGATGGGTCTTAATTCTACTAGTGCAGGCTTTATAGAGGTAAAGCCACAGGGAGGAGCTGGAAACTGGAAGTCAAGGAACCCAGAAAAGAAAGGACATTGCCATCGCCATGTGACGTGAAACAGGGACACAACCCAAAGAAACCCAATGTCACCAGCACGCAGGACCAGAATGTTACAGACGTTGGGGAGAAGGCATCGCCATGCTGATGCCTCGATTATGGACTTTTTTTTTTTTTAGGAGGTACTGGGGATTGAACCCAGGTCCTCGTACATGGGAAGCAGGTGCTCAACCACTGAGGTACGTCTGCTCCCTGATTTTGGACTTCTAAGCCCAAAACTTGACACAATAAATTCCTCTTGTTTGAGCCAATGGGAATACCATTGTGCGGTCTTTGTCATAGCAACTTGGCAGGCTAAGACAGCTAGGGAGTGACAAGAGCAGATTTGCATTTTAGAAAGATTACTTTAAACAATAAATACATTTTTATTTGTGCATAGGCATAGGGAATGGTCAGGCAGGATGGAGAGCCAGATTGTAGGGTCTGTTCCATGGGGTCCTGGCTTCAGTATGTGGGCAGTTACTGAAGGAGTCAGTCCTTAGGAGAGAAACCTAGAGCTAAAAATGATACGAATTTTTTATACAATCAAAGATGCTACTCCATGACTTCATATAACATCTGTCTATTCCCTCCAAAATGGTACCACTTTCCTCTTCCAAAGGAATCCTCATAATAGGGCAGGGAGGAAATTTTGTTTCTTCTTTCCATCTTCTCAGAGGCCTTGGGTCCTTAAAATGTCATTTCCCGTAATTCACTGTGGAGGGCCTTTTTGAGGTAAAGGAGGAAAACGAAATTCCATCCTTCATCTGCAGAAAGTGCTCAGTGCGAGAACTCAGGGACGGCAGGGCTGGTGCTAATGAACGGGAGTCAAAAGTGTTCCAAGGTTAGTGATGAGTGAGTCTGCAGAGCACTTAAAGGCCCAAGTCTCTTTTTCCTCCAGGAAAATGAAGGTAGGAATCACCATATGTTTTGCCAACCACAGCTGAGTTCTTTCAACGCCAGATGGCTTTTTCAATTCTATGGCATGTTGTGGCACCTTAATTCAAATATTATGACAAAGTAGCAACCAGGTGGGCTGAAAGACTGTGAGGAAACAGAAGATGTTGGAGTACTTCCTGCATAAGAAATGATGTTTTCTTCTTCTTCTTTTTTTTTTTTAATCACATTTCCTCTCCTGGCAGTAGTCCGGAGACTCAGATAAGGGCTGTGATATGACTAATGTGCTTCCCTTAAGGTACCCAGTGACTACAAATCAGGTCATTTTTACACCAATATCACAAATCTTGATACTTCAGTATCAGCTTACATGTCTAGAGTAAATAGAGCTGTTGTTTTTGTTTTGTTTTGTTTTGTTTTCCCAGAAGATAATCTCCCCCTGGTATATGTGAGGATTCCTGGGCATGCTTACAAGAATCTGCTGTCTACTGATAGAGGGGAGATTGGACCTGCCCCAACGGCCATCCGAGTTGCTGCTCCAGTTGAGCCTCCAGTGACTACTGATCTTGGCCTCTTGAGCACCACGGCTGCCTCTGCTGTAGGGAGCCTGGGGTCTGCAGTCACTCCAGTCAACACAGCAGGACATCTGCCTCTGCCTCTGGTGTTGCTAATGTCACTGCTAGGTCTTCAGGGGCCTGATGCAGGCATGGAAACTGCTGGCCTTGGTGCAATCTGTCAATTTGCCAAGGCAACAATCATTCCACAAGATGAGAAATGACTTCCTCTCTCTGTGTTACCCACTCTAGCAGGGGAACCCTACCCCTGGCAAAGTGGTCTGCCTCCCAGTGGATTGTGATTCCTTTAGATTCAATCAAGAGCCATTTGCCAAGGTGTGCCCACAGCCCTAAAATGGGTGGCTTGGTGGGTTCTAGTACTGGATTCACTTTGTAGCAAGCCTTCCTTGATTTTCTAGTTAGCTTAGGTCCCTCTGTTTTGTCTCCCAAACTACCTAGTACCTCCTCTTTCTTTTTGCAACTTTATTTCAAAGATGCTCCCTAGATCCTTGGGCTTTGCTCCTGATTTTGTGTCACCTTTTTCTTTTGTGCTGAGCAACCTCTCCAGAGCTCTATTGCCCTTCTCTGCTCCATGGCCTTAGTCCAGATCTGGCTCACTCCATCAGATATATTCTTTTTTTTTTTTTTTTTTTAATTTTTTTTTTTAATTATGGGTAAAAATCAAAATTCTCACAATACATACAAACATTTGCAAAATGATATATAAATATATATGCATATATGTGTATTTGCTTACAAAAATGTTATATATATATATATATATATATTTTAAGAGGTGCTTAGATTACCCAAAATATTACACGGAACCCACTGGGATTCCCCAGATATATTCTTACAGCCTGATAACTCAGTGGGGCACTTCTACTTCGGGGAAGATGGAGTAAATGTACTTTTCCCTATTCTTCCTACTAAATACAGGTAAAATCCCAGGACATTACATATAAAATAAGCATAAGAAAATTCTCAAAGATGGAGAGAAGAAGGCAGACTGACTAGGGACCTTGGGTCCCAGGGAACTACATGATGATGAGTTAGTTTCCTCATATATTCCAGATTTGGAGACAAAGAAATCAGTAACCCAGAAACCCAATGAGCACAGACAAAAGTGCTCAAAACAAAAGATTGTTTTCTCTAGCCAATGGACCAGGAAACCAGAAGCCTAACAAGACTGAAAATATCTCTTCAGTAGTGTTTGGTGTTTCTAGCTGAACATCACAGAAAAATATTTGGCCCTACTTGTACCTGTGCCTGCAAAGGCCATGTGGGAAGCCTAGATTTCTACCCTGGCCAGGTTGTAATGAGACACCCAATCCCCCTGCCAGGGGAGTATCAGAGAAGGCCAAGTAGGGAGCTAGGCCTTTTATCCCTACCAGACAGTAACAAGGGTACCCCATCCCCATGTGATGTCATTGGCGGCCATGTAGAGGCCAGTGACAAGGCACTCCAACCCCTCCCACCCAGAAAGGTATTAATGGAGGGATAGTGGGAGTTAGAACTACCATCCCTGCCCAGAGATCATGAGGAACACCTCTACTCAGGCATCAACAGAGACTAAATGGGGCATCTGGAAGTAATGAGGGTAATACACCCTCTTATCTCTGCTAGAGTGGAGATATTGGAATTATCTGACAGAGATAGTCAAACCTCTGAAAATAATGACAAAAAAATTCTTGAAAGCAGTGAGAGAGAAAGATGATAAATCACACATAAGGAAAAACAACACAAATGACAGCAAATTTCTCATCGGAAACCATGAAGCCCAGATAGAAGAGACACAGTATTTTTACAGTGCTGAAAGAAAAAAATCTACCCAGAACTCTATATCCAGTAAAAATTATCCAGTGTCAATTCTGGGTTGATTTCTTTCCTTTCAGCACTGGAAAAATATAGTGCCTATCTATATCCAGGGAAAATATCCTTCTAGAATGAAGGGGAAATCAAGAAATACTCAAATGAAAGAAAACTAAGAGAACTTATCATCAGCACATCTATCCTAAAAGAATGACTAAAGAAAGCTCTCTAAATAGAAAGGAGATAATTAAAATAAAAAAGGACCTTGGAAGCAGTGAAATTATTCTGTATGACACTATTGGTGGATCCATGATGCTGTGTAATTGTCTAAACCTATAGAACTGTTGGACACAAAGCATGGCCCCTAATCAACACTTCATCTTACAAAGTCTCCTTTGTATGTCACATGTTGCTTCTCTCTTGCAGCTTTCAGAATTCCCTCTTTGTCTTTGGCATTTGGCAGTTTGATTATAATATGTTGCAGTGTGGGTCTATTTGGGTTCATTCTGTTTTGAGTTTGTTGTGTATACTTTGGATATGTAGTTAATGTGTGTGTCTTGGATTGTATAATATTTTAGATATTTTATTTATAGTTAACATGGGGATTACATTTAATATCCTAAATCTATTACAGTTTAGTTTGTGTTGATACCAACTTGTCTTCAATAACCTACACACACTATGTTACTATAACCCTCTGTCCCCCCTTTTCATTTTGTTCTTGTCACAAATTACACCTTTATATTGTGTGCCAAGTATCAAAGATTTATGCTTTATTTTTATGCATTTTAATTTTAAGCCATATTAGAAGTGAAAGAACTGCCTGACCTTGAAACGTATTACAAAGCTACAGTGGTCAAAACAGCATGGTACTGGCATAAAGATAGACATATCGATCAGTGGAATAGAATTGAGAATCCAGAAATATACCCTCACTTATACAGTCAACTGGTTTTTGATAAATCTACCAAGCCCATGCTAATGGGAAAAAACAGTCTCTTCAACAAATGGTGTTGAGAGAACTGGATATCTATAACCAAAAGAATGAAAGAGGACCCCTATCTCACCCCCTATACAAGAATCAACTCAAAATGGATCAAAGATCTAAATATAAAAGCCAGGACCATAAAACTACTAGAAGAAAATGTAGGGAAACATCTTCAAGACCTTGTAGTAGGTGGTGGTTTCTTGGACCTTACACCCAAAGCACGTGTAACAAAAGAAAAAGTAGATAAATGGGACCTCCTCAAAATTAAACACTTTTGCACCTCACAGGACTTTGTCAGAAGGGTGAAAAGGCAGCCAACTCAATGGGAAAAAATATTTGGAAATCACATATCTGATAAGGGTTTAATATCCAGGATATATAAAGAGATGTTACAACTCAACAATAAAAAGACAAATGACCCAATTAAAAAAATGGGCCAAAGACTTGAATAGACATTTCTCCGAAGAAGAAATCCAAATGGCAAAAAAACACATGAAGAAATGCTCAAGATCACTCATGTTTAGGGAAATGCAAATCAAAACTACAATGAGATATCATTTTACACCTATTAGAATGGCCACTATTAAAAAGACAGAGAACTACAAGTGTTGGAGAGGATGTGGAGAGAGAGGAACACTTCTTCACTGTTGGTGGGAATGCAGGATGGTACAACCACTATGGAGGACTGTTCGGCATTTTCTAAAGAAGTTGAATATAGACTTGCCACGTGACCCTGCAATACCACTACTGGGTATATACCCAGAAGAACTGAGAGCAGTGACACGAAAAGACATCTGCACACCGATGTTCATAGCAACATTATTCACCATTGCCAAAAGTTGGAAACAACCCAGGTGTCCATCAACAGATGAATGGATAAACAAACTGTGGTCTATTCACACGATGGAATGTTATGCAGCTGTAAGAAGAAATGAAGTCATAAAGCATATGGCAACATGGATGAACCTGGAGGACATTATGTTGAGTGAAGCAAAACAGACACAAAGGGATAAATACTGTATGAATGCATTACTATGAACCAAATATATTGTGTAATATATTGCTTGATTAAAAAAAAAATTTGTATGTATCCATTACATTTAATTGAGAAATGTATATATTTATTCATCTGTGTTTACTTTTTAGTTTTTAATTGTTTATATTTTCAATTTTTAAATGTACAAAATAAAGTTAAAAAAATGTTAAAAAAAAGAAGTGAAAGAGAGAATCACAAATGTAAAATGCAGTAAAACTGGCGTTTATATTTACCCATATGGTTACCTATGGTGGAGGCCTTTACTTTTCATACAGTTCTGAATTTCTGTCTTGTTGTCCAGGACAACTAGATAAGGCATGCTGTCCTTTCCTTTCAACATGAAGCACTCCCTGTAGTATTTCCCATAAGGCAGAGTTAGTCATAATGAATTCCCTCAGCTTTTGTTTGTCTGGAAATGTCTTCATTTCTCCCTCATTTTTGAAGGACAGCTTTGCTGGATATATTATTTTTGAGCAGCATTTTTTTTCTTTTAGCACTTTAAATGTGACCTCTGCAGAAGTCTCCCTTCTTCAAATCTTTCCACCTCCTGGCCACTCTCCACACAGAGAGATATTCTTAAAAGATACATCTGACCACATTACTCTCTTTCTTCCAATCTTCCAATGGCTTCCCATTGCATTTAAGATAAATCTGAAATAGCTGACAGGGATACAAAGCCTGCCTGGTTTGTCCTGTGTCTTTCTCAGCAGCTTCATTGTTTGCCACACTCCCCCTTTGCTTCTACACACATTCTCTTCTAGCTTTTTCAACTAGTCAAGTCCTTTCCCCCTCCAGCCCTTTATACTTGTGATCCCTTTGCCTGGAATGTTCTTCATGTGGCCAACTCCTTTTTTTAAAAAATAACCTTTTTATTCTGAGATGATTTTAGATTCACATGCAATTGTAAGAAATAATATAGAGAAATCCCATGTATCTTTTACCCAGTTTCCCCCAGTGGTAACATCTTGCTTAACTATAATACATTATCACAACCAGGAAATTGATATATATACAGTCCGTCAACACTCAGATTTACCAATTTCCATGCACTCATTTGTGTTAGGAGGTAGTGTGTAGTCCTATGCAGTTTCATCACATGCCCAGATTCATGTGGTCTCCATCACAGTCAAAATGCTGAACAAGCATCCCCATCAGGATGCTGCGGGCTACCCTGTGATAGCCACAGGCTCCTCGTCCCTCCTCCAACCGCTAATCAACTTTTAATTTCTGCTTAAACATCCTTTACTCTAAGAAACCTTCCTTGATCATTTACTCTAAATTCTCTTGTTAAACACCTTCTTGGTTTGAGTCTTTTGTAGACCCCAGAAAACCCTAAAGTAAGCCCACTATTGTGCCTGTAAACCCATTGTGGGTGGGATCTTTTGATTAGATTCAGTTAAGGGACCTTTTGTTTTAGATTACTTTTGATTAGATTACTTTATTTAAGGACCTTTGATTAGATTGTGGGACCCAGGGTGGGTCTTAATCCTTTACTAGAGTCTTTTTTTTTTTTTTTTTTTAGAATTTATTTATTTATTTACTTTTATTTATTTCTCCCCCCTCATTGTTTGTGCTCACTGAGCTTCTTTTTTTTTTTATTTTTTTTAAGGAGGTACCAGGAACCGAACCTGGGAGGGAAGTGCCTAATCACTTGAGTCACCTCCACTCCCTGTTTGCTGTGTCTCTCATTGTGTTTCCTCACTGTGTCTCTTGGTTGTATCATCTCACTGTGTCATCTTGTTGCATCAGCTCGCCATACCAGCCCATTGCATCAGCTCGCTGTCTTGCTCGTCTTCTTTAGGAGGCACCAGGAACCAAACCCAGGACCTCTCGTGTGGTAGGCGTGAGCCCTGCTGCTTGAGCCACATCTGCTTCCCTAAAGTCTTATATAAATTGAGGAGAGGGGAGAGGAAAAGCTGCCATTTTACCCTGACATGGGAGAAAGGACTCCAAGCTTACCTGCAGCCATAGAAAGAGATAGCCCAAGATGCTGAGAGAGAGGCCAGAAGCTGGAATCAGTGGAGTAGCAGAAGCTGAAGCAAGAGGCCTGGAAAGGAGGGGAGAGGTGAGCCATATACCTGATCACCGACGCTGAGCTTGGGGAGAAAGTGAGCCTGGAGGAACAGGCAGAGACTGGCCTTCCCACAAGGCAGGAGTCCAGGGTTGCCAGCAGCCAACCTTTGGTGAGACAGCATCGCTGGTGATGCCTTGATTTGGACATTGTCACAGCCTCAGAATTGTAAGCTTTAATCTAATAAAATCCCACCCATTTCTGGTATTTTGCTTGGGCAGCTTTTAGCAAACTAAGAGCAAACTAAGACAAACACTTCGATGATAATGCCCTACAGCCTTAGCACAGCTGAGAATTAGGAGTAAGGGCTTAACACTTAAGATACATTCCCCCTCAGTTTAGGTTCCCTTATTGGCAAGCAGTTTTTCTGTCCCTGCACCCTGTCCTCTACTCTATCCCCAGTGAAAATAGAAGGGCAAATACTACTTCAAAAAGGAGAATACAATGTAGGGGAAGTGTCTCGATCAAACAGAAAAGAAAAGGCAAATTATCAATCTTTTCACTTTAGAGGGTTGTGGAGAAAAGAAGAGGTTGGCAGCAATAGAAGCCTGTGAAGATACATGTGTCATGACCTTCTTTTCTGGACTAAGTCCCAGAGTGCGGAAGCATGTTACCTAGAATGAAGGGAAAGCAGAAAGCAGACAGAAATTTGCCCTGTTTCCCACCTGGGACTCTGAATAGAAATCTTCCTTGTGGGGTAGCTGCATGGTCAGACAGAGGGAAAGAAAGAGCCTCTGGGAACACTCCTGAGCCATGCAGGGCTCACATATGCAGTGAAAAGGGCCCAG
>JAKSZT010026446.1:1044190-1075793 GCA_026826555.1 Tolypeutes matacus
AAAAAAGAGGTCAAGGTGATGACTGAGGCAAAATGGAATTGAAGCCAAGGGATATAAGACAGTCCACCCAAGCCAGGGACTGAAAGGATGTCACAGCTAGACCTCAGGGGGCATGCAGCCATACAAGGGTCAACATGAGGCCAAATCAACATGGGGGCCATTAGGCAAGAGCACACATTCTATGTCACCCCATTTCAGGCTTCAACAGCAGATTGCAAAACTGTTACTAATCTCACCTAATAGTTCTCTAGACAGTATGTGGCTCTTTGGCACCTTCCCTCTATAACACGTGGCCATGTAAGCCTCCTACACACCCAGACATCATTTTGAAGTTTGTAGAGGATGTGGAAATCTGAAAAATTGATTCTTCCAAAGGGAACTGAATTTAAAGTACTGGTTTGAACTCTGTTTACCAGGTTGGAATACATTTTAAAATTTCCTCCAGACTCAGCAGGTGGCTTTGGGGAAGATTATTTCAGTTTTGGAAAATAAGGATCCTTTTTCTTCTCACATCTAAGGACCGTGTGGGTAAATCTGCAAGTCTGTTACATGTATATTTGTTTGTGTGATCGTTTATCTAAAACCTACCTCTCCCACTAGACCGTAAGCTCCACAAGAGAAGGAAGTGTTTTATTTTTGTTGTTTTTATTGTGGTATCACCAGTGCCCAGCACGTAGTAGGCACTCAAACATTATTTATTACACAAATTATTGAATGCTTACAGATTCAGCTTTTCACACTTTATTAATGATTGACACATACTGCTAGGCTAGTCTGTCACTGAAAATGCATTGAATAAGATAAAAGGTCTAAGATAAATGTACTGAATAAGATAAAAGGTTTAAGATAAAATGTCGTATAGGATTAGATTTTCAATAAAAAGCCGGCCAAGGCCAGGACATGTTATTTTACACATAAAATATAAATGACTCAGTGACTCAAACCCAGAGCAGACGACTCTACCATTAACGTGTTGGAATCTGAATGAGTAATTTAACGTCTCTGGTTAGGAAGGTGGGACAGAGTGAGAAAGTGTCCCAGATTTTCTTCTCTTCATAGGAAAAAGAACTACCACTCCCCAGCTTCACTGGTAAATGAAGAATAACAAATAAATATGACTATAGAACTTGCTTCTCAGATGATTTATGCCTTGCCAGGGCTGTGCTGGGAAATCTTGGACCTGATCTTTGACTGAGAGTAATAAGTGTTTATTCTGAGTAAGTGCTGTGTCCTGAGGGAGGAGCAACTCATCATTTGAAAAGCAGTGCTACCCAAAAAAGTACAGCTCCACACGAAGTGAACCATGAAAGCTGCTTTCTTTCTCATGGGAATCAATACAGACTGCAAACCGTTCAAGTAGCCACCTCTGCTTCAAACAGAAAATCGTAAACCACTCTGAACCAATGGCGGAGGGGGAGGTGGAAAGCTGCCACAACCCTGATTACGGTAGTTTAGTTGTCCAAGGTATTTCTAGTCTAAGCTCTTCCTTCCGTTCCCATAAGTGCACAACCGTACTATGCAGCGGAAGACAGTTTATTATTAATGAGTCTTTTTTTTTTTTTTTTTTTTTAAGATTTGGCAATAGACATTTACCTCACAAGCTACTTCTCAAAGATCAACTATTTCAGTAGTTGTGTTTTGTCTAGTAGTAGAGGGTTGGGGGGTTTTTTTGTTTTTTGTTTTTTTTTTTAATTTATTTGTCCCCCCCCCTTGCTGCTTGTGCTCGCTGTGTCCATTTGCTTTGCGTTTTTTATGTATCTGTTGCATCATCTTGCTGCGCCAGCTCACTGCGTCGACGCAGGCTGGCTTGCCTTCACCGGGAGGCCCCGGGAATCGAACCCAAGGCCTCCCATATGGTAAACGGGAGCCCAACCAATTGAGCCACAGCCGCTTCCCGAGGGTTGGGTTTTAATTAAGCAACTTACAGTTTAATTAAAACATACATAACAATAAGTGTATAATAAAAGATGTGAACTTACAAAACAAACATGCAGGACATCATACCGAGCTCCCACACCCCACCACGAATACTTTGCATTATTATGAAACATTTGTTAGAAATTTTGAGAGAATATCATCAAAATATTACTACAGTATGAACTGTAGTCCATACCTCACATTTGCTGTATTTTTCCCCAACCCACCCTATTATTTATTTATTTATTTATTTACTTTTATCCATTTTTACCCACCCCACCCCCTGCCGATTTTGCTGTTTTGTGTCCATTCACTGGGTAATTCTCTGTGTCTGTTTCCTGCCCTCTCTTCTCATCCTTCTCCTCCTGTCTTCACCAGGATTCCATCCTCGGAAACTCTGAGGTGGGAGAGAGGCATCCTACTGCCTGTGCGACTTTAGTTCCTGGTTTTTTCGGCAAGCCTCGTCTTGGCTCTCCCTTGTGTCACTCTGCTGTTGCCTCATCATCTTGCTGCGTGGCTCGGTGGGGCCTGGTGGCTCACCCACTTGAGGGGCCTAACAAATAGTATTAAGTGCTCGTATGCCAGGGACTCTATCAATTTATGATCAGAAAGAACAATCCTGGATCTCCTCAACATTTAGTCAAGGCTTTTTTGGTTACAAGAAATGGAAAGTCACTCAAACTACCTTAAATAAAAAGAAGGGGATTTTGTGGAATGATGCAAGAATATTCATGGAACCGAGTGCAAGAAGCTGGGCCTCACATGGGACTGGAACCAGAACTTGGAAAGCTGGAGAAAGTTCCCATCTCTTTCTTTGGGGTGGGGGGACGTAGTTCCTCATCTCATTTTCTTTCTTAGTATTTACTTGACTTTTTCTTCTCTGCTGACTCAATTTCTTTGCTTTTAGAAGAAAACGGCTCTTCCAGCCCCTCATTTCTAGTACTACCAGCATCCAGGAATCTCTTTATTCCAATTGCAAACTTGCAGGAAGGGAAAATCTGCTCGGTCCAGCCTGTTTGATGGATTGGCTTTCCCTTGGACAGGTGTGCATACCCTGGTCCATTTGGCAGAGTCCATTTTCTCATTGGAGGCTTGGTCAGGAAAACAGAACACTCTATGTACACAATTAGAAAGAGTTTTATTACATTAAATAAGAGGACTACACAATCGGAAAGAATGGAGGATCAAAGATCAGGGAAACAAGTGCTGGAGATCTCAGTGTGCATGGCTAAGTGAGTGGCTCTCAAGAACTCACCCAAAACTACTTAAGAAACTCAGTACTAATACCCATCTCAACATGCAATAGGGTGATTCCCAAGAAGTTCATCCAGGAGCTACTCCAGTGACCAAGAACCTTCTGGAAACTCGCACTAACTATATCAGCCTGAAACACAGACGAATGATTCTCAGAAGCAGCCACCAGCCATCTCAGCTCCCTATATCCTCAAAACAGGCAATACATAGGAACTTTCACAGAAACTGCTGCAAACCTTATGTCTGCCTGCAAATGTCTCCAGGCAATAATCACGTCTCATTCACTTTGGCCCTCTACATCTCATATGAGTGCCTCTGTGGAAAATGCTAACCAGAACCATATGTGGAAGGGGGTTCTGGGAAATAGTGTTCAAACTTCTCTTCTGTGATGTAAAGGAGATAGTAGAAGGGGGTGGTGGTGATGCTGAGTTGAGAACAGACAATCCAGCCTAACCATGCGTCCTGGTTTGAATCTTTAGTGGACCCCAGAAAATTCTGTTAAAGCAAACCCATTCCTGTGCTTATAAAACTATTTTAGGTGGGACCTTTTGGTTAGATTCAGTTAAGGGACCTTTGGATTAGATCACTTTTGATTAGATTGCTTTAGTTAAAAACCTTTGATTAGATTGCAGGGCTCAGGGTGGGTTCTAATCCTCTTACTGGAGTTCTATATAAATGGATGAGAGGCAAGCAGAGCTGCCATCTTTTTTACCCTGCCATGTGAGAGAGAACTCCAGGATCACCTATAGCTGCAGAAAGATGGAGAAACCTCGAGTGGTTGAGAGCGAGGCTGGAGGGTTGACTCAGCAGAGAAGCCTGAAGCTGAAGAGATAAGCCATGTGCTTGATAGTCCACAGCTGAACTTGGGGGAGAAAGTGAGCATGGAGGAGAAGGCAGAGACCAGCTGCCATTTTGCCCTGCCATGTGACAGGAGTCCAGGATCAATAGCAGCTGACCTTTGGTGAGACAGCATCTCTGATGATGCTTTGGTTTGGATATTTTCACAGCCTTGGAACTTAAATTTTACTCTAATAAATTACTATTATAAAGGCCAACCGAGTTCTGGTATTTTGCATTGGCAGCTGTGACAAACTAAAACACCATGGAAGTGCAGACCTGGGTACAGGGGTCCTCGTTCGTGTGTGTGTGTGTGTGTGTGTGTGTGTGTGTGTGTCTAGGGAAGGGTTGGATGGGGAACAGATAGACATGTCTCAGAGAACTGGGGTATGGTCTGGGTAAGCATTCTGAAAGGCATTTAATACTAAAAGAGTTCAGATTTCTTAGAGCTTCTTCCCTCTTCATTTCCTATACAGTCTGAGAACATTTCATCTCAGCTTGTTTTAAGAAAAATAATTATGAGCCATATCAGACACCTAGTTTGTAGTGAACATTTGTTGTTTCTGTCTCTCCAGCATTTTTTCCCCTTCTTTTTGCAATAGACCCTCATGTTACTATAAGGAACCCATTCCATTTTTCTAGGTGGGATTGGCTTAAGCACCCTCCATAGCCATGTGAGCCAGACTGCCCCTCTGCTCCCATTTCCCCACCCTTGGGGCTCAAGTGTTGATACAAGAACAGGCATAGGGTCCAAGCCCGGCAAATCAGAGTCCTCTCTGAGAAAGTTCTCTCAAAACTATTGGAAGACAATGAGCAGACAACAAGCAAAAGCGAACAAGCAGGGAGCAGATGTGGCTCAAGCAGTTGAGTGCCCGCCTCCCACATGGGAGGTCCCGGGTTTGGTTCCCGGTGCCTCCTTCTAAAGAAAAAAAACAAACGGACAGACAATGAGCAGACTACAAGCAGAAAATGAGCAAAAACAATGGGCAGACGAGCGCAAACAATGAGCAAACACACAAGGGAGCCATCTCAGGAGGAGGGAAAAAAACAATCGGAAGAATGCTAAATTAGGCATGGATTTATGCTTTTCTCATAAAGAAAGCCTTTCTATGAGATGGAGAGAGACACAGAGCCTTGACGATATCTTTTGTGTCCCTAGATTCAGCAATATCTGAAGCCAGTTGCCTCTGGGCTTTCCAATTGTATGAGCCAATATATTCCTTATTTTACTTGTCAGTTTGAATTTAATATCTTGACTAAATGTTCTAACTAATCATACTAAATCTTTTCCAGACTGTTCTTCATGACCAAGCCAAAGGCCACCTCTGCCAAATGGAGTATGACCCATTCCCCTGGACTCTCCTTCCCCCGTGCTGTTAGAGAGCATCATTTCCTCTGCATCATCTCTTCTGTGTGAGTTGTTCATATACATTTCCCCCTTTTAGTGTTAACGCTGCCTGAGTGCTTGTATCTTGTTCATGTTCAGATTTCTCACTGGCTTAAAAGAGTTCTTACATGCTTATGATTAAAACAGTTTAGATATTCACTTAACACTTACTGAATTGACAATTTCCTAACATTTTATACAGGGTTTAAATCTTACAGAGCCTTTCACATTCCATGTCTCATCCTATTTCCAACCAATAACCAAGTACAGAGCAGATATCATTTCCCCACTTTAAAGATGAGGATATTGAGGTTCTCAAGATATATGTTGTATCCCAAGTTAGTATCTTATGAAGCAAATCTTGTGATTCTCAATCCAGGCTTTTTTTCTGTTACTTCTCTTAGCACTACTTATCTTTTGATAAACCAGAGCCTGACACCATTTGCCTGGAGGGCTCCTGATGTCAGCCAAGGACAGTCTACTGGTCAGTCTCCCTGGAATGCTGATTTTGCTATGTGTTCCTGGGGTTGCCAAATTGATGAAAGAAACATGACAAAAATTCATTTCTCCAGTTTTCCTAGAAGACATACCCAAGGAAATCTCATGGAAAAAATGGTTTCCACTGGCTTCCCTCCTGGTAGCTCTCCATCTCTCTGGAGAAAGCACTCTTGCGGCTGAGTTGTCCAGCCCCAAGTGTCCTAACATCAAAAGCCCTCCTCTAGCAGAAAGAAAAACATTCACATTCTCCAGATTTTGATATAGGCAACTCTGCCTCCCACAATTTCTTCACCGCAGCTCCCTTTGGTAATGTTTTAAATATCTCCCAGACTATCTTTGGCTGAGAAACACCACACTGCTAGGTGGAGGCTGCTGCATGGCTCTCCGACCAGTAGCTGGTTTTCCATTCCAGTGGACGCCCCTTGGTACCCAGTGTGAACAGAACCAGCAGTGCCCAGGCTATTGTTTTCACATTCCAAACACCCCTCTAATCTGGAGCTCTCCTTGCAGCACAAATGTAGGCCACATGGGAAAACCACCAATAAAAAATGTAAATGAAACCATTATCTTTCCTGAATCATCAAGTTGCTGAGAGCTGTGGGCTCCAGGAGAATGCCATGTCTACCATTAACAGAAAGGAATGAAACTTTACATGGACTATATGCCCATTGTGTACCTGGAAGCATTTTTCCACGGATTTTTAAATAAAGACTCACCATAACCCTACAAGGTACACGTTAGTACCCGAAAAAGGGAAACAATTTCCCCAAGGTCACTCATCTAGTAGGGGGGTTGGAGTTGGTATTCAAATTTTGTCGTGTCTGACTCCTGAATCTATGCCATTTTCAGTCTGCTAGGCTTCCTCTTATTGCCCTAACATGGGTCAGGGGTAAGTGTGGGTTACCAAAACTAGTCCTATGACTTTAGAAAAAAAGAAAAAATTTACCTTGTCTGAGCCTCAGTTTGCTCATCTGTAAGATAGGTATCACAATACCCACTTTCCAGAGTTGTTTATAATGTTTGGATGAGATTAGAAATATGTGATGGTTTAGAACTATAAGTACCCCAGAAAAACATGTTCTTAAACTTAATCCATTCTTGTGGGTATGAATCCATCATAAGTAGGACCTTTTGATGAGGTTACTTAAGGTGTGTTTTAGTCTGCTAAGCTGCTGAGAGCAATATACCAAAAATGGGTTGGTTTTTACAATGGGTATTTATTAGCTTACAAGCTTATAGTTCTGAGGCTGTGAAAATGTCCAAATCAAGGCATCATCCAGCAACGCTTTCTCTTTGAAGACCAGCTGTTGGTGATCCTGGACTCCTCAGTCACATGGCAAGGCACATGGCGGCATCTGCTAGTCTCTGTCTTTCTTTGGGATTTTGTTGTTCTCGGCTTCTGGCTTTCGTGGCTTTCTCTCTTTCTCCATCTCTTCTGAAGGACTCCAGTAAGAATATTAAGACCTACCCTGGGCCATGCCTTACTCAAGTAACCTAATCAGAAGGCTCTTAACTGAAGTAACCTAATCAAAAGGCCCTACGTACAATGGGTTCACACATCAGGAATTGATCAGCTTTGAGAACATGATTTTAGGGGGTCTGTAGCTTCAAACCATCACAAGATGTGTCCAACCTCAGTCAGAGTGGGTCTTCTTCCTATTACTGGAGTCACTTAAAAGCAGAGTGAAATTCAAAGCCCAGAGAGAGAAACCCACAGGAAGCAAGGAGCTGAAATTCAACCGGACCCCAAAGAGCCCAGAGAGCCCAGGAGAGGCTGCCGTGTTCAATGTCGTGTGACAGAGGACCCCAGGACCAAAAACTGCCAGCAGCCAGCCCCAGAATGCCAGTCCTCAGGGAGAAAGCATCACCTTGATTGTACTTTCTCCTGGCCTCAAAATCGTGAACCAGTAAATTCCCACTGCTTAAGTTATACCTTTGCGTGGGATGTGCTTGAGCAGCCTAGGAGACTAAAACATAATATAACACCCCTGGCTCATGGTAGCCTCTCATCAAGAGTACCATGGTATGGTCCTTAACACTGGCATTGGGTTTTCCATCTCAAATGTGATTTGCTCCATGACCTTGGGCATGTACAGCCTTTGGGCCAAACTCGTCAGTTCTTTTCTTTGCTATAAATACCCCAGAAGCATTAAAACCTTCAACAAGTTCCCCTGTGACTTTAGTTTCTGGCCAGCGAGGAGGTTTGCATTTCCTCTATGACTCATCTATTCCTTTCTGCAGCTCCCTTCTAAATACCTCTGGCCATTGCCATTTCAAATATCCTTGTCTTTTGGCTCCCCTTCAGCAGCCTCGACTCATGCCTTGAATTCTCTCTCTTTCTTTTCTTCTGTTTTGGCAAGCTTACTGATCAGGGCGTTCTTGGTGTAGATGGCCAGTGTTTTCCAGAGCATTTCCCTCCTTCACTAGAACAGTTCCACACAGACCATTTCTGTGCCCAGCATGTGGATGGTGTATTTGGGAGTCATAGGGTGATGAGATTTTACAAAGCACCCTAAGGGAGATAAAAGGAAGAAGTGAATGGCAAATTCATCAATCCTACTCTTGGCTTTCTGGGCAACAGGATCTTCGCCTTAACAAGCACTTGTTCCTTTCCTCTGAAATGAGAAGCACAAAGCTTGGATCTTGAGAATGTCCTCAGTGTTGCTTGTGACCACAGTGAGTAGCCATAACCTTCTCTACAAAGGCTGCTCTCACTTTATATGCAGGAACATCACAGAGCGCTGAGCTCTAAGAGCTAAAGTTTGCCTAATGTTTTCCACCCCAAAGGCCCAAAGCCCTCACCAAAGCTATAAATACCAGAGTCACTTCATTGTTGAAATACAGCCAGTTCTAAGCCTTGTTTAAACAGCCCAAGGCTGGTACACACAATTCATGCGTGTGTGGTGAAAGGAGCTCTTATGAAGTTGGCGCTGCCAGAGGCAAGAGAGAAAAGTTGGGTGGAATGTACTGGAATGTCTGGGAAACAGCAGAGGCAGATGCTAGGCTAGGCTGGGGTTTAGCGGGCTCCTTGGGGCTGAGTTCTAATCCCAGCCATGGGTGGGACCAGCAGCTGCCTGGTATCTGTCTCTGTACCCATCTCCGCAGTCAGCAAGAGAAAAAGTGAAATAAAAAGTAAGATAATTGTAGACTGGAAAAAGTTTTCTAAAGGAAAGAAAACAGGCTGTAAAGTGGTGAGGAGGAGAGGTTTGTGGTCAGAGAAGTTTGCTATCAACAGTAGACATGTAAGCTTGAGCTCCAGCAGGGGGCGAGGGGCGTAGGAGGGAGAGGTGCGTGCGTGAGCCCTGGCAGAGGGAGAGCGGCGTGCGTGAGCCCTGGCAGAGGCTGAGGGGCGTTGGCGGGAGAGGTGGTGCGTGAGCCCTAGCAGGGGGTGAGGGGTATAGGAGGGAGGTGCGTGCAGTGGAGCATTCCAGGCAGCAGCGGCCACAGGGAGGAAAGGGCTTGGAGGATTCCGGAAGAAGCAAGGAGGCGGGTGAGATTGGAGCCAATGAGCAAAGGGGAGAATGAGGCGCGGGGAGGTGGACTATCATCAGCAAAGCCTCCCGGGACTTGTGGTCCCTGACAGGAAGTTGGAGTTAATTGGAAGAGCAAAATGAAGCCACGGAAAGATTTTGAGCAGTGCTGAGAGGGATGTCCTATATGCATGTGTGTTGCATGCGCATGTTTTAAATCACCGTAGCTGCTGAATGGAGACTGGATTAAGGAGGCAGGAGTGAACTAAGGGAGATCAGGGAGGAGAGTGTCAACAGTCCAGGGGAGAGAAGGTGGTAGGGTGAAGTAGAGGGGTGAGGATGGACTTGGGGATAAGTAACAGATGACAGATCAACTTAAGAAGTAGAACCAACAGGCCCTGGCATTGATTTGGGACGTGGTAGTTAAGAGACAGATGAGGAATTCAAGGTAAGGACTGTTTTTTGTTTTGTTTTTACTTAAGCCCCTGGGAGTTGATAGTGCTACTTTCTGGTCTGGGGGAAAGGACTGTTTTATGAAGGCAGTGACTAGGGTCAGAGCCACTTTGGGGAGGACAAATGGGATTCAAGCCACCAGTTGCTTCCTTGCCCCACAAGCAACCCAGCCCTCCTCTGCAGCCATGCAGGGCTTTTCCTGCCTCCAGTGCACCGTGGATGGGCCTCTTCACCTTGAATGTACTGAATGTATTGTCCACCTCTGTGAAAACTTTTCCCTTTTCTTCGCCGCCAGTCCCCCTACCCAGCACTCTCTCCTTCTCTCTCTGGGAGGTGCAGAGAGAACCTATTAGGTATTTATGCATGTTGGAAGTCAGACAGACTAAACCATGAAGTGTTCTGAGATCTGGCACTGCAGGATAGAGAAAGAGGGAAAGAAGTGAGGGCCAGGGGGAGCTAGCCCAGTATAGAAGAGGCCTCCAAAGCTCAGGCACCAACAGAACACCGAGGGTCCCGAAGGGCATAGGAAAGCCAGTCCCTGGAACTGAGGGGTCCAAGCTGGTATAAGCAGTGAGATCATAGGTACCACATGAAGCTAAGGTGCAGCATCCTCCTGGTTCAGAGTGATGATCTGATTGGGAGAACACCAGCTACAAGGTCAGGTGATGGGGTCCTACCCCAAAGGGAGAGGAAAGAAGACAAGCAAGAGCTAGGCAGGGGATTAGAGACGGGGCCCAAGTCCAGGTATGCAGACTGGGCCAAGCCAGCAGAGAACAAGTATGTGGTCTCCACATTTCCAAAATCACCCTCCCCATGGGGCCACAATAATGCTAGAAATCTCCATCAGATGCATCTAAGCTGCCATTTAAGGAGTGTTTGATATGTGTATCAGGTATGGTACCAGACAAGTTGCTTAAGCCATTTCATTCCATGCTCACAACCCTATGAGGTAAGCACTACCAGTAGTCCCATTTTATCAACTTGGAAACTGAGGCTCAGAGAAGTTGAGTAGTTTGCCTCGGGGCTCATAGCTGATGAGTGATGGAGAAAGGCATCCCAGGTGAATCTCACCTCCAAACCCTTGCCCTCCCCACCATACCACCTCTCCGAGCCCAGGTAGGGCTCGTGCATGCAGAAGCTTCAATGCCCACCCCCGTGGGAGACTTGGGGACAGTTGGGCCAGACAGTAGCAGCAGGCAGCTTGCCACAGAGCCTGCTCCTAAATCCACCCCTCTCTGGTCAAAGTCGGCACTGGGGGAGCATATCCATAGCCATTGATCCTCCAACTCCCAAATTCCAAATCTTTCTACTGCTTTATAGTTTAGAATAGCTGTGCCAAACCCTTCTGTGGAGTTAGAGGACAGAGTGCTATCCCAGCAACGTTCCTCATGAGGCATGTTTCTGTTCTGCCCCTAGGTTTCCTGAGGATTTGTGATCTTTCTCACTCCTGCAGGAGCCTCGTTTTATGCCCCAGACTAGTGCTTTTTTTTTTTTTTTTTTTTAACTGATAGCATATTTGAAAAATGACATTGGTATAGCCTATGAATAAAGAGAGGGGGCTGCCCTCAGGCCCCTGACACCTGCAGCCCATTTGAGACATTCCAGTTGTGAGGCTTTGCCCCCAGCACCTAAATGAGGCTACTCATGGCTTTATCACTGTTATTCCCCATTTTTTGGTCCCCCTTTTCTCTGCCTTGTTTGGGACAGAATCCTAGAATGACCCAAGTTTGCATTCTGATGTTTCTACCCCGTCAACTCTGTATGTTGGAAATTGTGTCTGCTTTCTGTCTTTCTTTTCTCCCCCTACCCCCTACCCGCTCCCCACCCCCCACCATTTCCTTTGAATCGGAGGCCCTTTGATGCTCTATAGATGTTAAATGTCTAGCATGTGTCTGGCACATGGTAGGCGTTCAGAATATGTTAGTTTTTTCCCCTTTCTGTTCTTTCCAAACATATGTAGCAGGAAAATAACTGGATCATACGGCAACAACATACCCCAGATTTTCTGAGACCGTCCAAATTTAAGTAATTTTGTCCTTTTCATAAAGGAAACAGTCTAAATGCATAATGCATAATTACCCAAATTTTTAATTTTCAAAGAAAGGTTTATTCAGGAATTACGGTAGGCAGAGTTCTAAGGTGGCTCCAAGAATTGCTGCCCTCCCACCACACGTACATGCTCTATATAATCCCCAGCACTGCATATTTGAGGAATTTGCTCTTGTGATTAGGTTATGTGATGTGGCACACTTGATCTTAAAACAGGGAGATGGTCAGGGTGGACCTGAGCCTTTTAAAAGTAGAGAGTTTTTTCTCACTGGTCACAGAGGAGAAATTCAGAGATTAGAAGCATGAGAAGGATTCCATGTGCCCTTGCTAGCTTGGAGATGTGGGAGACCACGTGACAAGGAGTACAGGTGTCCTCTAGAAATGGAGAACGGACCCCAGCTGGCAGCCAGCAGTGAATCGGGGACCTCAGTTCTACGGTCGCAAGGAACTAAATTCTATCAACAACAAGAATGAGTTTGGAAGCAGATTTCTCCCCAGAACGTCCAGGCAAAAACTTAACCTGGCTATTGTGATACCCTAAAGGGAAAATCCAGCCACACCGTACTGGGCTTCCAACTTGCAGAACTATAAGCTAAATGGGTGTTGTTTTAAATTGCTGTGTTTGTGGTAATTTGTTACACAGCATTAGATGACTAATACAAGTATAATTTATATAAAATAAATTCACCATTTAAAAATGGGCAGCTGAACAAGTTTTGACAAATTTTAATTCAGCCATGAAACCACCACCACATTTGACATATGGATTTCCAACACTCCAAAATTCCCTCAAGCCTGTGCAATTAAATTTCCTCCCTCTGTGCCCAGTCCCTGAATCACTTCTCTGTTTTCTGTTCCTATAATTCTTTTCTAGAATATCATGTAAATGGAATCATAGAGTAAACAGACTTTTGTGTCTGATTACGTGCACTTAACAAATGCTTTTGAGATTCATCCCTATTGTTGCCTCTATCAGTAGATCATTCTTTTATTACTGGGTAATATTCCATTGTGTGAATCCTAGTTTGTTGATCCATTCTCGTGTTGAGGTATGTTTGGATTGTTTCCACGAATAAGGCTGTTTCAAACATTTTCATAAGTCTTTGTGGAGGCATAAGTTTTTATTTCTCTTGAGTAAATCTCCAAGTGTAGAATTGCTGAGTTGTATAAGTTTATAAGAAACTGCCAAATGGTTTGCCAAAGTGGCTGTTCTATTTTGCATTATCATCCGAAATATATGAGAGTTTCCCTTGTTCCACATCTTCATCAGCATTTCATATTGTCAGACTTTTTTCATTTTAGCCATTCAACTGGGTATGCAGTACTATCTCACTGAAGTTTAAATTTGCATTTCCCTAAAGACTAATGATGTTGAGTATCTTTTCATGTGCTTATTTGCCATCTGTGTATCTTCTTTGGTGAAGGGTCTATTCAAATCTTTTTCCCAATTTTATGGAATGTTCCAGATATAAGTCCTCTATCAGCTATACATTTTTTAACAAATCAATTTTATTGATATATATTAATAAAGCATACAATCCATCCATAGTTGATTATACCAGCTATGTGGTATAATCACGTAGTTGTGCATTCATTAATTCCATCATTATTTGAGCATTTTCATTGTTCCAATAATAATAATAATGATAAATGAAAACTAGACAAGCAAACCTCATCACCTCTCAATTCCCTGCAGGAACACATAACTGCTATTCTGTTCAGCTATGCATTTTGAAAAATTTTCATCCAGTCTGTGGTTTGTATTTTCATTTCCTTAACAGTATCTTTGAAAGAGCAGACGTTTTTAATTTTGAAGAAGTCCAATTTGTCAATATTTTTTATTGTTTCTGCTTTTTGTGTCACATCTAAGAAATCTTTGCCTTACTGAAGGTCACAAAGCTTTTCTTCTAGTTTTCCTTCTAGTAGTTTTATCATGATAGTTCTTATATTTAGATGTATGAACAATTTAACATTAATTTATTGTATATGGTGCAAAATAAAGAAAGGTAAGGGTTTGTTTTTTGCATGTGAATAACCAGTTGTTTCAGAACTATTTGGGCATCCTTTCTCCATTGAATTGCTTTGTACCTTTATAAAAAAAATCAGTTAACTGCATATGTGTAAGTCTACTTTGGGTCTCTTTTCTGTTCCATTTATCTATTTATTTATTTATTTATTTATTTATTTATTTATTTTTAAAGATTTTATTTATTTATTCATTTATCCCCCCCTTGCTGCTTGTGCTCGCTGGGTCAGCCAACCACGCCGTGCGGGCGGGCCTGCCCTCACCAGGAGGCCCCGGGAACTGAACCCGGGGCCTCCCATATGGTAAACGGGAGCCCCACTGACTGAGCCACAGCCGCTTCCCTTGCTTTGTACCTTTATAAAAAAAATCAGTTAACTGCATATGTGTAAGTCTACTTTGGGTCTCTTTTCTGTTCCATTTATCTATGTATTTATTTTTAAGCAATACTAATTGCTGTGGTTACTGTAATTTTAAAGTAATTCATGGAATTATATAGTGTGAGTCTTTCAACTTTGCTGTTTTTCAAAATTATTTTTGCTATTCCAAGTCCTTTGCATTTCTATATAAATTAAATATATATATATTTAATACATTAAATATATAATATATATTTAATATATTTTGTATGCTCTTTTCCTCATTGCTAGCATGTAGAAATACAATTAGTTTTTTTTTTATCTAGACCTTTTCAACATGGCTAAATCCACTTATTAGTTCTAGTAGCTTTTAGTAGAACACTTGGGATTTTTTATTTAGATATCGTGTCATATGCAAATAAAGATTTACTTTTACCTCTCCAATCTGTATGCCTTTAATTCCTTTTTCCTGACTTATTGCACTGACTTAGACCACAAGTAAAATATTGATAGACTTGGAAAAAGTGTTTAGATTTTTTTACCATTAAGTATGATGTTAGCTGTAGGTTTTTCATAGATGTGCTTTATCAGATTGAGGAAGTTTTCTGCTATTTCCAGTTTGCTGAGAGTTTTTTTTATTACAGAAGTTATTAGTTTACAAAACAATCATGCATAATGTGCAGAATTCCCATACATTACCCTTCCACCAACACCTTACATTGTTGTGGAACATTTGTAACAGATTATGAAAGAACATGATCAGACTATTACTACTAACTGTGGTCTATGGCTGTAACCGTTGGCCAATTTGATGTAATTATGAATTCCAAAAATATAATTGGATCATGCTTGTAAAATGATCTGTTAATCTGGGCATGATTAGGTTATGATTAGGGCATTGAGCCCCCTTGGTGGGTGGGGAATCGAATATAAACGGCAAGGCAAAGAATAGAGTTGAAGCAGTCTTTTGAGAAGCAGTTTTGATGTTGGAAAGAAGGCCCCAGGAGAAGAGAAGCAAGCTGTTCGCCTGATCGTCTACAGCTGACCTTGTGGAGGAAACAGGAGCTAAGCCCGGAGAGAAATGCAGCCCCGGGAAGAGAGGAACTCCAGAAGCCTGAACCCTGGCAAACGCCAGCAGCTGTCTTGCTCTAACACGTGGCAATGGACTTTGGTGAGAAGAAACTTAACACTTTATGGCCTGGTATCCGTGGACTTCTACCCCAAATAAATACCCTTATAAAGACCAACCCATTTTTGGTATTTCACATTAGCACCCTTTGGCTGACTAATACAATAGCGTACAACTGATATATTATTTCCATACACCCCCTACTGTTAACAGTATGTATTAGTATTGTACATATGTCATAGTTCATGAGAAAGCACCTGTTAACCACAGTCCACCACCCACCAAATGACTGTGTTATACAGTCCCATGCCTTGTGCATTCTACTGAGAGATTTTAATCATGATTGGATTCTTTATTTTGTCTCATACTTTTTTTCATCTATTGACATAATCTTATGTTTTTTTCTATTGTTTATTGATAGGGTGAACTACATTGATTGATTTTATAATGTTGAAACAGACTTGCATGTTTGGGAAAAATCCCAGTTGGAAGTGCTATCCTTTTTGAGTTGTTAAAATTGTGTTAAGGATTTTTGCTGCTTTGCTGATGAGGGATATAGGTCTGTGGCTTTCTTTTCCTGCAAGATTTTTGTCTTGTTTTGGCATCAGGGTAATGCTGGTCTCATAAAAGCAGCTGGAAGGTGTCTCTTCTTCCATTTTCTGGAAAAGTTTATGTAAACACTACTGTTTCTTAAATTTTTGATAGAAATCTTTAAATTTTGGTAGAACTTACCAATGAAGCCATTTGGGCCGGAGGTATTCTTTGAAGAAAGGGTTTTACCTATGAGTTCATTTTATTCAATAGATATAGGTCTAATCACATTATCTACTTCTTGAATTAGATTTAGTAATTTACATCTTTTAAGGAATTTGCCCATTTCATCTAAGTTATCAAATCTATTGGCATAAAACTGTTCATAATATTCTCTTTTTCTTTTTTGATGACTGGGGATATATAATGATGTCTCCTTTCTCATTCCTGATATTGGTAATTTATGTCTTGCTAAGAGTTTTATCAATTTTATTGATCTTAAAGAGCCAACTTTTGGATTAATTGATTTCCTCTATTATTTTTGTTTCCTATTTCATTGATTTCTGCTCTGACCTTTATTATTTCTTTCCTTCTGCTTACTTTGGTTAAAATTTGCACTTTTCCTAGTTTTTAAGGTGAAAACTTTAGTTCATTGATTTAAGATATTTCTTCTTTTTCTGATTTGTAGCATTTGGTGCTACATTTTCCCTCTAACCTCTGCTTTCTCTCTAAGATGCATTCCATAATTTTGATATGTTATATTTTCATTTTCATCAGTTCAAAATACTTACTCATTTCCCTTTTGATTTCTTTTCTGAATTATGGATTATTTAGAAATGTGTTGTTTCTTTCCAAATATTTGGGAATTTTTTGAGTATCTTTATGTTATTGGTTTCTAAGTTAATTCCATTGTGGTCAGAGAACATAGTTTGTGTGACTTGAATCCTTTTAAATTTACTGAGATTTTTCGTGTTCAGGATATAGTCTATTTTGGTAAACTTTTTGTGGCATTTGAAAAAGGTGTATGTTCTGTTAATGTTGGGAGGAATGTTTATAAATGTTGATTTCAAGATCAATGTTAATAGTGTTTTTCAAGTGTTCTATATCCTCAATGATTTTTTTTCTCTATTTGTTTTATCTACTAGAGTTGAAGTTTTCAACTGCAATTGTGAATTTGGATATTTCTTCTTTCAATTCTATCAGTTTTTTGTTTATGTATTTTGAAGCTTTGTTAATAGTTGTATATACATTGAGGATTATCATGTTTTCTTGAATTTACCCCTTTTTAATTAATATTCCTCTTTATTTCTGATAATATTTGTCATTCTGAATGTAACTTATCTGATATGAATATAGTCTCTCTAATTTTCTTTTGATTAGTGTTTGTATAGCAGTTTGGCATTGTTTATGAATCCCAAAAATAGATATTAGATTATGTTTTTGAACTGGTCTTTTCCTCTGGGCATATTAGGTTATATTGAATTCAGAGGTCTACTTGATTAAATAATGATTAAGGCTTTGATTGGGCCACGTCAGGAGGTGGGTGGGGACTCACAGAAAAACCACACTGCAGAGAAGGGAGGTTGGAGTTTTTGAGCTGGCGCCCAGGGGAGTAGAGATGGCTCCTTAGACACGGCAGAAGACCCAGGGAGAGAGACAGAGCTGTTCGCCTGATAGTCTAAGCTCGCCTTGTGGAGCGAACACAGCAGCTGAGCCCGGAAAGAAACCCAGGAACCCTGAACCCTGGCAGACGTTGGCAGCCATCTTGCCCCAACACATGGCAATAGACTTTGGTGAGGAAAGTAACTTATGCTTTATGACCTGGTAACTGTAAGCTTCTACCCCAAATAAATACTCTTTATAAAAGCCAACAGATTTCTGGTATTTTGCATCAGCACCCCTTTGGCTGACTAATACAGTTTGCATGTATATTTTTTTACATACTTCTACTTTTCATGTATTTGTATGTCTTTATATTTAAAGTAGATTTCTTGCTTTTCATCTATTTTTTGCCTTTCAGAGTGATAAGGACATTGGCAATCAATGTAATAGTTAATATAATTAAGGTTAAATCTATTATCTTGCTATTTGTTTTTTTATTTGTCCCATCTACTCTCTAATTCTTTTTTCCTCTCTTCCTGTCTTCTTCCGAATTGAGATTTTTATCATTGCATTTTATCTCCACTATTTAATATTATTTTCAGTGTTTGCCTTAGGGTATACAATATACACCTTTAAATTATCACAGTCTGTCCTGTTCTCTCTTTCTTTCCCTCCTGGAATGCTGGTTACATATATGTTAGATAATTTGATTTTGTCCCACAACTCTTCCATCCATGCCACAGGCTTCTCGACTTTTTGATAAACTAGGCCACCTGCTCACAGCAAGATGGAGTGGATGAGGATGAGAGGAGCAGGACTGAGCCATAGCAACACCAATATTTGACTCCTTTGGGCTGGGCAGAGGTTCATAGGGTGGGTTGCTAAGAACAGAGGTTCAGCCAGACCAGCAAAGTACAGGTTCAAGTCTCCAGTCAAACCATCAGTGCAGAATTGGAGAGAGGGTGAGTAGGCACTTAGGAAACACACGAGGAGCTGGGTTTCATGTCCAAGATGACATAGGTACAGAAAAGAGATGACTTGTGTTGTAGCAGATGCCATAAGCATCTGACACTAGAAATGTCAGCACCCAGGAAGCTCTTAAAAATTTTATGAAAAGCTTTGGACTTTCATAGGGTGTGAAATCACCTGTATGATTATAATCAAAATCATCCTGATTTTAAGGAGCGTGAGGGCCTCAGATGATATCTGTTACACATTTTAGATTGCTGTACCCTCTGCTTGGTTAGAAGCTCTTTGGAGATAAGAATCACACCTGTCGTCCTCACTAATGGTGTCTGGCACATAGCATGGATGCAAACATTTTCCAGTGAATGATGATCTAAACTCAGAAGGCGTGGGTTAAATTTCCATCCCACCACTTGACGAACAAGCACATGTGAGCAGTTGCTTAATCCTTTCCATCCTTTACATTCTGGTCTATAAAGTGGGATGAGCATAATCCCACGTTACAGGCTTGTAGTGATGATTAAATGGGAGAATATACAAATTAGGCATGAATATCGTGTCATAAACTCAGGGGGACAAGAAATATAACTCTTTGAATTATCTCTGTAAGGGAATTTAGTTTCTATTTTGGCCACATTCTGCTGGATGATGGAAATTTATTATCAGTCAATTAAGCGTTCCCTCAGTCATTTCCCAGCAAATCCTCAGTCCTCCTCCTCTACTTCCTGGAATGAATTTAAGTTCTGGAAGACTACTCTGTGAGAGTATGTGTCTCTGTATGTTTTCTTTTTTTTTTTTTTTTTTTTTTTTTTCTGTATGTTTCTGTGTCGTTGTAGCTGGTGAAAGCTTCTAGTCTTCCATCACTGTGATGCTCACACATGTTGACATCATCTGCTGAGATGTCTGGTTTTTAGTCTAGCATCTGGTCATGTGGTCTTTGTAGATTCTTAATAAAAGACCACTCAAGATTTATCAGATCTCTAGGTTGGGTCCGATTCACATACCAATATCTCACTTCCCTATTTCTCCCTCTGCTTACTTCCAGGGAGTGTTTTGTTTGTTTTTTCGTTCAGTTTGGGGTTTTGTTTTTGTTTTTGTTTTTTTCCTGAGGCAGGAAAATAATTCTAACTGATCATATAGTCTTCTCAAACCATTGTTTATGACATAAACTATGTGCCTTGAGTTATTTAGAGCTCAGAATTTTTATATACTCAAAACTCAGGGTTTTTGAAAATTAATTTTTTCTCTTAAAATATTGTCTTTGCAATGAGTTAAAAAAAAAACTTATTTGGCAGTCATAAGCCAAGGTTTGACTCTCTCCTTGCAATGTGTGCTGTGCTGAGTTTAAATAGATGAACCTTGGGATAAAGAAGAATTACTGAAAATAAGAAATTACTGAGAGTATTTTGATTAATATATCAAAATGTTACCCTGTTACATGCACATAAAAGATATACAATATTAGTTGGTCATAATTTAATATTTTATTTAGCATTGTTTCATTAAAGGTTTAAAATCAATGCTCTTAGCCCTTAATCCATGCAGAGTCTAAACACTTAAACTTATCTCTTTGTTTTCTTTGTTTTTTTTCAACAAATATTGCTCTTTATTTTTACCAAGTTTACTCCCTCTATGTCTGTCTTCTTTGTCTCTTTGATATCTGCCTTATAAATTAAGCTCCTCTGGAGCAGAGATTGTATTTTTCTAAATCCTGTACCCATTTCCAGATAGATTGGTCTGGTAGCTTTTCCATCTTCCTTTCTCACTCATGCAAGACACGGAGGTCACTTTCCCCACTCTGCTCAAATACAATCTAATGTTCCAGCCAGAATAGTCTACTTGCAGTTCCTCCATTCACAAATATCTTTTGAGAATCAACCATATGACAATCACACGGGATATGCTATTGGGGTAGAAAAGTAAAAAGCCAAAAAATATCCAATGGTTGTTGAGCACTATGTACCATGCACTTTTCTAAGTATTTTACACGTGTAATTTCCCTAAATCAGCACAACTCTCTAAGGTATGTACTGTTATTATCTCTATTTCACAGCTGAGGAATCCAAGTCTCTGAGAGGTTATGGATCTTTCCAAAGTTTTCCCAGATAGTAGATGGTAGAGCCAGGATTCAAACCCAGCCAGTCCAGCTCCTTAGCCCACACTCTTCACCACTATACCACCTCAAGAATCCAGGATATTGGTTAAATTTCCACCAAAACTTGAGGGATCCTTAGGTAGAAGTAAGTCAAATATGATTGATGTTAAGAAACGACAGCCCACTTAAGTGTGTCATGACTTCTTGTCATGAAGTAATGCTTTTGGCTAGTGAATGAATACTGGTGTGTTTTTGAGTGGCCTTCAGCACTTTGCCATTGAGAAGATGCCCTGCCTGATGGCATATGTGCTCTTTCCCCTTGGCAGGTATATCCTTGTAGGGGAGATGAGTGAATAAAGTGCTGTCAGAGTCTGGAAATGCTGCCGTGTAATAGTCAACTTTTGCTCTGATCTCTCTTATTCCTACCAAGTAATCAATGGATAGTAACTTGGTATCCCATGTATAGTTCTTTACAGTCTATAAACTTTGGAGGGGGGAGTTGTTCTGTTTTAATAAGCAAGGCTGCTGGACTTATAGGCATTACCAAATACATTCTAACATCTCATTGATTTTCTGTCTAAGAGAATATTGAGCAGAGAAAACTGGGACATCATGGAGCCATGGCTTCTACTGTGGTCAGGCAGTGGAAGCAGGGAACCCAACAAAGGGAAATAAATGGTCCATCAGAGTTGGTGGTTAGGGTGAGAGCAGAGGAGGAGATGAAGCTTTACAGACTGAGCAGGTCAAGCTATAGACAGCAAACAGCAGCTGAAAATGATAACACAAAACCAACAAATAGTCAAGGTCACAATCCAGTTGAGACAGGTTGAGAAGCAGAAAAATTTCAACAACCAGGGAGAGGTAATTAAAGTACCCAACTAAACAAGGGGATCACCTTAATCGTTTTAATAGGCAGATGGATCAACCCAATGTTATCTTTCTAACTAGCCCTCTGCCAAGCTAGTTTTAGGAATGGAAAGGAGAGGAGAGGGACTCTCTCTTCTCTTCTCTATATTTCTGCTTTATTCTTGTCTCTCTGCTTTTTTTTTTTTTTTTTTTTTTGCTTTTTCAAGGATCATAACAGCTCTTTAAATTCTGTGTTATAGGCTCTGGATTCCAATTCTACGTTCCAGGCAGAGAAGGTCCTGATTGGCTGTGCCTGGTCGGATGCTTATCCCTGGTCGGATGCTTATCCCTGGACTAAACAATTGTGCCTAGAGTTTAGGATAAGTTGTATTAGCATGGTTGGTGGGAACCTGCCTTGTGGGTTGGGGTCCATCCTGAGTTTCACCATGTCCCAGTGTGTATCCTCAGGCCAGTCCGTGTTGCCATGAAGATGAAATTAGATAATATATATATGAAAGAGTGCCATGAAAATGTAAAGTTCTATTACAATTCTCATGGCTGAAATGTGTAACTATGGGGAAGTATTCTGAAGCCCAAATTGCTTTTGTGGTAATAATATTAGTTTCCATGCATTATAAAAGAAATACCCTAGATATATAAATAATCCTGTGAATTGGAATCAATTTGCTTCACCTGAGATTTTATTCTAAAGCTTTTCTCACAAAAAAAATGCAATAAGAGAAGGACAGATTTTCCAAGACCAGGTCTCCTGATCTGCGGAGAAGGTGGGACTCAGAATTGGACAGAGGGGGCAGTCATTGTTTGGTGTTCAAAGTTAAAACAGAGGTTGTTAAACACCAATCGAGGGCATTTAAAGGGGAACATGGCTGGATTTTAACCTATAGAATCTGTTTTCTGGAAAAGAAGCTAAGTAAGTGTATGCCCTGGAGAGGGTGCTTTGTGTTGCTAATGATAATTGTTCTTCAATAACTTTGCTGCTGAGCAGCTTCAGTGGGCGTGGAGGTAAATGTGGCTGTGCTCTCTGAGCTAAATGCAAACTGCTCTAGGCCATATGGCTCCTGGGGTGTAGACTGATATTAAATTCCTTGAAGCTGCTTACAAACTCTAAACAATAACAATAACAAACTAAACTAAAAGAAAAAATTACAAGCTTTTATTTCCAAATTGTTTTAGAGATTCTTATGCTTGAGGTTACAACCACCATTTTTTAGCAGATAAAACTTTAAATTCCATTCTACTTGGGACTTGAAATTCAAAGAGTTCTGAAGGCAAAGCAGATTGATTGTTTTACCACTAATTTGTTGTGTCAGCTGCAGTAAATTATTTAACTTATTTGTGCTTTTGTTGGAGAAGAGGTAATGTTATACGGATTCTTAAGGGTTTCTGGATCACTTATGCCTAAAACCATCCCGGAGCACATTATCCAAAGTAACTCACGGCCCAGTGTTTTTCTCTGTCTTGATTACATTGCATTGTGGAATTTTAATTACTCATGTACTGTTCAGATGTATACAAATACTTTTCTTTTAAAAGAAAAAAAGGTCATGGAAACTAGAGTAATTGGGATGAGACTAAAGGGAATTATGTTCAGTGAAAAAATTTAATATGGAGCCATCTTTCTGAGATCCATAAGGAGTTTGGAAGAGAAATGGAGAGGACTAAGGGAGAGAGAACCAAGGAGAAATAATGAAATTAAACACAAGAACAAGAGGAGGGGAAGAGAGGTTAGAGAAGATGTATGCACAAACTCATACACACATGCATGCGTGTACACAAAGCAAAGAGCAAAAACAAAATAACCTATTTGAACCTGGGAGTTAAAAGAAGAGAATTTCCATGGGGAGCTGTTGCTGTCTTCCATGGGGAAAAAATTTATTCCCACCAAAGCTATATTTTTCAGGGCAGGTTGTGGGGATGGATATTTTTGAGCCAGTCAATCAGTCAACAAAGATGGATGGACAACTCACTATGAGCCAGACAATATGGTAGAAGCACAATAGGGGAACAAGATAGAACCCCAATCTTTGAGGAGCTTCTTGTCTAGAAGAGAGAGAGATATTAAACAAATAAGATTAGTGTTAATAAGGGCTACAGAGGAATAATACAGAGTGGTTCCAGAAACCTATTAGAGGTGTACCTAACCTGGAAGGTGGGACTGATTTGGAAAACAGAGAGAATCACATGTGCAAAGGCCCTGGGGTGAGGACAGAGAGTGCAGCAAATGTGCATTCCTGAGCTCCCTATACTACTCATAAGTAACTTAAAGCTGGGAGGGAAGTTCCCACTGGCAACTGTAACTTAGAGGAAAATGCTTTGAACTTGAAGTCTGACCCATTCTAGGTCTGCTATTACAAGTTGCAAGAACTTGAGTTTCCTCATCTCAATGTCTGGTCCATAAAATGGAAATAATTTAGTATTTCTATGATTCTAAGTGATTGGTTATAAGATGCACCACTGATTTAACACTAGGTTTTTAAAAATTTACTTTATCCATTTTAACTGGCCCCCGTCCCAGCCCTGTTTTGCTGTTTTGTGTCCATTCGCTGGACAATTTCTGTGTCTGTCTCCTGCCCCCTCTTCTCATCCTTTTCCTCCAGTCTTTGCCAGGATTTGATATTGGGGACCTCCGATGTGGAAGAGAGGAATCCTGCCACCTGTGCCATCTCAGTTCCTGTTTATTTGGTGCTTTTACGTCATCATCTTGCTGCATGGCTCGGCAAGGCCTGGCACGCCCATGCACAGGGCCTGGGGGCACACGCACCTTCTATATATATATATATATATATATTTTTTTTTTTTTTACCAGGAGGTCCTGGAGATCAAACCCAGGTCCCTCCATATGGCAGACGGATGCCCAACCGTTTGAGCCACATCCGCCCCGCAACAATAGATTTTAAAGGCAAGTATGAAGAAAGGAAAAGTATATGTCAATTAAAGGATACTTCCTGATTTCAGAAACATTAAAATATGAATATAGGTACATCTTAAAATTGAGAAAATGTGATGCCTGTTTCCCAATGTAGTTAAGAGGGTTAAATGAGATTATATATGAGAATATAATTTCACACTCAAGAGTTACAATGCAAATATGATTACTTTTCCCACTGTTAGCATAGCCCCGCCTTTAACAACATATTTGTGACTTGAAAACAAATCAAAAGATGTCTCATTGAATCCTGGAATCAAATTTCTTCATGAAAGTCATTACTTTAGGTGAGATAGGACATTCTTTTTTTTTTTTTTTTTTTTTAAGATTTTTTTATTTATTCATTCATCCCCCCCTTGCTGCTTGTGCTCGCTGGGTCAGCTAACCACGCCGTGCGGGTGGGCCTGCCCCCACCAGGAGGCCCCGGGAACCGAACCTGGGGCCTCCCATATGGTAAACGGGAGCCCTACTGATTGAGCCACAGCCGCTTCCCAAAACTCTGAGATAAATTCCTGTGTTTTGTTTTGTTTTGTTTTGTTTTGTTTTTTGTTTTTTTACCGGGAGGTCCCAGGGATCGAACCTGGGTTCCTCCATATGGGAGACGGACGCCCAACCATTTGAGCCACATCCGTCCCCCAAGATAGGACATTCTTAACAATAGCTAATATACAGACATTTTTTAAACCAAAAGAATATTTAAAGTTCAATTAATTCTATCCCTTAATTTTATAATAGAAAAAAATAACTGGACATCAGAGAAATAAAATGACTTCTCTATATACATATGGTTCTTGACACAGAGAGAAGGAGGACTTTTTATAGGTGAAGAAGTATATAAAAAGTATATAGGCTTTTTATAGTATATATGGTTATATATCCTGAAGCAATAGCACTGATTGTATAACCTTAGCTCATTCAAAGTAGCTGTTGGATGCCAACCTGCGAAATGAGCAATGCCGTGGCAGCACTGTGGCACAAAGCTAAGCTAATTTAAGTCATGGGGTTTGGGGTGGTGGAGATGCGTGGCACGTGAGAAATGCATAGGTGTAGATTTCTGATGTCATTGGATGAGCTTCCTCCCCATGGGAAATGAAATCACATAAGACAGAGTTGCTGGAATTGTAAACCCTTCCTTACTGAGAGATGATTTGTATGCCCCTCCAGGGCACCACCGGCCCCCAACCCCCAAGCAGTTTACTTTGGTCTGAAAATAGTAGAGCAGAGTGGTCTCAGGCATATGTCTACTGATGGGGGCAGGAGGTTCACAGTAGAACAATAAGAGGTTAAGACTTTTCTTGTGGCCACCGGTGATGACACTGCCAGAATCACAAGAAATACATCTGTAAGTGCATTCAATTATAGAGAACTACTGGTACACATGCATTTCTGCTGCGACACTGAACCTTCCACAACAACTTTCTTGCAGGCTTATCAAAGCTTTGGAGTCAGGCTCCAGCTCATTAAAGCTTTATCTATAGAAGACAGGTTAGGACAGAGGTTGTCATCATCTCCCACCTGAGGATATTGGTGCCTGGTTAAATAATTGCTCTAAGCTCCCCAGTAGCTGAGGGGAAATTGAGCCAGGTCTTTAAACTTCATGTGGGGAAGCGGATGTGGCTCAATCAATAGGGTTCACGCAGCAGGACGACCCAACAAGGGGAGACAAGCAGACACAGAAAAACACACAGCAAATGGGCACAGCGAGCACAAGCAGCAAGGGGGGGATAAATGAATAAATAAAATCTTAAAAATAAATAAATAAATAAATAAATAAATAAATAAATAAATAAACTTCATGTGATGCTCTATGTGGTGCTAGATCGACCTGCTCTTCAACTTTGAAGCAGAGAATATTAGGCGAACTGGAAGCAAGCTGAGCTTAAGAGTCACAGGATTTTGAAGCAGGAAGTAGGAGATGTAGTCTGTGTTTATAATGACCCCTTTATCGCATATGAAATAAGTATTATTATAATACTCATTTCACAGACGCAGGATTTTAGGCTAAGAAAGCATAAACAACTTCCTCAAAGTGGCGCTACTGTAGTAAAGGAACCAGGCCCCCCATGCGCACGGCTCTGGGCCTACTTCAGGAGGGCATCGCCGTGCTTCACCCTAAGTGGTGCCCCTGCAAGCCTCCTCTGTCCTTTAGGCACCGAGCCATTGTCGTAGCTTTGTTCTGCTGCTGACGGTACCCAGCCCGCGACGCTCCCTCACACGGTGACTGTCAGACACGAAGGACCCACACCTTGCGCTTCAGCGACTATTTTAAGTCTTTGTCTGGAGTACTGGAGAACCTGGGAGCCGGGGGGAGGCGTGACTTCAATATCCATACAGTTTTTAAACAAATGATTTCTTAAATCGTGTGTTTCATGCCAGCGTGATACTTCCGCAAGCTGAGTCGGCTGCGCTGTTTGAGCCCTTCTCTTCTGCATATCCCCAATCACCCACCCCTTCTGCCTCCTCCCACCCATCCTTCCCCCCCCCCCGAGCAGCGAGAGAACAGCAGAGCAGACGAAACAGCCAGAGCCGCCGGGTGGGAGGTTGTTCCCGCCGCTCGTGGCTCGCATTTGAGAACGTGAAGATTTTTTCCATTGATAAAACTTACATCCAAGCTGGAGGATTTCCCGCCCGCCCTATACCGCCCCATCCCCAACCACTGGTCGGGCTGGGTCCCAGGTGCTGGGTTCCCAGGGTGCCAGGGCCTCGAGTGGCGCTTTCTCGTCTTCCGCGAGGGCGCCCCATTTTATAAACCCCAGCTGGGGTCCTGGCTTAGTCTGTATCGAACACTCACACCGACCGCGGATAAGCACCCTTCCTTGAAATGGGGAGACAAAATGGCTTGTGGTTCAATCCACAAAATAAAACCTCATCCTATGACTCCAGGCTGTCCGACATTTTGTGACTTGCTTTTTTGTTTCCCCCGCTCCATCATAGACAGATTTCGGAAGCGACTGTCAACCCATGCTGTCTCTTCATTTCTATCTTACTGGCCCTGTTTTTCACCCTTTTATGGGGGAGGGGGGGGATGATGCGAGGGGCGGGGCAGGGCGTTGGACTTATTCAAGATACAATCTCCAACCAAATAATGGACTGTTATAAACAATGATCTTCTCAACTAATGGATTGCTATTACCAATGATCTCTGCGCAGCCCTTAAAATTGCCCCCTTGATTCCCCCAGCACAAAAGGCTAGCGCTTATTTGCTGAGCTGACGCCTGCTCCGTCCTCCTCCCTATTACTCTCTGCTCTGGAAATTACAACTCCTCAGCTCCCTGCGCCGGGAGACGGCGGCGGCGACGGGAGGGAGGCTGGGGAGGGGATTCCCGAGCCAGCCCGGCGCTCGCCCTCCTCCCGCCGGCTGCCTCATCGCGCGGCCAAGGTCAGAGGCACTGCAGAAGCCGCGGCTGCGAGACAGGGGATCAGGTCAATTCCTGCCGCCGGGAGAAAGCCCCAGCGCGCAGTCGGCCCAGCGTCGGCTGCAGCCGTGGAACGAAGCCAGCCTCGCTCTCTGGGCCGGGCCATGCCCAAAGGCCTCAGCACCCGGGCAGGTAGCGGCCGCCGGGCTCAGCGCAGCCTGGAACTTGCGCTGCAACCTTCCGCTCCCGGGGCGCTGTCCACCGCCTCATGGTGCTGAATAAAGCCCCACGGGCGAGCAGCTTGAGCACCTGTCTGTTCACCTACAGATCGCCCCGATTGGAGAGGGGTTTGGGGGGGAGGGAGGAGGAAGGGAGCTCCTGGGCAGCTGCCTACTGGGGCCGAGGGGTTGAAACAACAGAGCTAGCAAACCCTGGTCCTGATGTGGAGAGGAGGAGCGCGCTGCAGTCGGCGGCGGCGCTGGTGCTGATTCATCACATAGAGTGCCTCGGCAGGCCACCGCGCGGGCAGTGAGGTGGGACCGGCTCCGGACTCTGGCCTCAGGCTGAAGCCTGTGGGTGCAGGAACCTCGCGGGCAGGTGGTGAGGATTCCCTTCCCTTCTCTTACCCCCGATCATCTTAGGGCGGTGGCCACAGGACAGAGAGAGGGGCGTGCCCCCCCGGTTGTAAAGCAGTCATGCCTATGTGATGCTCACGGCCTCTCCGCTCACCGGTGCTAACCACGCTTGTCCTCCACCGACCGCCTCCGGAGCTTCGCCATTCCCACCCGCACCTGAGCAGCTCGGGCTGCCCGCGTCGCGATGGAGGAGGAGCTGAAGTGCCCAGTGTGCGGCTCCTTGTTTCGGGAGCCCATCATCCTGCCCTGTTCGCACAACGTTTGTCTGCCTTGTGCTCGCACCATAGCTGTTCAGACCCCGGACGGCGAGCCGCACCTGCCCCAGCCGCTTCTGCACTCCCGAGGCTCGGGGCTGCCCGCTGGCGCCGCCGCCGTGCCCCCTTCGGACTACGACGCTGCGGCTGGCGCTGCCTGCAGCGGCGGGGGCGGGAGCGCAGCTGGCGGCCTCAGCGGCAGTGGCACCGGCGGCGGTGCGGGAGGTGGCGGGGACCACGCGGACAAGCTGAGCTTGTACAGCGAGACAGACAGCGGCTATGGCTCTTACACCCCAAGCCTCAAGTCCCCCAACGGGGTTCGTGTGCTGCCCATGGTGCCCGCGCCACCCGGCTCCTCGGCCGCCGCCGCCCGGGGCGCCGCCTGCTCTTCTCTGTCCTCATCCTCAAGCTCCATCACGTGCCCGCAGTGCCACCGCAGCGCCTCCCTGGACCACCGAGGCCTGCGCGGCTTCCAGCGCAACCGGCTGCTCGAGGCCATCGTGCAGAGGTACCAACAGGGCCGCGGGGCCGTGGCGGGTGCGTCCGCAGCCGCGGCGGTGGCCACCTGCCAGTTGTGCGACCGCACCCCGCCGGAGCCGGCCGCCACGCTCTGCGAGCAGTGCGATGTGCTCTACTGCGCTGCCTGCCAGCTCAAGTGTCATCCATCCCGGGGACCCTTCGCTAAGCATCGTCTGGTGCAGCCTCCGCCGCCGCCGGCGTCCGCCGAGGGTACTTCTGTGCCCCCAGGCGCGGCCCAGAGCGCCCCCAGCGGAGGCGGCGGCTGCAAGAGCCCGGGAGGCGCCGGGGCGGGGACCGCAGCGGGCAGTTATGCACGCAAGTTCCCTACGTGTCCCGAGCACGAAATGGAGAACTACAGCATGTACTGCGTGAGCTGCCGAACGCCTGTGTGCTACCAGTGCCTGGATGAGGGTCGGCACGGCAAGCACGAGGTGAAGCCGCTGGGAGCCATGTGGAAACTGCACAAGGTGAGCACACCTCTTGACCAGGGCGGAAAGCTGGGCATGCAAAGGAAGAGGGTGTGAGGGAGAAAAGTTCTTGGCCTCTTTTTTGGAGAGTTGGGAGAGGAACGACCAGAGGGTTAAGCAAGAATTCCTTCCTTCCCTCCGTTCCTCCCTCCCTTCCTCCCTCCCTCCCTCCCTTCCTCCCTCCCTTCCTCCCTCCCTCCCTTCCTCCCTCCCTTCCTCCCTCCCTCCCTTCCTCCCTCCCTTCCTTCCCTCCCTCCTTCCTTCTTTCCCCAGAGGGTCAAGGAGGAATTCCTTCCTTCCTTCCTTCCTCCCTCTCTCCCTCCCTTCCTTCCTTACCTCCTTTTGACACTTAATGAATGCCAGGTGCTGCCAGCTGGGTGTTGGGAGTAGTAGGGGAATGGGAAGATGATTTATTGCATTGTCTCCCACCTGTGATTTTACCATTCTACACAAAAGGGCCCCTAAAATGCAGAGGCAGGACTCATTCAAGTCTCAAACTCTGACTAAGTGTTAACCTGATGTCCCTTCTTGACTCAAAGCATCCAGGACCTCCTTCCTCCTTCTGAAAAGAAAAGCAAGTGTTCCCACCTGCCTGCACTTCCCGCCCTTGGCTAACCCCCTCTCTAGGAAGGAAGGCCTCTATCCCAGACCTCACAGAAGGGCTGCGCTGTTCCTGCAGAGCAGGAAGAGAAATTTCCCTATTCTCTCAACTTGTCCCCAGCACTTTCTGACCCCAGAATGCCTCTCAGCCTAGAAGGAAGATGTAATTCCTCAGGGGCCTTGTGTACCCCAAGTCTGTTGAGAATTTGGGTGCATACCTTTTTAAGAAGCAAGTGTCATTTTCCCCCAGAGACCTTACCCGGTGACTCTGCCACTCTGGGGCCATGGGAGTGTGATGGAGTGCGCAGAGTAAGACAATCACACACGCCTCCATCTGCAGGCTGCCCACATGCCTTTTTCCCTAAGGACCTGCCTGAGGGGGGATGTGGCCCCTCCTGTCTCCTGATGTGGAAGTGGAACAGTCCCTAAAGGCAACTTGCAAGAACTTATGGCTGACAGTGCTGTGCTCAGTATTTGAAACTGGGAGAAAGGGAGAAGTCATCAAAGTCTGGTCAGGCCCTTGCCTGGGCCACTTGGCAAAAGTGGGACCAGTTCTTCTAACTAAAGTTCACCTTTAATTTCCCACCCAAAAGCCTAAGCTGAGCATCTGAACTCACTGCCACCAGAGCTCAGTGAGCCAGGCCTGAAAGAGTTAGAGTCCCTTGTTCAAACTGCATTTGAGAATTCAGACACCATCATTTAGTGGCCTCTTTCTAGTAAACTCTGTCTCTCCAAAGAAGCAAGAGTTCTCCAAATTGCCCAACCAGAAATATGTATTATAATTCAGGACGAAAGACACAGAAAAATGAATCAATTTGGCCAAGGTCATCTTGTATCATCCAACCAGAAATGGGCAAAAAGAGGAGTATATATTTATCTATATATAGTTTAAGCAGCTGCAATGAACAAATGTGATTGTTGCAATTTAACATTTTTAAATAAAACAATGGAAAAGAAAACAAGAGGAGCACTTTAGGAATTGGTCTGGGAAAGGGACATTTGCATAAGAGGGACCTGAAAGAAGGGCAATGTGGAATCAGATCCCTAGGTTTACAGCTGTGGTTCTTAACTGGGTGTGATTTTGTGTCCCCACCTCACCACAGGTCATTTGGCAATGTCTGGAGACATTTTAGGTTATCACCCCCTAGTTGGGGGTGCTACGGGCATCTAATAGGTAGAGGCCAGGGATACTGCTAAATATCCTACAGTGCACAGGAAAGATCCCCAAAACAATTATCCAGCCCCAAATGCCAATAATGCCTCTCTGAGAAGCCCTGCTCTGCAGTTACACAGACCTGGATCTAAACCTCAAGATTTGCAATTTACTAGCTCTATGTGTTTAAACACAGATATTAAACCCACTGGAAAAATATCTAATTCAGATCACTGTTTTAAGGACTAAGTATAAT
>JAKSZT010026446.1:1075803-1179506 GCA_026826555.1 Tolypeutes matacus
TGGAAAAATATCTAATTCAGATCACTGTTTTAAGGACTAAGTATAATCCTACTCTCTGTGTAGTCTCTAGCACAGTACTTGACCCACAGTGACTAATAAATGTTATTTATTATTTTTATAGTCCTAATACTTAAAACTGCTAGATGGCTACAGGGCAGCAGTAAAGAGCGCTTATTTGACTTCATTGACTTGGTTACCTGGTGAAAATATAAACTGGTAACTTTTGATATTGTTTGTGCCAGAGTCCTAAAATAGCGTTAAGCTGAATGTGAATATCTGCCTTGACTTAGTTATCATTCATGTGATATTTTGTTACATATTGCTTCAATATGCTTACACTTATTTCATCTTTCAAGTGAAGAGACATCATTTTGCAAATAAAGAAATCATTTGCAAAGAGGCTGTGATCAATTACCGAGACAAAAAAGTATATGTTCTAAATTAACATTCAGATTTCATGAGCTGTTAAATTTCACAGCCTAAAGGGCTATAATTAATTCTGGGTGTTGCCAACCAAATCTTCATGATTAGTGGAGACAAACCAAAGTGAGTTGAGATGAGAGTTTGCAGTCTTTAGAGAGATTAAGCCTCTCATACGAAAAAGTGAGTTGGATAATGGGCCATGGCTGCAGTGAGAGGAAAATCACAGATCATCCTTGGTTTGGGATCAACAACCGTCTGATAAAATTACTGTCCTTAAGCAAAATGGCAGGACTATGAAGAAATAAGGAAAGTACCTGCGATATCTGTTCAAGAGAGTGGGGCAGTGTAATCCATTATAACCTGTGTGAAACATGCTATGCAGAATCTAGTGTCTCAATTTTATATCTACTGTCACTGTTTTATGGAACTAAGGCATCCTCCTAAATCCAGAAGGAATGCAAAGAGACACTTTTGTGAAAACCTGTTTTCAATTAAGAATAGGAAGCTCAGCTGTTCTCTTTCAGCAAATGCAGCTGTTTTTCTTTAGGAAGGGACATAATTAAGTGCTTATAATAAGCATCTCAATTAGGACCTGGGGATCAAAAGATGAGGCAAATGTGGGAGCCCTGGTGGAGTACATGGTCTTGTTTGTGGGCAGAGGTATAAACCACCATTGAGCTCTGAGGATGGCTACTTTGGAAAGATTAATGACAACACTGAATTTCAGACTCCCACTGTGGCAGTGGAAGTTCTTTGGGAAAACTTAAAATCTCTGGCTTTTTCGTTGTTGTTATCATCTAACAATCCCAGAAGCCATGACAAAGCCTCATTGTGCTACCAGGATGAGAACTGGGACATGAACATGTTTCTAACGTCCCCCTGCTTGGAGAAGCCTTCATCAAAGCCTGGCCTTAATTCCTCTCTGGTGTGACCGAGCTTGCCATCTGATTAGTGCTTCTTAGATAAAGAGGGCTATACATGACACTTAAGTCTATTTTAAAACAAGATTGATTATCACCTTTTAAAAACAGTGTAAAAAACTTTAGGGCTTGGCTAAAGAATATTCTTATGATTCTCCTGAAAGAGGATTAACCATTTCAAAGAACTTCTCATATGAAGAAACTTTATACTGTGAAAGGCCAGGAAAGGGACAGGGCAGCTTTTGGCCTTTTGCCCATTGCTTAGGAGGTTCATTTTCCCTGAAGTCAGTGGGAAAAGGTCACCGTGTGCCTTACCTCTTCTCTCGTGTGACATGTCACAAATGTCAGCCATCTCCCATAAATTCTGGTCCATTCAGATGACTGACCCTGAATTAAAATGGGTACAAGTTGATTCCTGAACTGAGGTTATGAAATGCTAGATAAGCCCTTCTTCAGAAGTTCTTTGAAAGCCATTCATCACAGAAGAGTGTTAAGGAAAAAAATCTCCTTGGTACCCCAGTATTATTCTTCCCATTGGAAGACTCAGTAAAATGGAACTTCAGATCATTCCCTTGTCCTGAGGCTCTTCCAAAGGGCGCATTCTTCCTATCTTATTTTGTAAAAGAGATCAGGGAAGTTTTTTTAGCCTGTAAAGCCTCAGAAGAAAGATCTCTTCCACAAAGAGATACTACATAAAAGATAAAGGCAGAACATGTCACCATAGCTACACCATGATCATAAATATACTCTTTTAATATTTGTGGTTCTTCATTATACTCGTAATAAATACTAATTGTTGAAAATTATAAATTACTGACAGAGAAATTAAATATCATTCCCAAATTCTAATTTAGAAAGAAAAAGTTGTTTTAACATTTTAGAGTAGATTTTTCTCCTAGAATTATATTGCACATTTCTTTTGAAGCTGTCTTTTTTTTTTTTTTTTCTTTAATAATACAATATAACTATTTTTCCTGTCATTTTTGGTGACTGCATGTTACTCCATCATAATAAGGATTTCTTATTTTACTTACTCAATACCCTAATGGTGGAATTTAGGCTGTTTTCAGTTTTTTGCTGTTATAACCAGTTTTCTGGTTAAATCTATGCCCATACCCTTATTATTTATAAATATGGACAAATTTCTAGGACAAATTTCTTACATGGAATTGCTGTATGAAAGGATACCTGACTTTAAGGCATCTTATTAATATTGCCAAATTTCCTTACATAAAGTTTATATCTATTTATTCTCCAAAGGTAAAAATATATAAATAATAATTATTATTTTATTATGGAAGGAACTATCAGGAGAAACAATAAGGTAAATTGTTTTATTTCTAGTATTTTTTTTTTCTACTCTCATTGTTTTTTGGGCAAGTTTAAAAAAAAAGGATCACAAGATTTTTATATTTTTAACAACTAGTTAGGGATCTGCCTTCCCTCAAGTATTAATTTCACATGTCCAGCTATTTCCCAAGTATCCCCTCTTGGATTTTAAGGCCCTTGGAAAGATGAAGCTTTCAGTAACCACGTAAGGAATTTTGGGGTAGGGCTGGGTAAGGAAAAAGAGAGTCAGGGTAGAGAGAAGGGCTTGGCAAAAATCTTCTTGGAGTTCTGAAGTCTACCACTCTATGGCTGATTGCTGCACACTACCTGCCAATTCTAAGTAGAGTGTTACTGAACGGAAATCTGTCAGGGCCCTCAGAGCATGTGGAATGGAAATATGCATACTTGAGAAGTTGAATCTTTCTCCAGCACTAAAGTTCTGGGAAGCAGAGTGCCTAGACTGACTTCTGTTCCATCTGCTTCATGCTGGCTAAGGACCAGTGGGAAATCTGCTTCATCTCCTAGACAGAGGAGCCAACTCTTATAACTAGGGGCTGTGAAGCATTTCCAAGTCACCCTTTAGGTCACCATCACCACTGTCTTCAAAGACACCTTGACCATAGCCCTGACCATGCTTGGGTTTATGTCCAGGCAGGTCAGTCATTCAGTAAAAACCAGTAGAACCTTATACTACAACCTCTGAGAGAGAAACTTTCTTTTATTATGCCTCACGTCTGGAAAACAAAATGTGGGTTTGGGAAGAGAAGTCAAGCATCTATATGCTTGAATTTTGTTTATCTTTCTCTTTGAACACTGTTTCTAGCAATTTAGAGGTTTAGCATTGAAGAGGGCTGTAAAGATCGTGAAAGGACAACCTTCTTCTTACTATTTATGAGTGTGTTTCCTAATGTATGCTGTGATGGTCACCCTACGGCCAAAGTCTTGTTATATTTCCAGCCCTCAGTGGGAGGACTTTTGTATGAGTAGACATTCACCACAATGGGTCTTATCTGTAGATGTCAACAACATAGAGTTCTAGAGGGAAAGGAACTCTTTATCTCTGAGATAGACTAGGGCAAGGGTCAGCAAACTCTGGCCCACGATGTGTTTTCAGAAATAACGGTTTACAGGAATGCAGTCACATTCCTTCATTTACTTATTGCCTATGGCTGCTTTCAGCTACAACTGCTTTCAGAATTGAGCAGCTGCTACTGAGGTCACGCGGCCCACATAGCCAAACATATTTACTATCTGGCTCTTTACAGAAAAAAACGTGCCTCTGGACTAGGACCTTGCTACTCCAAGCACGGTCTGCGGACCAGCATCACCTGGGGACTTGTTAAAACAGCAGATTCTTGAGACCAACCACAGCCCTGAGTCAGAAACTGCATTTTGGCAAGATAGTTAGGTGATCTGTATGCACATTAAAGTGTGGGAAACTCTGATGAGACTGTTTTTGGGGCCCCTGGCTGCTGCACCCATCCCACTCGCTGTGCAAATCATCTGAAAAGAAGACACATCTCCTCAGTCCTGAAACTGACACTAAGTGGACTCAAGGGGGTCAAAGAGGCTTGAACCAGAGAGTCTCACTTCATTTCTCTGGGCTTAACCTTTAGATTAAGCACTCTAGGCAGTGGAAGACAATATGGTGCTTGTATACCACATGGTCCAGAGGTTGGCAGGGATCTCTAAGGGATGGAAGCTTTGCAAAGCTCTACCAGTCCTTGGGGGCCTAGAGCAAAGGGACCTCAGGAGAAGAGAAGCTTGGACAAAATCTCTTTCGGCTTTCCTGAAAGTAAAAAGAAATACGCTGGCCGTTTTATCTCTGGATTCCCTTTTACTTTCGGGCTTAGTTGTTTTATGGAGAAACAAGGAGAATGTTCTATGCACTCTGTAGCCAGTTTTAAAGGACCTGTTCAGGTAGCGGTAGAGGTTGGGACCATCAAAACCGTAGAACCTAAAGGGGTAAGAGAGACTCGAGGCAGACACTGAGGGAGACGGCTCTTCTAAATTCACCCCTCCCATTTGGAATTTCCCTTTGAAGAGCTCTGTACAACAAAAATAAACTGTGAGGGAGTTTTTTATTTGCATTTCCTAAGGTAGGCTGTTGCCTAACAGATCGTAGATGCTAACCTCCTCATTTGGCAGATAGGGAAACTTGAGGCGAAGGGGCTAGCTAAAGTTACATAGCAGGTTGTGACGTGACTTTGTAAAACATGACCCTCAACTTTCCTCAGTGTACATTTGGAGCAACTAAAAAAAATGAGACAGAGTGCTAGATGTGTATCTGAAGAAAAACACGCATACAGCATCTCCTGAAGAGTACTAAGGAATGGAAGAAATATAGGGTTAGCTGACACCTCTTCTAGAAAGTGGAAACAGAGAAGGGGCACAACCCCTTTCTCATCTAGCTGGAAGGAGGCAGCAGGAAAAGGAAACAAAAAGAGAGAAAACAAATCACTCAATTTACAGCAAAAGACTTGGAGGGCTGAAGGGGACCTAAGAGACCAGAGAACACGGCCTCTCTTTTTACGCCTGAGCTACAGAGGGGAGAAGTGGTTTGAAAGGGAGAGACTAAGAAAGGATCTGCAAAGACAGGGCAGGGTGAGGTGAGCCATGGAGTCAGGAGGATGCATGGGATCTACATGACAAGCATATCGGACAGGAATGCTGTCAGCAATCTCTCTAGAAGGCAGGAAGGATGGGACCTTGGCTACATGCCATCTAAACAAGTCCACAGTTGCACAGATTCTTAAAAAATAGGTCAAGGTTGTGTGAGGAAATCTAGGCAAATACCTGTACTTAGCCAATCTCCCTGTTTGCAATTTGTCCTTGTTTACAGTGTGATTCTGGATGATAACTATAAAACCAGGAAACCATCGAAATATGAAAAATCAGAAAGGACAAGCCTTCTAAAATGGAGAACTATGGCTTACCCTCACTCAAATTATTTGTTATTATGTGTCTGGCCTTACTTATCAGCTGAGCTGTGTACACACAAAACTAAAAGGAATTTTTAGCATTTACTATAAACAACCTAAAAACTGAAGACGCCTCTTGACCAGCAATTCCTTTTTTTTGAGCTTGCATCTCTAATGAGTATTTATTCTTCAATTCACTTAATTATTTCTTCAATCCACAAGTAGGTCTTGATTGCCTATAGCATACTAGGCACCATTCTAAGCCCTGGGGCCACCAATGGACATGTTCTCTGCCCTCAAAGAACATCAGTGTAGTTATTACTAGAAAGTAAACAAATAAATACATTGGGTAATTTCTAGTCATGCTAGGCACTAAGAAGGAAGTAAAAATAATGTGATAAAAATATCTGAGTAGTCTTTTTTGGATGGGAAGGTTGGGAAAAAGCATCTCTGAGGAGGACATGTTTGAGCTAAGGCTTGAAGACTAGACGAGAAGGCGCCAGCCATGTGCAGTTCTTAAGGCAACACGTTTCAGAGGGAAAGCAAGAACCAAGAGCCAGAGGTGCAAAGAAGCTTGATGTGTTCAAAGGACAGAAATAGGCCAGTGTCTGGGAAGTGCAATGAATAAGTGGCATGAACTTCCTTCATTATCTTTTTTCCTAAGTACTTTAAGTTTTTTTTATCCTATTGCTTTCTTGATTTAATTTTTGGGTGGTTCTTTGCAAATGTATAAAAATACAACAAATTTTTAGTATTTTGATCATGTAGCCTGCAACTTTGGTGAGCTCATTTATTAGTTCTAATAACTTTTAGTAGATGCCTTAGGATTTTCCATATATATAATTAGGTCAGTTATGAAAAGAGATAGTTTTTCTTCTTTCTTTCCAATCTGGTTGCCTTTTACTTCTTTTACTGCCCTGGCTATAACAGGAAAGTGTACAAGGTTGAATAGCAGTAGTGAGAGCAGATATCCTTGTCTTGTTCCTGATTTAAGGAGGAAATAATTTGGTATTTCAACTTTAAGTATGATGTTAGCTGTTGATTTCCTCAACGATTCCCATATCAGACTGAGAAAGTCCCCTTCTATTTCTAGTCTGTTCAGCATTTTTATCGTGAAGTGGCATTGCATTTTGTCAGATTCTTTTTCTCTCTCTTTGGAGATGATCATGTAATTTTTGTCTTTTATTCTATTTATATGTAGTACATTAATTGATTTCTGCATGTTGAATAAACTATGCATTTCTGGAATAAGAAAAGTGGCAGGAGATGAGAGCAGAAATATAGGCAAGGGCTAGAGGACTTGGGAGTTGGCAGACCACAGTGAGCAGGTTGGATTTTATAGTAAATGCCAAGGAAAACCATTAGAGGGCTTTAAGCTGGGGAGTGGAATTCATCTTTAAAGATCACTCTGACTGCTATTTAGAAAATGGATAGTAGCGGGGCAAGAGTGGAGGCAGGAAGACCGAGTAGATGCTATTGTAGTAGCCTGGGCTAGAAATATGGGAACTTAAATTAGGAGAGAGGCAGTAGAAATGGAGAGAAATTTGTGTATTCATATCCTGCTTGGACTTGTGGTTTGATGGCTTTTATTATTTTTGGAAAATTCTTGTATATTATCTCTCCATATAATTATTATGCTCTGTTCTCTCTCCACTCTCTGAGATTCCAATTATACACGTTAGATTATTTGATATTGTCTCACAGTTCCTGGGTGCTCTGTTTTTGTTTATTTGTTTTAATCACTCTTTTTGTCTCTTTGTGGTACACTTTGGATAATTTCTATGGACTTTTCTTCAAGTTCACTGACTCTAACCTCAACTGTGTCAAATCTACTGATGAACCCCTTTTCATTTTCCCTTAGAATTTTCTCAGTTGTCCTGTCCCTCTTCAAGCAGTAGGAAACTTCTCACAGAACTGCTTTTAACATCTTTTTTTTTCCTTTCTCCCAGACACAAGATTTACTGCTTGTCCCCAGCAGCATAAGCCTTTTGCTCTCTAAGGGAGAAGGATCCCAGCAGGATTTTGTGCTTTCCTGTTGTGGCTGCCACTTTCCTCCTCCAAGTCAATGTCTGGGTTGCAAATATTTTCCTTTTAAATTTAATGGACACTTTAGATTGTGTAACTGATCAGGTTTCACTTTTCACTTTGACTGCTAAAATGTTTAGAACCAAATTTATGATCTAATCATAGTAGAAGTTATAATGTTACAAATAATAATATTTTATGCCCTTAGCCTTGTTTTTCTTTCTTTTAAACTATGCTGTCTTGGATTTTATAGATTCTTGCAAGCTGCCTTAAATCTCTTTTGAAATAAATAGATGAATAAACAAGTAAACAAGTGTCCTGCATGAATGAAACCAAAAAGAACTGGAATCCTCTGGAAAATTGTATTAAAATAGTCCCCTACTTCTGAGCAGTGCCCCAGTCACAGTTACAAAAGATGGGGGAAGAGAATGCTGCTTGCAAATGTTGATGTCAAATTATAAAGACCTTTCCAGTTATTGGGACATACTACTACCACCTGCCAAACCACACAATAAAGAGACTTCAAAAGGATCATGCCTGATCTGGACAGCAGGATCATTTATCCCATCTGTATTAGTCAGCCAAATGGGTACTGAGACAAAATACCAGAAATCTGTTGGCCTTTATAAAGGATATTTATTTGGGGTAGAAGCTTACAGTTACCAGGCCATAAAGCATAAGTTACTTCCCTCACCAAAGTCTATTGCCACGTGTTGGGGCAAGATGGCTGCTGACGTCAGCCATGAGTTGAGGCTTCTTGGGTTCCTCTCTTCCCAGGGTTCCATTTCTCTCCAGGCTCACCTGCTGTGCTCTCTCCACAAGGTCAGCTACAGACTATTGGGCAAATGGTTCTCTCTCCCCCCACACAGCTTCTGCTGTGTCTAAGGAGCCGTCTCTATTCCTTTGTGCTCTTCTCCTGTGTGTTCACTTCCTGGGTTCCAGCTTAATACTCAGCATCAAAACTCCAACTCACTTCTCTGTGAGTTCCTACCCACCAAGGAGGAGGGGACTCACTGTCCCATTGATGTTGCCCAATCAAAGCCTTAATCATATTTTAATCATGCCCAGGTACAGACCAGTTTACAAACATAATCTAATATCTATTTTTGGAATTCATAAATAATGCCAAACTGCTACACCATCCCATATTTTTTCAGGTGAACCTCATCATATACCAGCAGTTTGTATGAAAGATATAATTATTAACTCTCAAATAGGTTTCCTTTACTGAAGCATTTGCAGATATCACTGATGAATGTAAAACCCTGCTGCCTATGCAGCAGGATTTTACACCTCTAGTTTATTTCAGTATGGAGATGCACAGAAGAGGCAGTCAAGAGACAGTGAAGGCAAGAAAACCCTGCTGCGGGGCTTTAGGAACTGTGAGGGGTTTAAGATTTTACCCTACTTGTATGCTAATAAGTCAGCCTGGCACTGTTTCATGCATGCTGGTAGAAGACATTAAACTCCTGGGTCAGAGATGAAGGACAGAGTATTACTCTCAGCATTAGCAATAGCCAAAACATTGGCCTTTTTCTGTCACTTCTCTGAGCCCTAATCCCCACAGTGTGATATGAAGAGAACCAGATGACACCAGTACTTGCAGTGGGTTGCATTACAGGAGAGGCACCCTGAACTTGGGGAATCCAAATATTCTACAAAGGGCATGTGTTTCCTTTGCTCTGAAGGTAGACATTATTTTTATTATATGGGATAGTAAGCATGGAACCCTTTGCTCCATAAGGAGATACTATTTCTATTTCCAAGGTTGTTGTCTATACAAACATTCTTGGAAAGATAGTCCAGATCAAAGAATAATCAGTGCCTCCTTGCAAGACAAGGAGAAATGTGAGAAACCCATGGAGAATTTCCTCCAACAGAGGGATTCAAGCAAAGTTCAAACAGTAGCTCAAGTGATTTCTGTCATTTGAACCTTGTGTGCATCATGGGCAATTTCCTGGGGTTTACTCTGGTTCTCAAAACTTCTTGTTTCAGTTGGGTGCCAGAGGCCACAGGGCCACCTGGGAAAAGCAGGCAGGATGGGAGCTGTTGTCTGTAAGTTTCTTGCTCCTTTGAAGTTTGCTGGGTGTTATGAGATGATGGGATGTCTGGGATGATGGGAAAGTTGATTAATGAAAAGCTGTACAATTAAGGTGGCTTTCATGCTTGATTCATATTGTGCCTCCTCTAGCATGTGATGGAGAAATATCATCTCGTGAATTTCTTTATTATTCAATCAAAAATTTCAGTGGAATAAACATTCTTTGAGTACTTACTGTAACCCAAGAGCTGTGCTGACTGCTGTGGGAACAAATAAAATAGACCACAGTATAGGCCACTGGAGGAGAGGGATAATTTTACAATCAATGTAATATGTGCACAACTAATATAAATAAATGGAATACGTGTCATATTAAACTGATGGGAGAACAGACAGAAAAAGGCAATTAATTCTGCCTGGAGATTTGGAAGAACAAAGGGGAAAACAGTAGTGAGGAGTTTGAAGAGAACATGCTGCTTGAGCTGAGGAAGAGTAAGAGTTGTATTAGTCAGGAAAGAAAAGAGGAAATTTTTGGTTTCAATATAGTACCGCATGAAGTGTCAAGAAAGGTGTTTAAAATCTAGCTCCTGGGAAGCGGCTGTGGCTCAATCAGTGGGGCTCCCGTTTGCCATATGGGAGGCCCCGGGTTTGGTTCCCGGGGTCTCCTGGTGAAGGCAGGCCCACCCGCACGGCGTGGTTAGCTGACCCAGCGAGCACAAGCAGCAAGGGGGGGATAAATGAATAAATAAATAAAATCTTTAAAAAAAAAAAAAAAAATCTAGCTCCCGTTTCAAGCAGCTTATTATTTGCCAGTAGAGTTCCAGGGATTAACATATATTCACTTTCAATGAAGCAGAAGGATGTTGAAATACATGACATCATTTCCATAAACACTTTAAGTGAAATTGGGTTAAAGCATTGTCTTTGGTTAGTGTCTTAGTTTGCCAAGGTTGCTATGACAATATACAATGGATTGGCTTAAATAACTAGAATTTATTGTTTCATGGTTTTGGATGCTACAAGTCCAACAGCAAGTTATTGGCAAGGTTTGCTTTCTCCTGGAGTCTGTGGCTTCCTGGCAATCTTCCATCATATGGCAATCTCTCTCTCTCTCTCTCTCTCTCTCTCTTCCTCTGATTTCTGGCTTCTACTGATTGACTGTGTTCAAATGTCCTTTGCATATAAGGACCAGTCATATGGATTAAGGCTTACCTTGATTCAGTTTGGCCTTATCTAAATAGGATCTTGGAGGATCCTATTAACAAGCGAGTCTACACCTTAACGAATAATAGCATCTTCAAAGGTCCTGTTCACAAATGGGTTCACACCATAGGACCGGAGGTTAGGACTGAACATGTCTTTTGTGGAGAACATGATTCAATCCCCAACACTTGGGCTCCCCCAAGAACAGAACAAGAACCTGAATGAAAAGGATTTATTTGGGAGGTGATCTCAGGGAGAACAAGTAAGAAAGTAGACAGTTTGAATTTTGTGAATCCCAAAAAGCAAAAGATGTATGTTTTAAAGTCACCCATTCTTGTGGGTGTGAGACCCATTTGGCTGTATTAAGTCAGTGGGGCATGATTCATGTTGAGTCTCCGCCCTCTTGCTGGGTCTGATATAAAGGGAGACAGAGAGATTGACAGACATAGGGAAAGGGAGCTGCCATGTTTGATTCTGCCATGTGAGAGAAAGGACTGCAGGAAAACAGAAGCACCTGAGAAGCTCAAAGAGCTGAGGCCCAGAAAAAGATAAACCCTATGCCTGATTGCTCACAGCTGAGCTCCAAGAGATGGTAGATTCTGGAGGGGAAGGCAGAGACCTTCGCAGAGATGGGAGGCCATCTTGCTTCACCACGTGACAATAATGCCAGGATGAATGGTAGCTGACTTTGGTGAGAAAGCATCTCTGGTGATGCCTTAATTTGCACATTTCTTGGCCTTGGAACTGTAAGCTTTTACCCCGAACAAATCCCCATTATAAAAGTCCACAGATTTCTGGTACTTTGTATCAGCAGCCCCTTGGCAAACTCAAACAGAAAAAGAGAAAGAAATGACAGAGGAACCCACTGAGAGACTGTGTTTAACATATCTTCAAGACTGGGGCATTTATCCCTGGACTCTCATCCCTCCACTGGGTGACTGTTGTCCCCAGAGAGCCTGCCTGAGGCAGGACAAGTCCCCTTAAGCCAGAGAAAGCCCTGAGGCAGAGAAAAGAGAGGCGAATGAGCTGGGAAACTGCTGGTGTGAAGGAACTGGGGCTTCAGGTGAACTCTGTTGGGATGAGGGGATGTGGGAGTGAAAGGGCATCGGCAGCGTCTTGCGATAGCTGTGATTCTTCATACAGCAGAGAAGTATTGATCTTTTAATGAGTACCAGGTCCTGTGGACACAAAGATGAATAGAACATGGAGTGTGCTCATCAGGAACTCAGGCTACCAGCGCAGTCATATATGTCGGTATATAGCACACCCATGTTATAAGTGCTATTTATTTATTTATTTATTTATTTTTATTATTTTTTTTTTTTACCGGGAGGTCCCGGGGATCGAACCCGGGTCCCTCCATATGGGAGACGGACGCCCAACCAGTTGAGCCACACCCAACCCCCATATAAGTGCTATTTAATGGCAGCATGAATCAGGGTATGTGAGAGTCCAGAAAAGAAAGGGCATAACTGCTTTCTAAAAAAAAAAACAAAGAAAAATTTCCAGAGGAAAGAGGTGCTCCCCAGAAGACAAGAGGAAAGGGGAATTCTAGGCAGAGGGAACAGCATTTTCAAAAGAAAAGAGAGGCTGGAGGAAAGGACTCCAGGGGAGGCTTGCAGGTTCTCGGGCCTGGCTGGCATGGATGGTGCGTGCGGTGTGGGAGAAGAGGGTGGGAGGGTAGCAGAGGCCAGAGCAGGAAGGCTGCCTATGACAACTCTTGTCATTTGTACCTTAACTAATAGGCAAGAGAGAGTCGCTAATGGGTCTTTAAACCGAGGAGACACAGGTCAGTGTTGTTTTTAGAAAGATCAAAGCAGTTACTGTGTGGAGCATAGACTGAGGAGTCCAGACTGGAGGTGGGGAGACTAATTAGGAGGCAGCTGAAATGGTGGCCACGAGGGATGTGAAGCTCAGAACCATGGAGTGATTGAAGGAAGGGAGAAGAGAGGGCAGTTAGTTGGGATACTGAGGGAGAAGTGGTCAGATTGAATGATTTACCTAATATGGTGGCTGAGAGGAGCCTGAGATAACTCTAAGGTCTCTTGGAAACTGGCTAAAATATTGATGGCATTATTGAAAATGACAATAAAAACAGGGGGACTGAAATAGCCTTCTTTTCGCATCTGAAACTTACAGAAAACATATTGGATCTGGAGACAACAGTGAAAGGATGACTGGATAAATGGATTCCAGAAGCCACATTTAAGGGGAGATCTAGCCTGAGAGGCTCCGAACGATTAAATCTTAGTCGCATTTTAATGAATATTAATGAAGAGCAGGAATAGACTGGCTATAATCCTTTTGAAGATTCCTATAAATTTTTATCGTTTTCTCATGTTGTAATATTTATCCTGTTTGCCAGTAAAATTTGGCAGCAAAAACTCTTTTTTGAGCATCCACAATTTGCTTGCTAAGTTAAGGTGATGACATGGGAAGAAAAGGGGCAAAAAATAAGTGAGGAAACTGGATGAGAAAAGAGACCCTAGGAAGAAGTTGCAGTGAAAGGGTATTAAAGAAGGTTGAGATGAAGCAGATTTTGGATTGGAGATTATCTCTAGAACTTTAGATGAATAGGAGGGCTCGCCTCTCCACTTATGCACAATAAATAAGAAACAATGCCAGAGCACAAGAAGTCTTAGCACAAGTGCTAAGAGTATATGGAACCAACCCTAAATGTAAATAGGTACAGAGGAGAGAGTCATGCCAACAATAGATATCAGCAAAGGCTTCATAGAGGAGGTGAGAGTTGATTTGGGTTTCATAGAATTGGAAGGATTTGGATAGGTGAAATGATGGAGGAAGGAGGTATCCAAATAACATGGCAAATGCTCTTTTTTTGTGTGATTTGACCATGGAGAGAAAACTAAAAACAAATTCTCATCAGACACGATTTTCACAAAAATAATTTATGGTTACCAGTGCCTAGAGTTAGCCTGATCTTGATGAAGCAATGGATTTGGTTACTGGGTAATGGAGAACCTCACCTGGCTTTTTTGTGGCCTTTGTGCATGGACAAGGTCAGGATTCTGGTCCAGGGATTCATGTGTCACACATCCTATGCCAGGCTTCCTCTTGGTACTATTGGAGTGTAATCTGAATTTCTCTCTCTCTCTCTCTCTCTCTCTGGTCTCTAGTTGTTCTTCATGCAAGGATTATCTTGCTGTGCCCAACTTTACTTCTCTGCCCACTAGGTATTCTCAGGGACTCCATGGGCACTCATTCTACTCTCCAGACAGCTTTAAAATAAAATCTCATCTTGATTAGGCTTTTCTTATTTACACCCATCAGTGGTGTCTCTTATCTAACAGAGACTTGCAGGATCTCTTTCGTATTTTAACCAATTTCATACATCATATACATAACGCTGTACTTGGAAGGTCTTGAGAGCAAAGACTGTGTCTTATTCATCTTTGTGCTCCCAGAACCTAGTAGAGCAGATGGCATCCAGTAGCCTGCAATAAACATTTATTTAATGAATAAAGGATTGAAAACCAAGGTGTAATCTGATATCAATGTCATAAATTATTATTCTAGTGCAGCCTCTATTGACTTCATGGTGAACCGTGGAACAGAGGGTTTCCTAAAGAAGGAGCATTCTAGGGAAACTGAGGGAAGGAGAAATTATGCATTTTCTGGGCCCCATCCTGAAAAGAGCCATCCATATTCATTAGCATGGCCCTTATTATAGGGTAGAGGTTTCAGAAACAATCAGCTGATCTCATAGGATGATAGAAGCCAGGAAATGTTGGTGTGACTTTTCCCGGACTTTAGCACTCTTACACCTTGTCCAGAGAATATATCTATTATGAGTTCATTAGACTGACACTAGTGAAATATGTAGTGCTACAGAGGCAGTAGAAGGCAGAGAATAGAAACTTAATTTTAGAAGTCTGCTTTCAAACCTAAAACTCTACCACTTACAATCAAATGACCTTGTATTAGATGACATAATACATTTTAAGGGCTTAACACAGTGTGTATCATATATTCAGTGCTCAATAAAAGAAAGCCAGAATGGTGTCAAAGAAGAGGAAATTGCTTCAGGGTGCCATTTTGTGCTCCTCAACCTTTGATCACAGTGCCCTCTTGTGGTAGAGCTGAGAAACAATTATTGCCATAATTGACCCAACTGGCCCTTTGGTGTGGCCACTTCACCGCGTCACACTGAACGGGTGCCTAGAGAGATCTATCTCAGGATTGCCTGGACCAACTTTATGGTCTATTAGAAAAGAGTATTTGAATTGAAATAAGGAGATCTGAGTTCAGTTTTGAGCTATATGTCTTTGGTTAAGTTCCTTGATCTCTCTGAGCCTCAGTTCCCATAAAAGGCAAAAACGAAAACCTACTTCACCAAGCTGTGAGGATGAAGTGAGGTGAAGTAAGGAAAAGTACCTGTCGTATCTATGAGGCACTCTTCATTGCAGTCCCTGACTTCTTTCCTGAAGTTGCCAAGAACTTGGCCTCCTTCTCCTCTTCTCTAGAGAACCCAGAAGCCTCTCTGAAAGAGCTGACACTAGAATGTGATGGAAATTTCCAGTATACCCCTTTCCCTCTGTCCTGCCCCCTTTTCTTTTTCAGTCATAACCTTAGTCATTAAGGCAATAGTGGGCCAGGGTAATAACAGTTATACATGTTCTACAGGTTCCAGAAATACCACAATGTTCTCTTAATTATTGCCCCTTGACTGTAGTGACTGACTTTCTTTCTTGAGATCTAGAACCTACTCTTGTCTTCCTTCTTTGATTCCTGAAGGTGTTCATCCATTATCCTGCCCATTCCTCTTAAGATTAAGAAGTGTTTGCTCTTGTTGGGGATTAAATCATGCCCCCCACAAAAGATACATTCAAGTCATAATCCCTGGTCCTGTGGGTGTGAGCCTATTTTTAAATAGGACCTTTGAAGATGTTATTATTAGTTAAGGTGTGGCCAAACTTATGAGGTGGAGCCTTAATCCAATATGGCTGAATTCCTTATAACCAAAGGAAATTGGACATGGAAGTAGAAGCCAAATGGGAAGCCAGAGGAGGAGAAGAAAGAGGCAGAGGGCTACGTGACAGAGGCAGCAACTGAGCCACCGCCAGACGCTGCAGACTTCAGAGAAAGCATGACCTGCTGACACCCTCATGTTGGACTTCTGGCCTCCAAAAAACCGAGACCATAAATCCCTGTTGTTGAAGCCAACCCACCGTGTGGTATTTGTCATAGCAGTCCTGGCAAGCTGAGACAACTCTTGTCTCTCCTCTCTCACTGCCTCTCCCTCAACTCTTTTTCTTCCTCCCTGCCACGAGTGTCGACAAAGGTTGTGCCAGGGTGCCTGCAGCAATAGGGGTGAGTTCTCTGGTGCAAGGTGCAAGTGCTATTGCACACCTCAGGGGAGTTCTAGAAGGGGGGACACATCTGTGCGTTGTTCCAGCTCTCCTAGTAATGATGATGTGGGTCGTTCTTTACTCCCACTCTTGGCTGCCCAAAGAGAGCGTGGATTCCCTAACTGCACATGCTCATCCCTGAAGAGCTCAGCTCCCCCTGAACCTCCAGGCCTTCCTCAGACACCCCGTGCTCTTGATGTTTATTCTCATCATTCTGTTAGTGGCCAAACAGATGGCTAGGGAAGGTGAAGAGTCCCTTCAACTCTAGTGTCAAGGAAGTAAAGTCTTTATCTCTTTAACTTACCATGTGTCATTGAAATGATCTGTTTTACATGTGCCTCTTCAGCAAGACTTAAAATAAGATCTTTCAGGGACAACTGGTTTCCCAAGCCCTTCGCACAGAGCCTGGGACCCAGAAGACACTTCATGTTTGTTGAGCCAAATCAATACAACTGGAATAAGTAAAGGACGAGGTCACCACTCCTTAATGCTACAGCCTGTCAGCGTTATCCCCAATGAAAAGATTCCACAGGAGATTAACGAGCTTTCCCAAGAGCACATGGCTAGTGAATAAAACCAAAATCTAAACCAAAGTCGGCCTGACTCCAGAGACCATTGTGCAACGTTGTATTATTTGTTCAAAATATTTTCTGTTCTCTCTGTGGGAGAATTATACTTCTTGCCTCATTTACATGACTGGGCATATAACGTACTTGGGCCCTTGAAATGTGAGTGGAAGTGATATGTGCTGCCTCCTAGGGGACGCTTTAAAAGCCAGTGTGTGACTCCACTGTAGCTTCTTTTCCTTCTACTATGAGGTCAGGATGTCTCAGATGGGGGCGACTCCTTCAGACTGGATGCTAAAATGAAGACAGCATGAAACAGAGATGCAGGTGACCTACAGTGGGCATTCAATGGGAGCAAGAAGCAAACCTTTGTTATTGGAAGCTTCTGAGTTCAGGGGTTTGTTTGTTACTGCAGCGTAACTGACTTTAGCTCTTTGATACAACCATGCTTTTACCATTTTGCAATCTTAACTCTCTCTTCTAGGCCTTCCCCTGGTTATTTGATCAAACTGTTTCTATCTTTTGCTTTGTTACAGAGGAATGAGGGAGCACATTTTTTAAAGCCAGTTGTGTCCTTGACTGGGACTGTATGTAGATTTCTTTTTAGTCATGAATGGTTTTTCATTTGGCTTTTTATTTCCATAATCCCCCTGAACTAATGAGAGATCGATGTTCCCTGTCACACATGCAACTCCTGGAGTAGGAACATCCTGTCCAGATATAAGTAAAGACTCTTTTAGATGACCTGGGTTTCCTTTGAACTTCTTTTCTTTACCCTCAGTCTCTTTCTGGATAGTTTGATTTTGCTTAAAATCCATATCTTCTGCTATAACGCATAAGGGTAGAAACGTAGAGCTAGCACTTTCTGAGCAAGTTTAAAAGTAGAGGTTTGAGATATTGAGTAGATCTCACAAACATGTTTTACTTACAGTATCTCCTCGTGGTTGGTGACGAATGAGGGCCATATAGTCCTCTATTTATAGTAAGATACCTCAAAGTGTAAGGAGTGAAATCGCCTGACGGTTCTTGTATTATATTGCATGTCAGATGCAAAGCTGAGCTAGACCTCTAGTCCTTGCTCCTGATCCATGGTTCATTTGATAAACTTCCCTATCTTATTGCCCAATAAATAAAAAGCGAACTCATTTATTTCACAAATATTTATTGGCCATATACTAGCAGCTAATACAGAGATATTGGGTCTCCATCCTCCAAGACCACGTGATTTAGTGGAAGAAAAAGTAAATACCCAATGAAGGTAGAATGTCATGAGGTGTGGGAACCCAGAAAAGGAGCCTCTCAACCAGACTCAGGGAGGGACACGAGCTTTTTGAATGGTGATGGCAGGGAGCTGGCAAAGCAATGGGGGGAGGTACAGGAGGCAGATGAACAGCCAGTGTGAGGGCCTGGAGGCCTGGCAGCCTGACAGGTTGTGCTAAGTTGGTTCACATTTTTGATGGCAGGTGCCAGCTGCTGCCCTCGCCTCTTAATTTCAACAGGAACTGACAAGCCCAAGTCCCTGGGGGACCATGAACTGCCCAATTATTCTGGGTCTGGTATCTGCACATGCTCTTGGGGGTCATTTAGCACTCACTGGCCCCCTTGTCAGAAGGAGAAGCATCTTGGTGCCCCCCGGTGTATCTAGTGACGGGAGGCTGGTTGCTGGTGGAATTGCCCATTAGCCCTGCCTCTTCTTATTTTTGAGCTCAGCGTTAAGTCTTATCCAAGGACATTCAGTTGGTGGCTCTGGCACATCAGTATCGGCAGCCTGAAAATCACTGTTGACAAGCTGGTCGGCTCTCCCCTGAATGCCTGGGGAAAGGAGCTCACTGGGAACTCCAAAGCAGGCAGCATTTTGGGAGGCAGGGTCTGAAACTGAGTCATGGTTGGGAAAGAGAAGAGGCCTCTCTCCATCACCATCTCTAAAAGAATTGAATTTATTAAGCTTTGGCATGACTCACTAATGGTAACATTGCAATCTTTGTGTTTGTTTAGCATCTTAATTGCTAAATCAGTTTGAGTTGTTTGTTGCGAGCAAAAGAAACCACTGTGGTTATCTTGAACCAAAGAGAATTTATTGGAAAAATAATCCTTTTTTTCTAAACCCTCACTGAATCAGGGGGCACTCTGAGAGCCAGGTTTGAAATCACCCCACCTGTGGACATATATAAAGCGCCAAGCATGGCCCAGGCTCTGTTCTCAGCACTGAGCTCACTGAAGCCTCACAACAGCCCTGGAAGATGTGTTCTGTTATCTGTCCCCTTTTGATATTGAGGAAAATTAGGCAGGGAGAGATGATGCGATTTGCCCGAGGTTACGGAGACAGGAAGTACAGAGTGAAACCGGACCCAAACAACCGAGCTCCACCGACTTCTCCCAGGGGCTGAGAAGCAGGACCTATAGGAGAGTTCCTGAGCCTGTTGGGGAACTCTGGCATGGACGCCCGCCTCTCGAGGTCTCTTTGTCCCTTTGCTCAATTTTGAACTCCTAGGAGGGGGCATCCTACTGGCCTAGATTAGCTCACATGTCTGCCCCTTGTCTGGGTGAAGGCGGTGGTACTGGGGCCCTGATGACAGACGCACAAGCCTGAACCCAGTGGTGGTGGGGGGGGGAGGCCATTTCTCAAAGCAAAATTGGGGTGCTGTTAAGAAGAGTTAACTGGTCACTGTCCTGAGTAGAGGCCCTCTCTGGTCTCTCATTGTCCCCACAGCCCCTCTCCATAGACCAGCCTGCCCCGAGGGCCTGACATACACTCTCTCATTTAAACCTTGAAACAACATTTTGGGGTGCATGTTGTTACCCGCATTTCACAGACGAGGCTAGGAATGCTCAGAGAGGGTAAGAAACGTGCCCAAGTTCACGTAAAATTAAGGTTGGCTATTAGGCCCCTTCTGACCCAGAAGCCCAGCTAGCTCTAGGGGGTGGGCTTCTAGAGGGGCCGGCCAGGGGAGGGATGGCTCATTCGGCTTCCAGGGCCTGTGTGAGTGTGAAGCTGAAGCTGCCCCTGCCTTGGGGGCTTGCAGGGAGGGGAGCACTTCAGTCGTGTCTCCTCTGTCTACCCAACCCCTGAGCGGGAAGATCTGCGTCAGATCAGCCAGGCTTTGAGTTCCATTGTGTCCATTCCTGGCCATCGATCATTGTTCACAAGAATTTCACATATCCTTTATCTTGAACCTTTCTGGGAACAAGGAGCCTCCCTTTCCCCCAAGACCACCCCTCCATTCCTCACCTACTTTGGAAGGGCCTGGGGAAAAAGAAATGAAGGAAAGTCAGAAGGGTTTTTCCCTATTTGAAGTGGGCCCAAGGAGCTCAGAACTTCCACCAAGGTGGGATGCCACTTTCCAGTGAACTATGCAGGGCAGAGGGAGCCAACCAGGTCGGAGCAGGAAAGGCCAGCCAGCTCCGTATCAGGCAGTTGGCAGGCTCTGGGGAGCAGAGCCAAAAGTCTTTTAGGCTGTGGGATCAGGGCCTTTGCCCTGAGGGAGCCAAGCCTCTTACTCTGGGGGCTGCTGCTGTTTTTCTGCTGCCCCCAGAGCAGTATGGCATTAAAGTTAGTCAGTGCAGAAAACAGTTTTGAGTGCCCGTTCGGTGCCAGATACTGTGCGGGAGACACAGAGATGAATTAATTTCTCACCCTCTAGAATCCCCGTCTGGAGAAGGACACAGATGAGTAGATAAGTAATTAGAACATAAGCTAGACCGTGATAAGGGCTATGACTGGGGCATAAGAAAGAGGTCAAGAGCGAGCTGAGCAGAAAGGACCCCACAAACTCATGGGGTCTGGGAAAAGGAGAAATCTGAGCTGGCTTTTAAAGAACGGGTTGGATTTGGGCAAGCTGAGCTAGGACCCAAGCTGAGTCTGCTGGAAGACAGGTGCTTGGGTCGCAGGCTACCCTAGGATAAGTACCCTAGGGAGGAAGAAAATGCCAATCCTCCTGAGCATAGTACATTCCTCCCCTAGCTGTAGGCATCCACCAGGTGTTCACTGAGTGAAGAAACGCGTGAATGGATGAAGGCCTTGAGAGCGAGGCTGAGCTGTACAAAGTTATATTGCATGAACCATAGAGGGAAGGCTTTGAGCCCCACGGAGAAGAGAGAGAGGCGGGAGTACATTCAGGCAAAGACAGAATTTCTTAATGAAGAACACAGTTCTGGACAGAAGAGAATCGATCAGGATCTACCTGGCTTTATGGTTTAAGCAGGACATCTGTGACCGTCCCAACGTAAGTCCTCCCCTAAGGCTGCTCCACAGTGCAGGCTTGAAATGAGAAGTGTCTCTGACAGTAAGAAAATTTCGAACAGCCTTTCCCAGCTCATTGCCCCAGAAACACAAATGAAAGCATGGGTTATGGAAAGTAATTGCTGAGCCTCTCTAAATTGCTTCCATCTTCCTGCAAGAGGCCCGTTTTATCAACATATTTCTATCACGTCCATGTCTGCCGAGGCAGCAAGGCTGACGAGGCGGCTGATCTTCACAGGAATATAAATCTTGAGCTGAAGGTCAATCTATGAACCAGAAAGCTCGGCAGCTGTCCAGACTGTGGCAAGGAGGTCACAGCTGGGTCCTCACCTCTCACCTGGCTGCAAGGAGCATTTGAGAAGAGGCGGCAAAGAACTGTCCCCTGTTGGCCTTAGACACCCCTGGCTCAAGCTTGTAAAGCCTGTGATGCAGGGCTGGTAGGGATTTTCTGATGCAAGGAGGAGAAAGAGGCCTGGTTTGTGGGAGGTGGGCACGTCTCAAACATGCCCATGCCTCTCTCGGGCGGGTGCTTGGAACTTAGTTTCTCTGCTTACTCTGGAGCCACTGCCTTTTTATTTTTAAAAATGCATCCTCCCCATTTCTCTCTTATTATTCCGGGTTTGTCAGAAGATTGGGGCCTTTTAACTCTTAGACGTTATCATCAGGCACAAAATTTAAAAACCACCACCTCATTCCTGGGCGGCAGGTAAAAAGGTGAGGGACATCCCCCATGGTCCAGGTAACCCCATTTAACAACTTTCTCCTCTGTGCTTAAGAGAACAAGAACTATTCAGCTCGCCTTAATGTATGCCCCAGCTCTGTTGTCTCCTGAGGGGTTTGCAAAGGGGTTTGCAGGAGGCAGTGTGGGAAAGGCAGGTCAGCAGGAAACAAGGTGCTGGAGAAGCCGCAGGAATAGGACGGCCAAGCTCTCTCTGAATGGGGCTGAGAGTAGATGCAACTGAAAACCAGAAGAGGTAGAGACTTGGTTAGGCTGAGAGGCAGGGAGTCTAGTATTGCTGTGAGAGTGGAGTGAATTGTTGGCAGTGCCCTTCACAGATAAAAACAAGTCTTTGTTTTTCCATGAGAGGCCAGCCGCCTGCTTCTCCCTCTCTCACCTCTCCATTCTGGCCCTCATGCCGCCTCTCCAGTCTAGGAGAACTGTCTTTTTGAGAGCCATATTTTATTACTGTGTTTTGCATAATCACCTCCAGCCCTCAGTTGCGTTTGGAGTAGTCTTAAGTAAGAACGTGAAGGCTGGCGAGTAGTCCTCCATTACATTCCTATCTTATGCATTCTCAATTCTCCCACCTTCTTGAATAAGTCCCCACTACTATGTACAACCTACGACTGGAGCAGGAGGGATATCTCTGCAGCATTTCCTCCTCCCAGATTGGGGCTGGGCCCCTAGGTTTCCTTGCAGTGGGTGAAGGAAAAGTTGCTTTGTAAACATTTTGGAAGTTGCTATGGAAGTTTCCTTGGCAGCTGAGCATTGGAAACTTTAATGGAGAGAAGAGAATGAAACTCAGTTCTGAAGAAGGAACCTCTGGCAGATCAGGAGTCCTGGCAGAGCATGGACGGCAGGAACTGCTCCAGAGAAGAAATTCAGGCAGGACATGGATGGACTGTCCCAGCCATTAGCCCTGCCTCTGAGTCATTTCTGTGGAAAATCGATTGTTTTCCATCTTCCGTCTTGAATGAATATTGAAAAGGAAATAGGATGTAGTGGAAAGAGCATGGCCTTTGGATTCAGAAAATCCTGGGCTTGAGTCCTGTCTCTACCCCCTTACTAGCTGTGTGAGCTTGAGCAAATTACTTCACCTCTCTGAGCCTCAGTCCCCTCTTCTGTAGCATGGGGATAACAGTAACTCCCTGAGAAGTCATAAGGATTCCATTAAATCTGGCATGTGAAGAGTTAACCCCTTGGTTATTCCTTTTGCTCTTCTTGATTGGACATCACCAGCGTCTGAGAGTGGCCTCACTGCATGACAGTGGAGGACACCAACAGCAGGTGGTGGCTGGGGTCAGGCAGGCAGAGTTTGACTCTATGGCCCAACAATTGCAGGGGGGTGGGTATTTCTGAGACGGATATTAGTGACATGGCTGGGTCTTGCCTTGATGACTGCCCTGTGCCCACAGAAAGGAGCTGACCATCCAGATGGAAACAGACCTTCAATCAGCCACTGTCAAGGTGACTGCTCCGTGCTCAGAGCTGGGAGTGTCACGTTGCATAAACCAGACCCGTCTTTTGTCCCCATGGAGCATATAGTTCCCTGAGGTAGCAGGCGTTGAACGGTTAGAGCAATCACATGTGAAATGAGGGGTAGTGAGGATGTTTGGCTGCCGGCTGTGGTCGGCTGATTAATGACCACCCAAAGTGTTTGTGTTCTAAGCCCTGGAACCTGTGCTTGTGTTACCTGTCTTGGTGAAAGGGACCTTACAGCCGTGACTAGGTTAAGGACCTTGAAATGGGGAGATTCTCCTGGATTGGGTGGGTGGGCCCAAGGTAATCACAAGGGGTCCTTATAAGAGGGAGGCAGGAAGGTCAGAGTAGAATAGGAGATGTGAGGGCAAAGCAAGAGCTTAGAATTTTGTGAAGAAGGATCCACGAGCCAAGGAATGCAGGGGGCATTTAAAAGTTGGAAAAGGTTCCCCTAGAGCCTCTAGAAGGCCCTCTAGAGCCTGCCAGCACCTTGGCCTGAGCCCTGTGAGACTGATTTTAGGCTTCTGACCTCCAGAACTGGCAGATAATAAATTTGTGTTAAGCCACCAAATTTGTGGGTAATTTGTTCCCAAGGGTTAATAGGGAACTAACACACCATGGAGCTCATAACAGGGAGAACTGAATGAGTCTGGGGATTCAAGGACTTCCCCAGCGTATTCTTCCATTTTGCATTAGCCCTAGATGGGGGAGGTGAGGGGGTCTCAAAGATAACGAATTCTTCTGCCCTGGGGCTTGGAGGCAGCTTTGAAGCCCAGAGAAGAGTCTCGTGGGAGTGTGGAGAGTACTGTTCAGATCCCACCTCTTCTCACCGGCTGTGGCCTTGGGCACAGTCTTAACCAGAAACATGGGGAGCCAGTGGGACGCTTGCTGACCCTCTGAACAGCTTTGCTTCAGGGGAGTCCCCAACTCTGGGCCACACCTAGTGGGGGCAAGGCTGTCTGAATCACCCTCTGCTCCTCTCAAATCTTCTGTCAAAGTTACCTCTGCTTCTGGGGGGGTGGTCCCCTGGGCTGTGACCCCCAGCCTAGCATGGCAGGGTCCTGCAAACCCTGCTCCCCTTGTAGCAAATGCTGGCCAGGTGTTTTCCTTAAGTCGACTTCCATCTAAGCACATTTTCCCCATAGCATCCGATTCTCCTGCTTCCTAGAGCAGAATCTCTACCACTTGAATCCTTGGGCACAGGAACTGGGAGGGGGAAATCCTGTGGAGCTAGGGAATAGAGGAGGTCTGGCTGCTGCTACATCATGGGGGGGGTGACCCAACTTCCCCCTCTCGGGCCTCTGCTTGGGTTCTAGCCTTCCCCCAGGAACCCACCTCATCCTCCCATTTCTCTCCCACGATGCTGTGGAGTACTACTTTATTTTTTTCAGCCTCCGGGTCTGTTGCTATATCTGCTTCAATAGTAAGGCAACCAAAGGCTCATTGCCACATTTCCAATCCTAAATTTAGGCTGCTCACTGTATTTATTTTGGTTACTGGATTCTTGCAGTGTCTGGCTGGCAGTTCAGAGAAGACTAGAGAACAAAGCTGATCTGTGCTGGCTAGGGCAGGGAGGCTGCTGTGGGGTCAGGGAGTTTCCAGCTGTGAGTAGGTTGTTCAGGAAAGAGAGCGGCTTCTCATAACTAAGGGTGGGGCAGGGTGGGGGATCCTCTAGTCTTCAAGCCAAAACAGGGTGCGAGAAGGCATCAGAGGTTCCACCTAGTGTAACCAAATTAGAGCCGTATCAGTGGTGGTGGTCAATCTGGAAACAGCTAATGCCCAGAAGTCATGGAAAGCCTCTCAGTCTGCAGGATGGCCTGGCTCACCCAGTGCTCAACACCACATGGAGCGGTGTGCCCTAGAAACGTTGAATTCCAACCGGCCACATGGCCATTTTAATTAAGTCCAGTGTGTGTGAGAATTGAGACTTGAATAGCTCAGGGGAGTTAGACAAAATCTAGAGCAAAATCAATTCGCTGACACAGATATATCGAGCACATTCCACGCGTAAAGCACTCCTTTGTCAGTGTGTGGCATACAAAGAGGCACAAGACATCAACCCTCCTCTCCAAGCCTGCTAGGTGGAGCCTCTGTGGGGGGTGGGGGTGGGGAGCAACAGGACAGGAGAGCCATTTATCATACAGAACAATGAGACACATCTGATTAGTCAGGTCCTGTTTAGGAGGGAGTGTGTAGCAAAAGCTTCAGGGGAAGGTGGCATCTGGGAAGGGTCTTCCTAGTTGGGTGGGATTTTGACAGGCAAAAATAGACAAAGCAAGAGGGGGAGAGCATCCAAGGCAGAGGGGACTATAAGAGCTAAGGCAGGGAGGAGGAAAGTACAGGATAGGATCTGATGAGTCCAGTCTGAGGGGTAGAAACCACATTGGGAAGTGCTGAGAGGTAAGGCTGGAGAGGGTGGCAAACATGGAGAACCTCAGATACTAAGCTGAGGGCCTGGAACTTGATTCAGAGGGGTGCAGTGGACATTGGGGAATGGGGAAAATGGCATCAGAGCTGAGTTTAAGAGAGAAAGTCAGATTATTTGGATGTAAGTTTCAGAAGTGACCTTTAAGTGGTGATCTTTGTCCAGTAATTGGACGTTGCCTCCACCATACACGTGGATATCATGGAAGCCAAAGACTCTGCCCTGCACTCCAGTTGCTGATGGCTGATCATTCTCCTGGGGGTTCTTGCCTTGATTCATTTAGCAGCAGGATCTTCAGAGCCACGGGAGGGATTCACTAGCTCATGTGAAAAATGTTCCCCCAGACATCAGTAGGTGGTGGCAACTGCATCCAAATAGTTAGAAATTGCAATAAAAATGGGTCTTCTTACTCCCTTTCCCCCTTCAAGCTATGGACAATAGTTTCCTTGAGAGGGACATCCAGTTTCTAACCCTTTAAATTCAAGTAAGAATGGCCTCTAATTAGCTATATGATCTCGAACAAGTGCACAGAATGTCTGTAGGTAGAAAGAAATAAAATCTAAAGAAATAGTTAATGAGTGTCTACCATGTGTCAGGCACTTTTTTTTTTTTTTTTTTAAAGATTTTATTTATTTATTTATTTATTTATCCCCCCCCTTGCTGCTTGTGCTCGCTGCGTCCATCTGCTGTGCGTTTTTCTGTGTCTGCTTGTCTCCCCCTGCCGGGTCGTACTGCTGTGTCAGCTCACCGCGCCGCGCGGGCTGGCTTGCCTTCACCAGGAGGCCCCGGGAATTGAACCCGGGGCCTCCCATATGGTAAACGGGAGCCCCATCTACCGAGCCACATCCACTTCCCAAGGCGCTTTTATACATTAGGGCATTTAATGGTGGATTAGTTAGCCAAAGGGGTGCTGATGCAAAATACCAGAAATCTGTTGGCTTTTATAAAGGGTATTTATTTGGGGCAGAAGCCCACAGTTACCAGGCCATAAAGCATAAGTTACTTCCCTCACCAAAGTCTGTTGCCATGCATTGGAGCAAGATGGCTGCCGATGTCTGTGAGGGTTCAGGCTTCCTGGGTTCCTCTCTTCCTGGGGCTTGCCTCTCTCCAGGCTCAGCTCCACTGTGTTCTCCACAAGGCCAGCTGTAGACTGTCAGGCGAACGGCTTGTTTCTCTTCCCGGGGCCTTTTCTCTCTCCTCACAACCAAGCTCCTCCGTGTGCTTAATTCCCAGCGCTCCAACTCAAAAACTCCAAATTCCCTTCTCTGCAGTGTGGTTTCTCTGTGAATCCCCACCCATCAAGGGGTCAGGGATGCAATGTCCTACTGATGTGGGCCAATCAAAGCCTTAATCATTATTTAATTAAGTAAAAGTAAAACCTCTAACCCCAGTACACTCTAATATGCCCAGAGGGAAAAACCAGTTTACACTCATACTCCAATAATGCTTTTTGGAATTCATCGATAATATCAAACTGCTACAAATTGTAATATAGTAATACCTTATAGTTGTATACTCCTTTATAGTTTACAAATTTTACTGGGAAGCTCAGTTTCTTCATGTATAAAATGAGAAGTTAGACTAGACCATTTCCAAGGTCCTTTTATTTCTAACATGCCATACTTCTACTGGATAATCTTAATGTTGGAGAACAGAGACCAAAGTTTAAAAGGAGGTGACTTAAGGGGTTTCTCTACAGAAAGTGTGACAAACATAGGTAAATTATCCTCGTAGATAACTGACCAGTGGGTCCTATTGAGTAGTTTAGATAAATTCATATATGAGAGCTCCAGATGGCACAATTACAGAACCCGTGGAATTAATGAACCCATGGAATTAATGAAACCCTTGGCTATATTAGTTGGGTTATTATATTACTAAGCATAATAGTAAGAACGCCTATAAGGTAGGGATTATTGTCATCATCCCCATTTTACAGGAGAGAATGCTATAGAACAGAGAGATTAAGCATCTTCCCCAATCACCCATCTCAGGAGTGGCAGATCTATGCTAAATGCACTAGCATGCATGTTGCACCATCTAGAATATGAGTATAAGGCTGTAAAGGAAAACTGCCATGTATACCTAGAAGCTGTTTCTTTGAGCTGCTGGTGAAGACATTTTACTGGGCCAGTCAGGCAATTGGTTTCACCAAGCATGGAAATTCTCATGTTTTTAAGCTGTCTATCTAAACTCAGAGACCTTATAGGAATGTAATTCTAACCTTAGAGAAATAGGGAGCTATAAAAATGCAGCCTTTTGGGAAGCGGCTGTGGCTCAGTCAGTGGGGCTCCTGTTTACCATATGGGAGGCCCCGGGTTCGGTTCCCGGGGCCTCCTGGTGAAGGCAGGCCCGCCCGCATGGCGTGGTTGGCTGACCCAGCCGGCACAGGCAGCAGGGGGGCGGATAAATGAATAGGTGAATAAAATCTTAAAAAAAAAAAAAAAAAAAAAAATGCAGCCTTTTGGTTCAGGTTAAAATCCAAATTCAATAACAACAACAAAAATTCATCTTCTGTCTGGGTATTTCCTTCCTTTCCAAAAGTTTGGCATAATCAACAGCCACAGAGACAAAATGGTACATCTCACTTCTCAGGCTGCAGGTTCATCTTTCAGACCCAAAGGGACAATTTTAAGTGTCCTCTGCTTGCACTCCAAAGAGTCCCTGTGGAATAATGGAAGCACAGGTCTCAAAAAACTGAAACAAAATGCAATGTCCTGTAAACCCCTCATAAATATATCATTTGTGCCTTGAACAGTGATTTCTACCTTCACCCCCAAAAACCTTTGCTCTAGGATAATCAGATCCAGTCTCACAGTGCTGAACCTGGGCAAGGAGAGGTTGGGACTTGCAGTCATTTCACACATGAAGAAAATGGGTCAAGAAAAGCACAAGTGTCTTTTGACTCTACCACCTGGGAGACCAGATGACCAAGGCACAGGGGCCTTGTGGTTTGGGCTCAGTGGCCTCTCCAGACTGGCATTAAGAAGCAGAGGGAAAAATCAAGCTCAGGTGGCAAGTCTAATGGGTCTGGAAGCCGTGTCCCCTGAGCTGTGTGGGCTTTCTCTCAGCCAGACATTTGCTTGAAGTCAGTGCTCTCACACGAAGTCACTCTGTTCTCAGCCTTCATTGCTTTGCTTGGTCAATGGGCCTTGGGGAAGGCCTGGCTGCTGAGAGGCCGTCGGCTGGCTGGGGATGAGGTGTGCTGCTGCTGGTGCTGGGGCAACGGTGTAGGCCTCCTCATTTAATGACCTGTCCTGCAGAAGCAGGATTGCTGGGCTTCTCTCCACAGGAAGTGTGCTTGATGTTTTGTCTTGAGCAATGGTGATAGATCAACTGTGATCCATCACACTCTTAGCATGAGCCTTTCATCAAGCAATCTTTTGTTTTGTATTCAACTGGGGAGCATTTTTTGAGCCCCTAGTTTGTGCCAGCACTGCTGAGTAGAAATACAAACACAAATGACCAAGTCCTTGCCATCAAGGACTTTATATGCTTGGGGACAGGGGGTCCAGCCTTGAGTAGGGAACCTGGTGCAGCCTCAGTGGGCTCCATGCTTTGGGAGGGTGTGACAGGTAGGGCGGTGCTACTCTTTTCTGAGCACTGATAAACTTCCATTTAACAATCCCCATCATTAGAGATCTCCCACAGGGCCCCTTATGATGCTGATGTCTGTCTCCTTTCAAGTGCAATTATTTTGGGTTGGATTGAGTAGTCCTGGGCCCTGTACCCCTCTAAGGATGCCCCTTTAGGGGTAGACATTCAAGGGTATGGACCTGAGCTGTCCAATCCAGTAGCCACTAGCCACATATGGTGACTTAAACTTAATGTAAATAAAATGTAAAATTCAGTTCCTCAGTCACAGGTGCTAGCCACATTTTAAGTACTCAATAGCCACCTGTGGCTCATAGTCGATAGTGCAGATTATAGAACATTTTTGTCCTCACCAGCAGTTCTAATGGATAGTCTTACTGTGTAGATAATAGACAATAGAGTGTATGACACCATGGGTGAACTATGGAGGGGAGGGCCGTAAACCAGCTGACAAGAGGGCAGGGATGGTAAAGTGAGTGGGGTAAGGAAAAGGCTTCTCCAAGGAAGCAACACCTTAGCTAAGAGGCTCCTGCTCTCTCCCAACCAGACAGAGATCAAACCTTCACCTTGCCTTGAAAGTTGGTGCTACTCAGGTCCAACGCCTTCTCGTCCCCCACATCTCCTGGTGTCTTCCTGTCCACTCCATGGCTTCACCTGTGGTCTCTGCCAGAGATTTTCAGCAGATGCTGGGTTGGTACAGTCCAGTGGATCTCAAACTACATCAGAATTCCCTGGAGGGCTTATTTAAACAAATACCTGGATCCAGTCCCAAGAGTTTCTGATCCGTTGGTCTAGGGTAGGGCCAGAGAATCCACATGTATAACGGATTCCCAGGTGATGGTGACACTGCGGGTCTAGGGACCACACTTTGGAAACCTCTGAGGTGGTCTAAAGAACCAAATTCACTCAACAGATTTCTTAGTGGCCACCATGTGCCAGGTGTTCTCCTAGTGCTGGGGTACAGCTGTGAATAAACCAAAGTCCCTGTCCTAAAAAGCTGACATTCTAGGAAGGGGAGGCAGACAATAAATAAACCTTGTATGTCAGGTGGTGATAAATATTATGAAGAAGAGTAAAGCTAGTTAAAGGCATAGGGCTATTTTTTTTTAACTTATTGAAGTATATCATTCATACATAAACAATAAATATATAACAATAGTTGTGACCTTACAAAACAACCATACATAACATCATACTGGGCTCTCATACCTCACCCTACCACCAATATCTTGCATGTTGTGAAACATTTTTAACTAATGATTAAGGAGCATCCTCAAAATATTACTACTAACCAAAGTATCTTACATTTGGTGTATTTTTCCCCCAACCCACCCTATTATTATGATTTTTTATATCATTTATGCATGAATATACATAAATAATAAATGTATAGTAAAAGTTAATAACTTACAAAGCAAACATGCATAACATCATATGGAGTCCCATACATCACCCTACCACCAACTCCTTGCATTGCCATGAGACATTTGTTACAAATTATGAAAAAATATAATCAAAATCTTACTGCTAACTATAGTCCTTATCTTACATTTCGTGTATTTTTTCCCCACCCACCCTATTATTATTTGTTAAATATATTTTTAGGACAGAAATTGTAAACTTACAAAATAATCATGCACATGTCCAGAATTCCCATATAACACCCCTCTATCAACACACCACACCATGGTGGAACATTTGTTACAGATTATGAAATAATATCATCAGACTATTACTAGGTCCATGGTGTACATTTGGCACACTTTTCCCATACTCCCCAATTATCAACACAGTACATCTTTGGCATAGATGCATGAATATTACATTACTGTTAGCCACAGTCCATAAGTCACTCCAGTTGTATTTATCCCATGCCTCTCCACATTCCCTCCTCTCTGCAGCAGTGACATACAGCTGCTCTAGCTCACAAAGGACACTCTTGCATCTGTACCATCAACCACAATTCTCATCCACCTCTGGGTTTACTGTGTTATTCAGTCCCTAGATTATACTCTAGCTTTTTTCATTTGGCATTTACATCCCTAGACTACCCTTTTCAGCCACATTCCAATTTATAAACCAGCTGTTACTTACTATAATGTGTTACCATCAACTCTATACATTTCCACACTATTACAATAAAGTTAATTAAAATTTCTACAAACATTAAATATCAGTAGTCCATCTCAGTCCTCCTCTTATCTCCTTTAAGAATCCATCACTTTAAAAATTCTCCACAAAATACTTGCGAATCGAATCCAACAGCATATCAAAAGACTTAATACATCACGACCAAGTGGGATTTATTCCTGGTATGCAAGGCTGGTTCAACATAAGAAAATCAATCAATGTAATACACCACATTAACAAATTGAAGGGAAAAAACCACATGATCATCTCAATAGATGCAGAAAAGGCATTCGACAAAATCCAACATCCTTTTTTGATAAAAATACTTCAAAAGATAGGAATAAAAGGAAAATTCCTCAATATGATTAAAGGCATATATGAAAAACCCACAGCCAATATCATACTCAATGGGGAAAGGTTGAAAGCTTTCCCTCTAAGATTGGGAACAAGACAAGGATGCCCACTGTCACCACTGTTATTCAACATTGTACTAGAAGTTCTAGCTAGGGCAATTAGACAAGACAAAAAAATTAAAGGCATCCAAATAGGAAAAGAGGAAGTAAAACTCTCACTGTTTGCGGATGACATGATCCTGTACTTAGAAAATCTTGAAGTATCCACGATAAAGCTCCTTGAACTAATAAATGAGTTCAGCAAAGTGGCAGGATACAAGATCAACACGCAAAAATCAGTGATGTTTCTGTACACTAGTACTGAACAACCTGAGGAGGAAATCAGGAGGAAAATTCCATTTTCAATAGCAACAAAAAGACTCAAATACCTAGGAGTTAATTTACCCAAAGAAGTATAGGACCTATATGCAGAAAACTACAGAACAATGCTAAAAGAAATTTTAAAAGACCTAAACAAATGGAAAGACATTCCATGTTAATGGATTGGAAGAATAAATATCGTGAAGATGTCAATCTTGCCCAAACTGATTTATAGATTCAATGCAATGCCAATCAAAATCCCAACAGCTTACTTTACAGAATTAGAGAAGGCAATTACCAAATTCATCTGGAAGGGTAAGTGCACCTGAATAGCCAAAAGCATTCTAAAAAAGAAGAGCAATTTGGGAGGAATTTCACTGCCTGACCTTGAAACATATTACAAAGCTACCATGGTCAAAACAGCATAGTACTGGCAAAAAGATAGACACATCGATCAGTGGAATAGAATTGAGAACCCAGAAATATACCCTCACCTATACAGTCAACTGGTTTTGGACAAACCTACCAAGCCCACGCTAATGGGAGAAAACAGTCTCTTCAACAAATGGTGTTGAGAGAACTGGATATCTATAATCAAAAGAATGAAAGAGGACCCCTATCTCACCCCCTATACAAGAATCAACTCAAAATGGATCAAAGATCTAAATATAAAAGCCAGGACCATAAAACTACTAGAAGAAAATGTAGGGAAACATCTTCAAGACCTTGTAGTAGGTGGTGGTTTCTTGGACCTTACACCCAAAGCACATGCAACAAAAGAAAAAATAGATAAATGGGACCTTCTCAAAATTAACCACTTTTGCACCTCACAGGACTTTGTCAGAAGGGTGAAAAGGCAGCCAACTCAATGGGAAAAAAAAAAATTGGAAATCACATATCTGATAAGGTTTTAATATCCAGGATATATAAAGAGATGTTACAACTCAACAATAAAAAGACAAATGACCCAATTAAAAAATGGACGAAAGACTTGACTAGACATTTCTCCGAAGAAGAAATACAAATGGCAAAAAAAAAAAAAAAAAAAAAAAAAACACATGAAGAAATGCTCAACATCACTCATGATTAGGGAAATGCAAATCAAAACTACAATGAGATATCATTTTACACCTATCAGAATGGCCACTATTAAAAAGACAGAGAACTACAAGTGTTGGAGAGGAGGTGGAGAGATAGGAACACTTCTTCACTGTTGGTGGGAATGCAGAATGGTACAACCACTATGGAGGACTGTTTGGCAGTTCCTAAAGAAGTTGAATATAGACTTGCCACATGACCCTGCAATACTGGGTATATACTCAGAAGAACTGAGAGCAGTGACAAGAACAGACATCTGCACACCGATGTTCATAGCAACATTATTCACCATTGCCAAAAGTTAGAAACAATCCATGTGTCCATTAACAGAGGAATGGATAAGCAAACTGTGGTCTATTCACACGATGGAATATTATACAGCTGTAAGAAGAAATGAAGTTGTAGAGCATATGGCAACATGGATGAACCTGGTGGACATTATGTTGAGTGAAGCAAGCCAGACACAAAAGGACAAATACTGTATGAATGTGTTACTATGAACCAAATATATTGTATAACATATTGTTTGATCAAAAAAAATTTTTTTATATGTATCCATCACATTTAATTGAGAAATGTATATATTTATTCTTCTGTGTTTACTTTTTAGTTTTTAATTGTTTATATTTTCAATTATTAAATGTACAAATAAAGTTTAAAAAAGAAAAGAAAAAAAAAAAAAAAGAATCCATCACCTACCACCAGGCCTTGAAGATGTTTTCCTACATTTTCTTCTAGAAGCTTTATGGTTCTTGCCTTTATATTCAGGTTTTTTATCCATTTTGAGTTCATTTTTGTATAAGGTGAGAGGGCTATTTATATAGGAAAGGTCTCACTGACAAAAAAGGTGACACTGGAGCAGAGACCTAAAGAAATTTGGAGGAGTTATATCCCAGGCCTTTTTGACCCTGTTTTGCTCCATCCTCAGCATCTTAATTTGAAAAATTAGAGTCATATTAAAAGTCAGCATTATCAGTCTATTCGGTAGCTAGGGTATGAAGGCAAATTAGATTGGGTGTATATGTGGATAGTGAAAAAGGAGCACAATGCTGGTGGGAATGTAAAATAGTGTAGCTGCTGTGGGAAACAGTTTGTCGTTTCCTCAAAAAGTTAAACATAGAATTTCAATATGACCTGGCATTCCCACTCCTAGGCATTCACTCAAAAGAATTGGAAGCAGGGACTCAAACAGATACTTGTGACAGCTTTTTGTGGATCCCAGAAAAGATCATGTCCTTATAGTTAAGCCATCCCTATGCCTGTAAACCCACTGTAGATGGGACCTTTTGATTAGATTCAGTTAAGGGATCTTTTGATTAGATCACTTTTGAATAGATCACTTTGGTTAAGGGCCTTTGATTAGATTGCTCTTAGGCTAGGTCTTAATCCTCTTACTGAAGTCCTTTATAAATGGAGGACTAAAAAGCTGCAGACACAGAGGAAAAAAGCCACAGAGACAGAGAAACTCTGAGAGGATGGGAGAGAGGTCCTGGAGCCAGGAGACTGGAATCAGCAGAGCACAGAGGTACAGAAAGATGTCCCAAAGAGTCTGAAAGAGACAGGCCTGGAGGAGAGGGGAGAGATGAGCCAAATGCCTGATCACCCGCAGCTGATCACCCACAGTAAGCCTGGAGAGGAAGGCTGAGACTGGCAGAGCCACCATTTTGCCCTGCCATGTGCCTGACCGCCCACAGCTGCATCTTGGTGAGCCAGCATCTCTTGATGATGCCTTGATTTGGACACTTCCACGGCCTCAGAACTGTAAGCTTTTAACCTAAGAAATTCCCATTATAAAAGCTTACAGTATATTGCTCCCAGCAGCATTTAGCAAACTAAAACACTTGCACACCGATGTTCATAGTGACATTATTCACAACAGTCAAGTGTCCCTCAATAGATGCACTGGATAAAAAGAGTGTGGCAAAAAAGAATGAAGTTCTGATCCATGCTACAGCATGGATGAACTTTGTAAACATTATGCTAAGTGAAATAAGCCAGAGCCAAAAGGATAAATATTGTATGATTCCACTTACATAAAATATCTAGAATAAGCAAATTCATAGAGATAGAAAATAGAGGGAAGCGGCTGTGGCTCAATCAGTAGGGCTCCCGTTTACCATATGGGAGGCCCCGGGTTCGGTTCCCGGGGCCTCCTGGTGAAGGCAAGCCCGCCCGCACGGCGTGGTTAGCTGACCCAGTGAGCACAAGCAGCAAGGGGGGGATGAATGAATAAATAAATAAATAATCTTTAAAAAAAAAAAAGAAAATAGATAAGAGGTTTCCAGGGGTTGGGCATTGTGGGAATGGGAAGTTATTTGCTTAATGAATACAGAGTTTCTTGTTTTGGGTGATGAAAAATTTTTAGAAATAGACAATGGTGATGGTTGCAAAACATTGTGAATGTAATTAATGCCACTGAATGACACATTTAAAATGGTGACAATGGCAAAATTTTTTATATATTTTACTGCAATCAAATTTTTAAAAAATTTAAACTTGGTTATAAGGTGCCAAATGTTAGAAATGGTCAAAATTCACAAATGGAGCTTATTTAAAAGATGGCACGGAGTGGGTATAGCTTGGTGACTGAGCGCCTGCTTTACACGTATGAGGTCCCTGGTTCAATCCCTGGTACCTCCTAAAAAAATTTTTTAAGAAAAAGATGGAAACACTGATAAAGTATAGATTGCAATGAAAGCATATAATTAAAATTTTTTAAGTTAAAAATAAAGAAGCCAGATGCTAGATACCATAAGATTTGATTCCAGCCTGTAGTTCAAACCTTGGATCTCAGCAACACATCCTTATGCTTTAGAGGGCGCCCTCTGGGGTGCTCTGGCCACACCTACCTGAAGGGTCCCTAGGTGTAAGGGGACCGCCCACCAGGGGCCTATGTGCCCCTTCTAGATGATACTTGCAGGTTTCCCAGGCCCCACAGGCCTCCTCCCCATCCATCTGCCCTAGGGCAGGCTGTACGGTGAGGAGTGCACTCCTCAGGGGTAGGGTGGGTGGAGCATGGCCTGTGGCCTGGGGAGTCCTACAGCTGAGGGATAGAGCTGCCGTTGGGAAGAGAGGGACACTCCATTTATAGTCTTCTCCTGGGTTCTACATGCGTATCGGCTCGAACCAACTAGCTAAAAGCACTCCTTACCTCTGCCCAGACTTGGGGTCCATGTATAAGAGGGTGGATCAATTAACACTCATCAACAATTGCTGGAAAAACAAGCATTTGTTGGGACCCTGCATCAGTAGTGGTATCTGCACAAATGAGACCAGTGTATGTGTGGGATCAGTTCTCTCCTCTCTTAAAAACATAAGTCTTTATAATTAAGTGCAAATTGTGTGCCATTAACACTTCACTCTTCTTTTCAACATGTGATTTGTTTTTAGGCACAACTATCTCAGGCCTTAAATGGAGTTTCCGACAAGGCAAAGGAAGCTAAGGAGTTTCTGGTTCAGCTCAAGAACATACTGCAGCAGATCCAGGTGGGCATATCTCTGGCGCTGGGAGGGACACTCAGTGTAGAAAGTTTGTAAAATGCAAAAAGTATGAAGGAGAGAGGAAAAGTCTTATAAGCATGCTTTTCAGTGATGGGCATTAGAACGTTTAAATGTCCTGTTGTGCAGCATTGGATGCTGAAGGCAGCACCCGCTCAACCCAGTGCCGCTCATATGATGTCTCATAAGGGAAACGAAGGCCCTTACACTGAAAACTACGCCGGGGATTTTGCATGAAGTCAGTTAGAGAGAATCATAGAAGAGCAAGAAAGATGTTATCCAACACTCATGCCACGATATGAGTACATTGCATATCCACGTGGAGAAAAAGGGCTGAGAGCTGCTGAATCTTTAACCAGCCTTTAAAAACTGTCCTCCTTAACCAGCAGAAGTGCACGATTCAGCTCTGGCGTCCTCATGTCAAGCTCTGAATCCACGTACGTCGTCGAGACTCAGGATTCTTTTTATTTTTATTTTTATTTTATTTTATTTTATTTTATTTTTTTAAGATTTTATTTATTTATTCATTTATCCCCCCCCCTTGCTGCTTGTGCTCGCTGGGTCAGCTAACCATGCCGTGCGGGCGGGCTTGCCTTCACCAGGAGGCCCCGGGAACCGAACCCGGGGCCTCCCATATGGTAAACGGGAGCCCTACTGATTGAGCCACAGCCGCCTCCCGCAGGATTCTTTTTAGAACTGAGAAAGATCCTACAGCAAGAGCACTAAGCATGTTTATTTTATCTTTTTCTGACTACAAAATCAAAAGTGTGTGTTACAGAGATTTGGGATAGTAGAGAAAAATGTAAAGAACAAAGAAAAAAGTTCACCAATACCCACTACCTGAGGTGACCATTACTTTAGACAGGCACACACGGACATAGCATGCATGGGATTATGGAGTTATGCTATACACAACCTTGTACCCTGCATTTTTTCAACAGTCTCTCACGAGCATCACCCATGGCATTAAAAACTCTCTATGACCAAGTTTTGAATGACTGTGGAATATTCTATCATATCAGCGTGTCATGATTCATGTCACTGCTCTCCTAATTCGTATTTATAGTGTTATTAAGATATAACACTATAAATAAAATTTTATAAAATTAAAATTATAAGTAAGCCTGGGATGAACTTCTCTGAAATACTGCTCTATAGCCCTTGCCAAATGTTAGCATCTCTTCTCCCTGAAGCTCTTCTGCTTTCCTCTAGGAAAATGGACTGGACTATGAAGCCTGCCTGGTGGCTCAGTGTGATGCCCTGGTTGATGCTTTAACTCGGCAGAAAGCCAAGTTGCTCACCAAGGTCACTAAAGAGAGGGAGCACAAATTGAAGGTAAGTACCTAGGTGGCTGGGGCACTTAATCCCCACTGCATCCTCTGCCCCCAGCATGCGGTAAAAGCATGCAGTGGGCACTGGGTAAATACGTGAATGAATGAAGCAAGGAAGGGGTGAACAACCTGGTCCCTGGGCCGAGTTACACTAACGAGACTTTGACAGAGGCCCCATCTTTCCCTGAAGCCAGTCAACATCAGGCTTTCCCTCCCAAGCTGCAGCCAGATTCCCGGTATCCTGTGGTTTTAAGGTCAGAAGCCCTGCCTCTCCCATCTTCTACGAAGTCCCTGTTTTCTGTCAAAGGTACCTCTCCCGTTTTCATCTTACAGAGAGGAGGTGACCAACGACAAGGTGACCTTGCTCTCCTCAGGTCTCTAGCTCTGCCGCTGTCTTCAGGTTCTTTGTTATGTCTCATGCATTCAATAATCAGTAATAATAAGATGACCAATTTCCACCAAGGGGAGGGGAGGACCTTTGCCTCATATTACACAGAATTCCGGGCACAGGTCAGGAGCCCTGTGGATGCTGTGCATGGACGAAGGTCTTGTTCATGGACTAGGGAGCCCCATATATTTGATAGCCATTTCCTAACTGAGTCAGAAATCATCACTTTCAAGGAAAGAAGGAATGAGAGTTGGGGATGGTCCTTTGATTATAAGTAAAGCAGCTGAAGCCCACTGAATTGTTTGTGACTACCCAACAAGTCAGAGGCAAGACAAAAAGTTGGTCATGGGTCCTCTGGAGAGCTTCAGGTTATGTACTTTCTCCGCCTTCCCACCCAGCACTCAGGAACTTTGCCCTTTCAGATGTTGTGGCCTCACCCTGGGAGAAGTGGGTCCATTTATTTCCCTGGAAAGAATGCACACAGAGCTCGGGGGCAGAGAAAGAAGAAGGTGTGGGGCAGTGCAGACCAGTGCCGCCTCTTCCACGTGCTTTCCTGTGCTTTTTCTAGCTGCAGCCTGGCTGCAGAGACAGTTCCTAAGAGGATTTCTCATTGCAGATGGTGTGGGACCAGATCAATCACTGCACACTGAAGCTGCGCCAGTCAACGGGACTGATGGAATACTGCCTGGAGGTGATCAAGGAGAATGACCCCTCTGGGTTTCTCCAGGTGAGCCCCCTCTGGAGGACCCTGGGCGGGCTTGGCTTCCTCCCTCCAACTCCACCACCACTCCCCAAACAGGCCATCATTTCAGGCAAGGTGCCCGCCAATGGGTTGGAGTTGAGCAGGTCCTCTTTGCACAGTGATTCCAGAACACCTAGGTTCTCGTCTTGGCTCTGCCTCTCACCAGCTGTGGCCTTGGTTCTGCTTCGTTCATTAAACAAGGAGGTTGACTATCATAGTCTCTAAGACCAAAATGCTTTCATGCTTTGATTTCCAGAGACCCCAATTCAACATTTCCCCCCACTCCTTTGCCAAACAAGCTGGGCAGATTGCAATGGGAGAAATGAATTAGCAGAATCCGTCTGGTCCATCACGGTTTTCTTTCCTGGGTGTGTGTGTGGACCCTCAATGTACAGAGTCTTGTAGGCCTGGGCAGGCGAAAAACCAGTTGTTACAGAAAACAGTGCAACGATTCGGGGTCATCTCTCCAGCACTCCAGATTGACTCAGGTCCCAAGGATCCCTCTGAAACATGGCAGTGATTCAGATGGGAGTTCAGTCACCCATCTGTGAGGAAAATGATGAATCCCCTTAGCTAATCCCCAGGAAGGTACATCAGGATCATGGCTCCATGGGGAACAGTGAAAATTTCTGAATAAACAGGCCCTTCCAGTACAGGAGAGCAGAGCTATGGATTTTGTACAACTGAGAGTTTAGAAGCAGCGATTCCAGAGCAACTTGGAGGAAACATGCCGGGGAGAGTGGGCTTCAAAATTCTGAGGCTATGGGGTATGATTTCTTCAGACCCGAGGACAAATTATTAGTATTATGTTTCACTGTGCAAAATGCTAGTTCTAACAAACAGCTGTATTGAAGAATGCTTTTGTTGATTTTAAAAAATATTTTTTGCTTTACAAAAGGGTTTTGCCCAATTTGTTGAAATAGCAAGTGCTTCTTTCCATTTGACCTGATTAAGTTTTTAAAGTGTGATTTGAGCAATCCAATGCATTTTATGAGCCCCTTGTCGTGGGGAGCGAGAGCACGTAATCTCTGAAGTGAGCCTGAGAGTGCAGCCCCTTCTTGTCCCTGAGCCGATAAAGATGAAAACTCCACCACTTGCTGCACAATCTTTTCTTTGCCATCTAAACCCTAACCTCTCTGCTCTCCCTTAAGATCTCAGATGCTCTGATCAAGCGTGTCCAGGTGTCTCAGGAACAGTGGGTCAAAGGTGCCCTGGAGCCGAAGGTGTCGCCGGAGTTCGACCTGACCTTGGACAGTGAGCCGCTGCTGCAGGCCATCCACCAGCTGGACTTCATTCAGATGAAATGTAGGGGTGAGCCGTGGTTGGCCCCGGTTCAGTGCTTCTTTCGGAAGAGCCATCCAATCTGAGGGGGCAGTTTGGTGCCGTGGAAGACTTGTGATACATGTAGTATGGTAGAGAGGAAGGGTGGTGATGCCAAAATCACAGACCCGGGCTCCAGTCCCAGCTCAGCCACCCACTAGCTGTGTGATCTAGGACGGCTAGTGCCCCAGCCTGAGCCTGAGTGTCCCCATTTGCAGAATGAGGGTCACTCTTTCATTCAAATGTATTTATTGAGTGACTACCTTATACCAGGCACTATTCCAGGTGCTCGGGATATAACAGCGAACAAGTCCACGGATTCCCTCACAAAGCTGCACTTAAAGTCTAGTGAGAGCAACAGACAATAAACGAATGAATATATAATATAATGTGTAATAGTAACAAGTGCTATGAGGAAAGGGCAGCAGAAGCAGTGGGGAAGGGTGTTTTGAGGAGAGGAGGGAAAAGAGAGAGAGAAGGAGAAGCAACAGAGGGAAGAACATTCCAGGTGGCAGAGGGATGACTAGAGCAAAGGCCCTGAAGCAGGAATAAGTTTTCACAAGGTGAAAAGTTGTAAGAGCTGAGTTCCAAACAGCCCCAGGGGCCAACAGTGTAAGGATTAAGCAAAGTTTGCATAACTTGTTTTGGGTCACAAAGTTAGCAAGTGCTGGCCAAAACCAGCCCTGTACTGAAACACATTTAGGAGAAGAAATGAAGTGGTTTGTATTTGGTATTTTTTTTTAAACCAAGACATCAAAGGACAGAGGATCACATCTGCAGAATCTGTAACTCAGGAATCCTTCCTTGTAGAATACTTGGCCATTTTTAACCCAAAGGAAAAAACAAGTCTCTTGCACAATTCCGTGCTCACTTCCACACATGCAGCTTGCACTTCAGGTGACGTTTGGAAATGCCACCTGCTCTAGGTGTAAATGAGACGTGGTGCCAGGGAGCAGGGGGCCCTGGCAGAGTGTGGGGAGGTGTAGCTGAAAGGAAGGGCCTTTCTGACTTTTCAGTGGGGGCTGCAGAAAGCAGAAGCTTGGAGCTGCATCAGATCCTGCTCCTGCCTGCCTGGATAGTGGGGTTCAGAGAAGAAAAGAGGAAATAAAGGCCCAGCACAGCCATGGAGACAGGGAGAGAATTCTTCCACACTTGTTCAATGAGGGCCCCAGGGTATCATGTTATGCTTAGCCATCACTGAGACCAAGTCTGTATTCAAGAAGGGGCTGTCACAGACTTAAACTGTCAGTTAGAACTTAGAAGACATTGCTCTAAATCTTGGAGCCAGACTTAAATATGCAGTTTTTACAAAACTGGTGTTACTATTTTGCCAAATAAAAGTCAGAGTGGAATACACATATATACACATATATACATCTGCATATATGCAATATATAGTCTAAAATCTCTTGAGTGTGAGCAAAGTTGGAAATAAAAAAAATATTCTCCCAATCTCAATTTAATAGGGCTTATGATAAATATTTGAGTCAAATCCTTAATTCCATGGGTTGGCTGTGCAGTTCTCTAAATTTGCTTCCCTTTCATGGATCTAGCTCCCTTGGCCTTTTAAATGCTTTCTGCCAAAGGCTTATATACACCTTTACATATCGCACCACCCCTCCCCACCCCAGGGGTAAGCTACCTGCTCACGTTCAGCTGGTGGCCTGCAGAGGGAAGGCATATGAGCTGTGACTGTGAAGCCCTGGGAATCTGAGCTCTGTTGGAATTCCCGATGAGCTGCTCACAGTCTGAGAGTCCAAACCAGGGATTTTCAACTGGAAGGGTGGAAAAGAGGGTCTCCTTTCCTTCAGGGCATCTGCTGTACCACATCCCTGAGATTCCAATCCTCCCTGCAATCCACCCCCTAAAGTTGAGAAGTTGACGGTCTCCTCTGCTTGCCCTCCTCCCCAGCCCTACCTGGAGACTCTGCCTCTGGGACTGAGTTATGCATATGAGGAGCCGGGAAGAGAAACGGAGGCGGGGAGTGGCTACAGGGCCACCAGAAAGAGAATTGGGTCACATTTCCCTCTGGGAACCAGGAGCCCCTGGGAGAGAGGAGAGGAGGAGGAGCGGGCTGGGCACGGGGTCTACCGGTACGGGTGGAGGGCGGAGGGCGCTAACCCTGCGGTCCCCGTCGCAGTGCCGCCCGTCCCCCTGCTGCAGCTGGAGAAGTGCTGCACCCGCAATAACAGCGTCACGCTGGCCTGGAGGATGCCCCCCTTCACCCACAGCCCCGTGGAGGGCTACATCCTGGAGCTGGACGATGGCGACGGCGGGCAGTTCCGGGTGAGACCTCCCGCCTGCGTGTCTTTGGGGATCCAAATAGCAGAGGCCTCTCAAGGAGCTTGGGGGGCTGCCCTTAGATCTCAGGCCGTGTGCAAGGGCAAAGAGGGTTGGTTGGTCTGGGGTTGTGGAATGTGGGGGGTCCTCTGCGGAAGACTAGGTCCAGATTACATTACATCTATTCTTCAATGCCCCCTCGCCAATACCACCACCCCCTCCAAGCAGCCTCCCCAGCCGGCTTGGTCTTGGTTCTCTGAAGGTGCCAGTTTCTGTAGAATAGAAAGCACTATCTGGACCCTTATGTTCCTGTGGACACCTAGCATGGCGCTGGGTGTGTAGGAGATGCTTAAATAAATGGTCGTTGGATTGGGATGACGTTCTACATTCATGTGCCCATTGATGGAATAGCATGGGGACAAGAAAAGCTCTTCGTGAGTCACAAATGCATCCTCCACTCCCCCATCTGGTACAAATCCTAGGACAATCTCCCACACCTCGCCAGGTCCCCAGTAGATCTCTGCATACCAAGGAGCACAAACTCTGGGCCTTCTCAGATCTCCTCTGCTATAGCCTGGAGAAGACTAAATAAAGACCCATTCGGAACACCACAATCATAGCAATTCTTGCTTTTCTTCTCCAGAGATCAAAGCTCCCTCTCTCTCAGTGGGATTTATGTATATGTCATTTCATTTCATGCTTAAAAAGAATGTAGGAGTTGTGGGCAGAACTGCAGTGCTCCCTTCGGAATTTTTGAGTCCCGCATGAACATGGGCAGTTTAGGGAAGTGAGAAGATGAGATAATTTAAGCAGGGAAGGGCGTGATCGCTCACAGGGTCCAGAAGCTCAGTCACGGCTATTGTGCAAATGAACTAAGAACGGGAAAGAGCTCCTCACCCCAACTGGGAAGAGAGCCTGTGTTTTTGAAATGGGGATAAAGAAAAGACTTTCTGAGTTATTAAAAGGATCCGGCACAGGCTCAGATAACGATGGCTTCTCCCCTTTGAGACGGGACCACTAATGAAAGCTCCAAGGGCTAAAATGTGTGAAAAACAGGGTGTTGTGGTGGGGAAAGTGGGGCTTTGAAAAGCAGCAGACCTGGGCTTGAACCTGGCTCGTAAAGAGATCTGCTGCGGTCTTGGGCAAGATCGCTACCTTCTCAGGGTCTCATTCTTCTTGAGAGTAAAAAATGAACAATAATAACATTGTCCTCATGTTGTTGTGAGGATTAAAATGCCTCAGGCAGTACCTGGCATAGAGCTATTTTAGTAGTAACTTAGAACAATAAGTGAAGAGTAAATCCCCTAAGAAAGCAGGCAGGAAAGGTGTTTTAGACAAATTAAACAGAATATAAGGCTATGAAGTTGGGGGGCTTAGAAGGACAGGTAATTTTGAAGTAGATGAGAAACAAAGTAAATCCCTGGAAAAGGACCTTTGGAGTCTGAAGCAGAAATGTCTCGCCCGCTTGGGAGACTAAGAAAAAAGCAGTTCCAGGAGGCCCAAGGACAGGGAGATGCCAGCCTCGTGGCTGGAAGATGACTTGAGGTGAAGGAAGCACCGCTCTAGCTCCAGAATTGGTTCTAACCCAGATCAACCTTGCACCAGCCTGTGCTTGATCACAACTTTCCTTCTGTCTACTTTTTTCCCATCATGTGTGATATCGCTTCTTAAAAATATATATGGGGTGTTTTGCATATTTAGTTGTTAAGCTCTCGCTTTCTCGCTTAAATTCTCCTTGAACCAGTAGTCTTCTTTTGCTGTACCAGAGAAGGAAGGAAGGGGGGTTTCCATACCTCAGTCACATGGCGGTGGATTGAAGCCCCCCGGGCTCCAGCGTCTTGACTGACAGGGGCCGACCTGGTCAGAGGCAGGAACTTTCTCAGATAGAACCAGAGCTGGCTGGAGACCTGCACCCCTGCCTCCTAGGAGCTCCTTCCACCTCACGGCCTCAGGACGGGAGCCGGGTCACCAGTCAGTGGGCTGTGCCCGGGGCCATGATGGCATGGAATTTTCCTTATTCAGTCACTTTAGTGGAAGTGATCGCACTTCTCATGTCAAACTGTTGCCTAGCAATGTCCTAAGAGAAACTTTCCCACATAATCACCGCCACAATGGTCCCGGGTTCCTTCTAGGAAGTGTATGTTGGCAAGGAGACCCTGTGCACCATTGACGGGCTTCATTTCAACAGTACCTACAACGCCAGAGTCAAGGCTTTCAACTCCTCTGGCGTCGGACCTTACAGCAAAACCGTGGTTCTGCAGACATCTGACGGTGAGTGCCGCAGGCCTCTTCACCACAGACAGATTTAGGGACCGTGGGAGACTCTGTTTCCCTAACGGAGGAGGAGAACCCCCCAGACCCAATCCACATTTCACCCCCATGGACTGTGAAGAAATAGATCCTTAAGCTGGAAGAGGGAGGAAGTGGAGGAAATGAGTTCCCGATAAGATACAAGTCCCAGCAGCCCTGTTCCTGCCATACACACACACACACACACACACACACAGAGACGCGGCTCCTCTGCCCGCACCCTCGCTTCTCACGGGCCATGCAATAAAGGAAATTCCTTTGCCCTATTTTGCTGGATGTGCAGATTGGAGGCCACGTGGAGCGGCCCTGGGAGGCTGCACATGTCCCACGTCTGTGGGGGGTAGGACCGTCCCAGGGAAAAGGAGGCCACGCTGCTGCCAGCGTGGCCTGGGACGCTCCTGCCGTGGACGCCCGCCGGCCCCTGGACGCAAGCCTTCCTCACAGGGAGACACTCAGTGCGCGAGCGCCGATCTGATGGTCCTGACGTTTAGCTGTGTCCTTTGAGGTTTAGGCAGCAAGAGCACGTTAACGTCAGTTGGATCTAGTCCTCAGCGAGGACCAGTAATGTCATAGCCACATTCCAAAGATCGTCCGCCCTCTTTAAAGCGGCCAGGCCCCAGCCCAGGCGCAGGACAGCGTCAGCCCTGCATTTATTGTCATGATTTAGTCCAGCATCGCCTCTGATTGCCCTTAGAAAAATATAAGACACCTGGATTGTCTCCCACGGCCAGGGAGGACAGCAGAGGCATTTCATAAACCACCAAGCAACACTCTCTCTACCCCCCTGGGACCCCGGGGCCCGAAGATGCCTTGGGGGTCAGAGTCATAATTTTAAAGCGAGAGCATCACTTGCCTACAGCCTGGGGGCCTTGAAGAGCCGAAGGCGGAGTCTTCCAAGGGGCTGTGAAGCGAGAGCCTGGAGCTTTGTGACTGTGGCCAAGTCACAGCACTTACCGGGGGCCCACAGACTGGGGCCTCCATACAGTATCAGCTTCCTCCTTAACTCATAATAGTGTGGGAAGGATTCAGCCGGGTGTTAGAAACCAAGCCTCGTGAAAGCACTTGGGTTTGGGGGCGTGGAGGCCTGTAGGCTGATGTTCCTTTGGCCAGGTCCGGTCCACGGCTTTGGGAGCCTGAGTGAACACAGAGCAGGAAGGAAAGGGGGCGTTGTGTGCTGAGCTGGCCGTCTGTGTCTCTGGGCCAAGCTCGGAGGACGGCTAGTGAATCCCATCTCTCGACCCTCCTCCTCTCGCCTTTCCAGTGGCCTGGTTCACATTTGACCCCAACTCTGGCCACCGGGACATCATTTTATCCAATGACAACCAGACGGCCACCTGCAGCAGCTACGACGACCGGGTGGTGCTGGGCACGGCTGCCTTCTCCAAGGGCGTGCACTATTGGGAGCTGCACGTGGACCGGTACGACAACCACCCAGACCCAGCCTTTGGGGTCGCCAGGGTCAACGTGGTCAAGGACATGATGCTGGGCAAGGACGACAAGGCCTGGGCCATGTACGTGGACAACAACCGCAGCTGGTTCATGCACTGCAACTCCCACACCAACAGGTACACTGCCCCTGCCCCTTCCTGGGCGTGGAGGCCTTTGGGGATGGGGTTCTTCTGGACCAGTGTCCCTTCTGCTGTCTCCCAAGGTGGGGCCTCAGGAGGGAGGGAGGGAGGTGTCTTCAGACACTCTGGTTTCCAGTTTCCAAGGGGCTTTGACTGTGACCAGGTGGAAGTGGCCGTGTGCTATCAGCCCACACGAGAGCACGCGTCAGAGACTAGAGGAACGTTTGCCCGACTCCCCAGTGACCCCGTGAGACTCCACTGTGCTGCCTGACTAGGCCTTTTTCAAGGGAAGCTGGGCTGTTCTTCTGGATCCTGCTGTCCTGTCCTTCGTACAGAGTCAACCAAAGCCTTGGTCATTGCCAGGAGTGAGCTGGCACCACCCGGGGCTGGTGTGGTTTTCCAGCTATGACCAGGTTTCAGCAGGAAGGGGCAGATGTTGCTGTTTCAGGGTTGTTTATCTGGAGTGACTGCAGAACCCTGCACTCCTCCCTCTTCCAGGGCCTCAGGGGGCCGTGAGTCCAGGCGGTGCCCTCCAACAGGGCCAGGGCCAGAAGGCAGGGAAGGTCTTTCAGGGGAGTCACTGTGTATGGCTCTGTCAAGGTCCTGGGAGAGACAGGCCCGTGTCACGGAGAGGGCCTCCTGCGGGCAGGAAGGGCAGATTCACGCAGAGCGGGTGGCCCTCTGCAGCCGTGCTGGGGAGATGTGCCTAGAGGCCAGGGCTCCTCCAGGGACTTGTGGGTTCCTTGGTCTCTCTCCGCAGACACAGATAAGGCAGTTTGCATCTGAGGAGAGAGCAGTGCTTTCTTAGTCTCTCCCCCCACCCCCCATGAGGGCTTTGTTGCTTTCACCCAGTCAGGGTGAGGGGTGATGGGATCCTTGATGCCAGCACAGGAGAAGAAACCCAGAAGAGGGGAGCTCTTGCTGCATGGAGCTGCCTCCTCGCTGTGAGGCCTCCTTCCTGGGCAGCTAGGAGGAGAGGGGTGCCTGGGGGAGCCAACCTCACTGAGCCTCAGCTCAGGGTACAGTTGGCCCTGGAGGCTCTTGTTCTCCGAGTCCTTCTCCAGCTTCTGCTTTGCAGTTCCTCTAGAGGCCACCAGGGGAGCCCTCCCCAGCGGCAGAGGACCCTGCCTCTCACACAGGGTCTGGGATAGGGGCTTGACTACAGGAACCCGAGAACCTGCACCCGCCCTGCCTTCTCTCTATCCCAGTCAGCTCTGTCCCTCTGCACCCTTTGCCCGGACCCTGCAGACTGACGGGATCCTGGACCTGCCCAGGACCACCCTCCCATAGTCCCCCAAAGGGCTCTCCCAGCCCAGCTGAGCCCAGCCCACCAGCTCCATCTCTGCTTTCGTACGCCAAAGCGGCCAAACTGTTGGGTGATGGAAAGAATCACAGTGAGCATTCTTGAGCTCCTGCTTTTGTGCCCTACACTGTGATGTGTATTGTCTCCTTTAATCCTCACACAGTTACTATTATTACTGCCCTTTTGTAGATTATGAAATTGGTGCATAAAAAACTTTCATAACTAGTCACACAGCTAGTTAGTGGCTCCGGAAGGATTTAGCTCAGGATGTCTGGCTCCACAGCCCACTCTCTAACCTTTAGGTTGTGCTGTGCAGCAGAGCTTCCGGAAGGCTCACAGGTGTTGACCACAACACCCATCCTAAGTGGGCCAGAGAGCATTGCTCGGCCTCTCTCTGTCCTTTCCAACCCCTTGGTGCTTCAGGTGGGACAAGACAAAACAGGGCGAGCAGAAGGAAATGGGGGGGGGGGGCGAGGAGAGAGTGGGCAGGAGGAAGCTCTGTCACTAGTTGCATCCCCGTCGCCATGCCTTAGGTGTAGAGTAGATGCAGAGGACGCCCAAGCAGGGGGTAGGTGTTGGGTGCTGTGAGGAGCAGAGAGGCTGGGTGTGTGAGCCATCCAGTGCTGACCTTGGGTGGGAGTCCGCAGCTGGTGGGCAAACGCATTCCTACCCTCACCCATTGACTCAGACTGCTCATGTACTGCTCCCAGTGGTTAGTATCAGAATAGCACCGATGGGCCCTTTGCCAGTTCTCTTTTTCTTCCCACCTGCAGTAACTCGCCAGCCCTCACGCAACCTCAGAAAACCTGCCTTCTCAAGAAGCACCCACCATCAACTCCTTCCAGAGTCAGCCTTAAAGGAGAACTCGAAATCCTTTCAACATTTTTCCTGTCGTGAAATCTCACTTTTTCCTTCCCCTGCCATCAGTCTACAGCTGGTCAACTATTTCCTACTCAGAAAAGGACAAAAATGGTTTTCTTATAAGAGAGAAGCAGCCAAGGTCAAGGCTAAGACCTCATCCCAGTGGCTAAGGGAAGGGAGTGTCCAATGGACTGGGCCCATGGGAAGGCTCACGCAAGGTCAGCTGAAGCCCTGCTGGGAGAGCGTTCCTCACCTAAAGCTGCATCCCTGCCCAATGGATACGAATCCCCACCTAGCGAAGGGCCCATGGAATGTAATATCACCTGACATTTTTTGAGCGCTTCACGATTTACATTCTCAAGGTTACACTGTTAGTCTTTAGTGTAATGATGGCTCCAACAGAGGATTCGATATTCGATTTCAAACTCAGCACCACTCCTCCGCCATATGCTGCCTCCCAAGGGTCTCTAGTATGTCTCCAGAAAGATGAGCCGATGTGGGTGGGGCCCTTTCCAAATTTACTGAGGGCCCCAGTGTTTCTAGCTCCACTGATCCCAACATCCTCCTAGCACTGCTGGCCTCACTTGGCTAAGACTGAACAGTGCATCAAGTTAATCCCGTTCCTTGGCAGGTAAAGGAGTCTTCCCTACCCATAGTTCATGATCTGTTTTCAAATGGGACCCTCTCATGAAAACCCTAATTCCCTGGGGGTCCGGGTCTCAGACAGTGGCCAGGAAAAGGGGGATTGAATAGACTGATTCTTACAGGGTGTGGATGACAAGTAAGATCTTCACATATCACCCTTTGAAGAGGGGAGTGCACCTCCAGAAAGAGCTCACAGACCCAAAAGGCTAGCTCTTTGCCATCGTCCCGAGGCTGGCATTCTTAGTAAATGATGCTCCTGGATTACCACTGTCTTAGTGTGCCAGTGCTGCCGTAACAAAACACCCTAGAGAACAGAAATGCGTTATCTCCCGGTTCTGGAGGCTCGAAGACCAAAGCCAAGGTGCCTGCAGGACCATGCTTCCGCTGGGGTCTCTACAGGGTTCTGGCAGTGGTTCGCTGGCAGGTCACACCTCCACCCCTGTTTCCGTCACACGGCCCCCTCTCTCTCTCTTTTCTCTGCGTCAGGCATCTATGTTTCTGTCCAGGTTTGCTTTCCTTGTACGTATCTAGCTGTATGGGATCAGGGCCCTCCCTAGGCCAGTTTGGCCTCATCTTAACTAATAACATCTTAGAGACTCTATTTACAAACAGGTTCACACCCACAGGACTTCAGCGTGTCTCTCCATAGCAGTCACCCGCGTCCAGGGCTCGGTCTGCTGACGGGTCTTCCCTGGGCTTCTCTCCCCAGGACGGAAGGCGGCGTGTGCAAAGGGGCCACCATTGGCGTGCTCCTGGACCTGAACAAGCACACTCTGACCTTCTTCATCAACGGGCAGCAGCAGGGTCCCACGGCTTTCAGCCACGTGGACGGCGTCTTCATGCCAGCCCTCAGCCTCAACCGCAATGTGCAGGTACTGGGAGCGCCTCCGGGCTCTGGGCCTCCTCGGGGCTGAGGATGGAGGAAGGAAACAAACAGCGATTCACCTTAAATTGACTTCGTGTTCTGGGAAAGCTGCAAGGGAGAAATTGCAGCAATAAGGGCGGAGAGCCAGTGCTTCCCCGCTCAGCTTGGACGCTGAGGGTCAAGTACGTGCTGGGCCCACCATAAGAGCTAGTACAACTATGGGGACAGAGCCTCATTTGCCTGAGCTTCCGGCAGCTAGGGTGAAATGGGAAATGCAGTCAGCAGTGTAATTCTTTTATTATTAGGAAACAGGGGCAAACCATTTCCTTGTGGGGAAAAGCTCAGACTTTATATAAGTAGTGACCACGAGCAATGTAATAACACGCTCAGCCACAGAGAGAGGCCTGCTGGCCGTCCCCTGATGACCCGCAGCCAAGCAGAGGACATTGCACCTGGCTGCCATGCTGTGGGAGAGCTCAGGGTCCACGCGCCAACCACCCACAGTTCTCCGCTCTTCTTTTCCAGGTTACCCTGCACACAGGACTGGAAGTGCCAACGAACCTGGGGCGGCCAAAGCTGTCAGGCAACTGACCTCCCAGCTCCAGATCCACCAGTGTCTGGGACCATGGCATTCACGGGAGAAATTCCCTGCCATCCCTAACTCAATTCAACTGTCCCACCAGGGCAGGAGGACTGAGTGATGGGTGCAATCTAAGAGCCATTTACTATCTTAGACACACATTTTCTTTGAGGGACAGAGAATGGGTCTGCACGCTTTATTTGTTTATCCCACTGTCAGTTGTAAACGGGGTATGTTTCATCTTCATTCCACCTAGAGAGTACAGCAGATGTTACAAAGACACACGAAGGAGGAGCTCTCTCAAGGGAGTAGAGAGTATTCTGTAGTTTATGTTTAGGATTCCTGTCATCTGTTTTCAAAGCTTGTCTTTTTCGGGTGGGGCAGGGAGTAGGGCGGTGGGCAGAGCAGGCTTTGAGGCTGGCATTATTAGAACAGAAGGTGGGGAAGACACCACTTAATTTCTTGCCCCAAGTGTTAACCCTTTGCTGGAGAGCCATTCCTTCCTTAGAGTCTCAAGATGGCAAGTTCTCATCTTTGCTAGGAAAAGTTATCCTTTAACTTTTTGGTCTTGGAGTCTTCAGTATGAATTGTCACTTGCAGACCTAATCTAGAATTGATAGAAAGGGCCATTGATTCTTGATTTCTGCTCCTTTCCTTGAACTGTTGGGAACTTTTAAAAATGATTTCTTGAGGCCCTTTATTAATCAACCAACTTCTCTCTCTTCTTTCTCTCTCTTTCTCTCTCTCTCTGCACACACACGCACACACACACACACCCCTGATAGTCTGCTAAAATTCATTCACAGCTCTTAGTTCTTAAACACAAATGAAAACACTGGAAATTTAATGGCTAAGTGACGAGTCTTCACTTTGTGAAGGCTCTTTTCTGGAACTGGCCCCTCACAAAGTTAGCTGAACATGGATTTGAGCTGCTCTTCTGAGTAGTGTCACACTCAGACTTACATGATTATGCAATGGAGACCCTGGGAAGGCCTCCTCCAGTTGTCTGAGACCAGCCCTTCCATTGTCATGAGAGCAGGTGGCCCCAGAGGCAGGGGTGGTTCTGTCACGATGGAGGCGGGAAGGGCCTCTGAAGAAGGCGAGAAATAGATGAGTGATGGCGGCTTCTTGTCAAGAAGGCAAGGGTGATGGGACGGGGATCCCTGGGCTACCTAGCCTCGCCATGTCCCACTGTAAGACGGAGGGTCCCAGAGAAAGAGCAGGGACTGTGTGCCCGCCTCCTGTCCTGGGAGGACTCACCCTCTCCTTGGAGATAAGTATTGATTCATTCTCACCTCTCAGAAAGAGGGCTCCCTCCAGGGTCCCCAAGCATTTTTCCACTCCTCCTTCCTTCTTTTTTCTTACCTGTCATTATATTGTCACCTGCCCACCCGCATCTCCATCTAGTAGTGAAATTTTTCTCTCTCGTTTTTAAAAGAATATATTTTATCAAGCATTTTATTTTTGAGGTTGAGAAGTAGCTTGTCTATTTACTGGAGTTTGTTTTTATTTGTTTGTTTTGTTTTTTATAATTGACCCATTGATGGAAACCAACTGTTTACTAGGTTCTAAATTCTTATTTAGATACTGTACTTGCTTTTGGAGGCACCACCGGCCAATGCTGTGCAGATTTTTACCCCTTAAATTCAGCGGATCCAACAATCCTACCTCAAAGCTCGTGCTTTTGGATGGCAAAGCTGCCCTGTCCAGCTTTCTCCGTGGATGCGAGGAGTGAGACCACCTGCCCAGTGTCTGCAGGAACTGCCCGGTGCTGTGCTCAAACCACCACTGACACGGTCCCAAGGACCATCTGCTTAATGCAAGTCAAGTTCTTGCCTTGTCCTTTTTGTCGTGCCCGGTGGGTCTAGGGAACACAGAGGGGCTCTGCCTTCTGTCCCAGAGCTCCTTCCACAGCCCGCAAGGTTGTGCACAAGGTCTGGGCTGCCGGGTGTCTTTTCTGTGCAGTTGTCTCTCTCTTTGGCCTTGCTCCTTAGCCATAGCTCTGGGTAGACTCTGCTTGCAGAGAAGATTCCTAAAGACTGGAGGAAACAGGGAGAAACACCTTCCTGGGGCCGAGGAGGCTGTGGCCAGCAGGTCCAGATGCCATCTGTTTTGGGACATGGTTCGTTCTTTGGAAATGGTGGTGAGCGTCTGGCTGGGAAGGCTGGGCCAGGCGGGGCCGGCTGACAGGGGTAACTTCTGACAGCGGAGCCCAGAAGGAAAGACTGTGGAGTACCCCGGGTCATCAAAGCCAGGCTCACTGGCAGCCTTGGCTCTGCAGGGGAACCGCCTAGTTGTGGGGAGCGAGCTGCCAGCATCTAGGTCAGGGGAAGAAATAGGACACCCAGAGGATATGGAACATGGAGTGAGAAGAGAAATGTCTACCCTTCCAGGTGATCTCTTTAAGAAGAGCCAGAAGGTTAGAGAAAAGCTGCCAGAACCTCCTCCCCCACCTGGCAGGAGCCCCCAGAGCCCTGTGAGTCTCAGGAGCAGGGTGAGAAGCCTACCTTTTCTGACTCCTCCAAGCCACCGAAAGCAATACCGCCAATCCCAAGGGCACACTCAGGCCGGCCTTCCACAGCTGTCTCTCCTGTCCTCAGCACAAAACACCTTTCAGGGACAAGAATGGACCTAAGAGAGAAGGGTAGGCCTGCACCACCCACTTTTGCTTTTGAAGGATAGGAAAAACGAAGAAGGAGCCCGTCAACTCCTGTGGCCTTATGTAGCCTTCCCGTGAAGCCCCTGGGGTCCAGAGTGGAAGCAAGTCATAGGATTCTCGTCGGCCATCGAATTCTGTGTTACTGCACAAAGTGGTGACATTTCTGTGCATAGCATTGTACCAAGACCCTTTTGTTAGGGTGGCTGAGGAATAACTTTATGTAAATCTATTGAGCAGTTTCAGTGAGAAAGAGAGTCGAAGTAGTTGGAAATGTGAAGTTCCGATGTTGTAAATAATGCCCTTGTAAAGTAGTTCTGCGGTTTGTTCTTTGCTTGTGAGCAGGTTTGGTCAAAATGTATGCCTTTCCTTTAAAAAGTAATCTCTTTAAAAACATATCCAATAGCACTTCCTGGCATTGCAACCCAGCTCCTAATTCAAAGCAAGGTAAGGCATTGCATACGGCCCAGCCTTTCTGTGTTCTGTTAGGGTAAATGATGATTATAATTAAAGAGGACATCAATAGAAACTGACCCACAACTAACTGACCTAAAAACTACAAAACTGTTTCTAGTTCTAGACTGAATCTGTCAGCCCTATGTGTACTTTGTAGTCGCAAGAGCGCCCCCTCGCGACTTCCCCTAGAGCTCACCAAGGTTGGGAAGGGTCATGCTTGCTGGAGGGAGCCTGGGAAAAAGCGTGGGGCGTTCACAGAGACAGATGGGGCAGATCCATGCTCCCTTTCTGAGCTCTTTCTCTCTCTCTTGGTGCCTGCTCTGCTATTGCCCTGCTCTCTGGCACCCTGCCCTCTGCCCTAGCAGAGCACTCAGGAAGGGATCGGGCTGGAGGAGCCAAGTGTACTTCCAGGGAGATTTGCTTTTAAGCCTTAATTCTAATTGGAAGTGAAAGGCTTTGCACTTCTCAGCATCTGTGAGCAAGTCTCCTCCATAGAGGAAGCTCTGCTGGTCCCATAGCCCCATCAGCTGACTGGAAGATAGTGAAGCTGGATCAAATCTGCTTGGGGAGTCACTGTTTGGCAGCTGAAAAGCACAATTTCTAATTGTGCCTGTGGTTTCTCAACGTCAGTACTGTTGACATTTGGGGTCCAGGTAATTCTTTGCTGGAGCAAGCCGTGCTGTTCGTTGCAAGATATTTATCAGCACCCCCAGGCTCCTACCCACTAGATGACAGTAGCAACCTCAAGTTGTGACAGCCAAAAATGTCCCCAAGCATTGCTAAATATGCCCTGAGGGACAGAACTGTCCCCAGTTGAGAATCACTAGGCTATGCTAATGGCTCCTCATGGGTCATGCAATGCCGTGTGGGCATCCACTTCAGCGTCACACAGAGATCCAACATCTACAAGGCTTTATCTCGATTCCCTGGGACCAGTGTTTTCAGAATTGCTCCACGTATCAATGCACTGTCGGCTGGGGCAAGAAGGTGAAATGGGGTGAACCACGAACAGAAACCAACCCTTCAGGTCTCACATTTTCACTCACAGAAGATGCCCCCAACCTACTGCACCCTACCCCTCAAATAATGCCATTCTTAGAAAGCAAAACTCTTGGCCTTTATTTTTCTTGGCTACTTTTTGCTGGAACCCATGGGAACTTCTGAATGGGTTTGGAGCCTTCAACTGGTTAAAAAACCAAAACTTTAATCAGATATAGTTAGAAGGTATTTGAGGTCTGTGCTGATGCTGAAAAATCTTGGGACTTTTCTTTTTCAAGTAAACCAGTAGCAGTTTTCACTGATTACATCCCTCTGTAGCTTCTCCATGAAGATAAAAGGCTCTCAGCCACTTTAACTGTAAATGGACTATAAAACAGATAAGGATTGGTATGGGGCAAGATGAATTGATCTGGCACCAAGTTCAGACTTCAGATATTCATCTCTTATAACTTGGCCTAGATATTGGTTCACAATATGGATGGGAGCAAATCTCTTCATCTTTTTGTGCCTCAGTATCCCTACCTGATGATGGGGTGAGTCATACTAACCTACCTCCTCTGGTGTATTGTGAGGATCAGAGAATAACACTTTTTAAAGAAAAAAGTGCAGTCTTTCATTGGCTAAGTCTAGGCCAGTGGTTCACATTCCATGAACCAAGCCTTTGTGGTGATTTTCCGGAGTGTTTTCTGACCACAGTGTCTTCCTTCATCCTCCTCGTTAGCAGGAGCAGGTATTTGTTACACAGCTGCCTGGCCCTGAGGGGGTAAAAGAAGCATTTAAAACAGGCTTCATATGATACTAGAAAGCAACACCCCAAACGTTCCCTTTTCCAGGAAAGCCTGTTTTAATGATACCCTTTTATAAAGTGCTTGTGAACGTGCTACACCTCAGCCTTCTCACTGTTAGTCCTAAAGGCCTTTGTGTGCAGAAGCCCCCTTAAATCATGGAAAATAGGGTGCCCCGGCTTTCTGCCTCCTCCGCTACATTAAGTTCTGGTGTCTAAGAAATCGCTCCATGGCACGTCTCCCTTGTTTCCAAAGGGCTTCTGCAGAGGCGGTGGCTTCACAAATCAGTGGCTAAGGGTCTGATGAGTTGCAGCCAAACTGGAATCTAGACGGCTGGTTGGGGCCAAAAGGCAAAAGGGGCTGGCTGGTCATCACGGCACCTTCAGGTAACTGCTAGATTCTGGGACTTCACTTGCACAATCTATGAAGGCTTTTCAGATGAATCAAGTTGACTTCCGTCACAAGAAGGAATGGCGGCTTGAGGCATGTGGAGAAGTCTCTTCTGAGGCGACGCTCTTCTCTCAGGGGTGCAGCTCACTGAGGGTGCAGGTTGCCTAACCTTGTCCTGGGGAAGGGCCCGGGGGGCTCGTCGGTAAGCAGGGTGGGCACTGCCTGCCAGGCCAGGCCCTCGGGTAAGGCTCTGAGGAGAGTCCAAAAACAGGTTTGGGACAGCACAGCTGGGGAAGCAGGAACAGGGCAGGGGTTTCCTCGGTGAGACCCTCTCCCAGGCAAAGTCCCGAGCCCCAGACTTTTCTCAGCACCGAAAGGAAGTGGCGCGTGAGCAAAGTTCGTTAAATGCATGACGTAGGATTGCTGCCTTTGCACTAATTAAGCATGAAAGATGTCTGTTTCAACGTTGGCAAAGGAATCTGAAGAGTAACAAAAAGCTTTGTGTCCTGGTTTTGGTTGTAGACAAAACTTCCGCTTTCCTGCCTCCCTTTCCCCTTGTTTTTCTTCTCCCTCCCTCTCCCCCATCACACCCACTTTCTGTCACTGATTGTTGGTATTTGATGGCAGCTCTTGATCTCGTAGGTGTTCATGTTTCCCTGGAAACAAGGGGGAAGGAAAGCAACTTTTTTCTAATTTTTGTATTGGTATCCACAAGCGTTTGTATGTTTTGAATTGGAAACACTGTGTTTTCTGGTCTTTTGGGGTTGGTTGAAACTTTGTGTATGACCCTTTTGGAAAAACCTGAGTTTTACCACAGTCTTAAGCAGATTTGAAATAAATTCTTTTGACACTGCCAACAACAAGGTATGGTCTGTAATTCCCGCTCAGCTTCAAGGTCTGCCTTTCCCCACACTGGCTGGGGGCTGCAGGAATGGAGTACCTTAGCTCCCTCTGGCCGAAGAGACTGGGGGTTTTGGGGGCCAGGGTCATGTGCCCAGGACATTACCTATGACACTAAATTTAAGGCACTACCTCAAACAGTGGGGAGTTCATGGAACTGGTTTTTGTTTTTTTTTTCCTTTCTGATTTTTTTTTTATTGTGGCAAAATACATATAGCATAAAATTTACCATTTTACCCATTTTTAAGTGCATACTTTGGTGGCATTAAAGTGCATTCACCATGTTGTGTAATCCTCACTGCTACCTAGTTTCAGAACATTTTCATCATCCCAAACAGAGACTCGGTACCCACTAAGCACTTACTCCCTGCCCCCCACCCCCTAGACCCTGGTAAGCACCATTCTACTTTCTCTCTCCAGGAATTTGCCTATTCTAGACATTCATCTAAGTGGAATCATACAATATTTGTCTTTTTTTGGGTGGTCTAGTTTATTTCACAGAGCATAATGTTTTCAAGGTTCATCCAGGTTGTAACAAGTATCAGAACTTCACTCAGATTCACACACCATACAATCCATCCAAAGCATGGAACTATTTTTGCAAGAGGTAGTAGAGGCTGGAAATACATAACAGTTTTTAAGTGGTGAAGAGAAATTCATGAATGAAACACTGATAGTGGGTTTCTAGTGGAAACAGATTTGGGTAAAACACCCCAACCTACCAGCATCAAGGAGGCTAAGCCGCGCCTTCCACTGCACAGACTGTGAGCTGCGTCTGACTTGACAGCCCTTTCCCTGGTTGCCTTCCTCGAGAGCAGTCAGCTCACAGGGCCTCGGACAGCCCCTGAGACCTTGCATGGTCTTTCGGCTACTGGAGTATTGAATGGGCTCAGGTGGGCCGGGTATAGCTCTGCCGACTGGGTGTTCAGGAAGCAGACTCTGAGATTAGCCTGCAGAAGGTTTGGGGCCAACACTCAGGAATGCAGAGGGAAAGAAGCAGGGTTGGCAGAGGAAGAAGTCGAGCTGCGGTGCAGACCCAGTAAAGGCCCTGGCCCTCTGGCTCTGGAGTATGCATGAATATTCAGAGTCTGGAGATGGGGTGAGAGGCAGGGGTTTTATACCCTCAGGCCAATCATTCAGGAGCTGTGGGCCTCCCCAGGCAGGGGCCCTGGCTTTGGGTGGTTTGCTTCCGGGAGGCAGTCCCTGAAGAGGGCTCAGAACTGAGCGCTGTCTGCTAGCAGGTCTCTCAACAGCTGAGGGAACGAGTCCTTATTTCTGGAAGGGCATCTGAGTGGGACATCACAGCACCCCCCCACCATCCACCCCTCACACCGCTCAGATCGACTGCTTTACGAAAGTTTAGGGGGAAGTTCTTCCAGAATTCCAGTGACCTTCTCTTCCTGAGGGACCTCCCCTTTTCTTTGGCTGTCAAATGGGTCCCTTGCTTTGAAGCAATGTTGTTCGGTGGGATCCCATTCCGATGATCAAACACGCTGTAAGCCCTTGGAATGATGGTGCTGGGTGAGGCCCTGCAGGCAGAAAAGGAAAACCTCTCCTGATATCTATTCCTGATATCTATTACTGTCCCTTCCAGGGTGGACAGGGTCCATTGTAGCCAACTTACTGCCAGGTGTCTGGTTGGTCTCCTCGGAGGATGGGACCTTATCAGGAGCTCAGCTTTGGCTTCTGTGGCTGTAGCTGGCACAGCCTGAGTGGACTACACTAGAGCCACCATCCACTTTCAGCTTGAAGCCAGGTATCAAGTGGATCCATCCACGAATGAAGCTCAGGCTCGTTCTTCCTCTGTGAGCTGGTCAGCAGTGGGCTCAGGAGGAGGTACTGGTACAACATCACAGAGATCTAAGCCATTTGGTCATGCCACCTGCCTGTGCTTCGTCCTGGATGTACCACTTTCATCTTACAATGGACTGCCACCAAGCCCACCTGGCTGTTTAATCAGTGCATGACAGTGCCCAGCTCACCTTGGGCAGTATTCAGTCTCAAATTCTCTACTGCAGATGGCACGGCCCCCTAAGATTCCAGGTTAAGAATCCCGGCTCTGACCAGTCCCCCTTCCTCCATGACACTGCTGTTTTGTTTCTGTTTTTTTTTAAACAGATAATGGTTTAAGTATTCAAGCAAGTAACTAAAAGAAAGAGTAAAATATACAATGTTGGAACCATCTCTGAAGGGATGTTAACCGCCGGCATTCTCCCTGACCAGCTAATTGGTGAACTGTCAGTATTAACATAAAAACACACGTCAGGCTGGAGAAAGCTGCCTGTTTACCTAGAAGAAAACAAACTTCATTTCTCACTAACTTTATATAGAAACACAATGTCACTAACAAGTGTTTAGATCACCAACTTTGCTTTGGCCCTATTCAAATTCTTGAGAGGCTTCTCGACTTAGGATATTTGTTCTATACTGCCCCAATAAACCTAGCCTTTAAGAAACCTAGAGGTCTCAGGCACCAGTGCACATTCTTCATGCACATATAAAAATACAAACAAAAGGAAACAACCAGCAACTCAAAATATTACTGACAAAATCTGTAGTTGTAGATGAATAGGTAAGGAAAATAAGAAAAGTTCACAGGAATACAAGTTTTGCCATTTATAAGTCCACTAGAGATTTGATAGTGATCTTTTAAAACATAAATCTGGGGTCATGTCAACTTTCCCATTTATTTCCCCTTCTATGATTCCTCACTGTCACAACCACAGTCAAGTTCCTTCAAAAACCTTCATATTCTGACCTTTGCTTACCTCTCCCCTTCCCAAGATATGCTTCTTCCACACTGGACCATGTACTTTCCGTTTCCCTTATTTGCCCAGGTCTCCCCGTTCTCTGCATATGTTGTTCCCCGAGACCGACAGTCTGCCTACCTCTTCCAGCTTGTACCCACACCTCCTTCCCAGGTGCCCCAGGTCAGGACCAAGTGCCTTTCCCGTGTGCTCCCACAGCACCTTTCAGCACCCTTCCAGGCAGGCCAGCCAGCCAGCTTCTCCTGGCCCTTGAGCTCAGCCATGGCCAGTCATGCTGCTAATATGTTCTTTTTTTTTTTTGCTAATATGTTCTTATAGTGCCATGTGGAGCGAGTATAGCTCCATGCAAATCTGTCCACCAGACCGGAAAGAAATCCCAGAGAAGGGAAATGACAGTAGTGAGGACACAGTGAAGAAATATTTACCAATTGCATTTTTTTTTTTTTTTTTTTTTTTTACCGGGAGGTCCCGGGTATCGAACCCGGGTCCCTCCATATGGGAGACGGACGCCCAACCATTTGAGCCACATCCGTCCCCCATCCAATTGCATTTTAAACCTAGGTTCTTCATGTTGTGTCAAGTGCCAGAATCTTAGGGAGACTTTTTCATTGTCACTTCTTTCTGTTGCTAAACTTGCTAGGAGAAACCTTGTCAATGGAGAAATAATGAGCACAATCTTTGGCTTGATCTTCAGTCCTTAAGGTACAGGTTGCTTTCTTTCAGCCCCTAAGCCTCTGAGGGTTGAAGAGCACTAGAGGTCAGAAAACTGTTCATTAAATATTTATGCAGTAATTTAAAGTGAAAACAAAAACATGCTTAGTAATTTATTCTTGGAATTTGCATGCTTTCCCAAAATTAATTAGCCAGGGGGTCTGGTCCAGAGTCTGACAAAGCCCTCCATTGCCTGAGCCATAATGATCCATGGAGATGGGAATAGGATGGGGAGTTACCAGGTTCTGTTGAAGAAGAAAGGGCGTTAACCTAATCCAGTTCCTGCTCAAATAGGTCACTTCTAGACATTGAGATTTTATCTAGTGTTTTTTGTCATGTTTGGGATCTTCTACACTCTTTAAAGAAACTACTCTTAAAAACTGCCAAATATATATATATATATATCTCAATGAATACTGACTTTCAAAATAAACCTGGAAAACAAAACACTCATTCCACTTTTGCTTATATTATTCAAAATATTTTTTAGTTCCTCATGTGAATAACTTCAAAGTCAATTTATGTCACCTAAGAAAGTCGTTGAGAACCCTCTGGTTTTCTGACCCGAAATCTTATTTACTCTGCTCTGCAGGTTTGGCAATTGAATAACAAATTGATTATCATCATTGAAGACATGTTTTTAATGTGCAACAGCTTTGAGAAGTTACACATACTTTGAGCAACAATATCATTAAAAAAATATGTATAGCTTCTCAAAGTGACTACTCTAAACGAGATAACATTTGCCTGAATGTAGATTCTGTTTATGAATTAAAATCATTTTTTGTGCTATGTAATAGTCATATATACTACAAATATTGTATTTTAATAACTTCTTACAACGTAGATTTAATTCATAGATTGGAATTAAAACTTTTCCACAAAACTGAAAAATTACCATATTTGTAGTTCTTTCATGATAAAGTAACATTAAATCATTTAAAAAATTAAAAGACAATTTATTATGAGGATTTATAAAACAGTATAATTATGAAAAATCATATTACAAGCAAATACACAAAACACCAGTGTAAATGAAACTAGAATGAAACTTGCTTGAGAATACTAAAAATTATTTATAGGGAAGCGGGTGTAGCTCAGTGATTGTATGCTTGCTTGCCACGTATGAGGTCCCAGGTTCAATTCCCAGTACCTCCTAAAAATATATATATATTTTTTCAGGTTAACTTTATATTCACACTGCAGTTGGCCCATGTTCAACACTACCAAACAGATATTAGAGCAAATAGAAATTTTATTATTCCTGTTTGTTTGTTTTTTTCTAAAATAAAAGAGCAGCCTGTGAAACATGAAATAAATAAGAAGTTTCTCAAAGTCTTGTAGAGGTCCAGCTTCAGAACAATGGCAGTTTTCCATTCATCTTTTTATTTTATAAAGTACATCATTTAGCCACTCTGGAAGAATTTATTTTCTTGATATCAAATGGACTCAGAATCAATGTCCCATTTTTGAACTTTCCAACCTGTCCAATCTGTCCACTTGATAAAATACTGGGAGCCGATTTCTTCTTTTTGGATTTCCTATAATTAAAGTGAGAGGAAGGAAAAAGAGATAAGCTTATAACAGGATCACAGGACCACCCACAAGCCACCACGACCTGGCCTCTGCCCAGCTCCCAGGCCTCCTCCAGTGCACCCTGCCCTGTCCTCCACGCCGCAGCCGCACTGGCCTGCCTGCAGCCCTCTAAATGTGCCAAGAGCCTTTCTGTCTCAGGGCCTTTGCACTTGTTTCTTCTGCATGGAATGTTCTTCTACCAGATCTTTCCAGGCTGCTTCCTCCTCTTCTCTCAGTTCTCGACTCAGATGTCACTTCTCCAGAGTGATTCCCCAGAATGTCTGGTTATTTTTCTCTCTCAAGCTCTCTTTCAGCCTCCTCACAGTGCATCCTGGTACCTAAAAGCTTATTTATTTGTTTGTACGTTTTGGTCTGTTTCTCTTTGTCTAAGTGTAAGCTCCTTGAGGGTAGGGATACCATCAGTTTGACCACAGCTATATATCAACCCCTAAAATACTGAAGTGCCTGGTATATAGTAAAACCTCAATAGGTAGATATATGTGGTTAGATTAAATAACTGTCTTTTGGCACGTACAAGCTTACTAGGAGTCGAAGAAAAGAACTGAAGACAAAAGAAGTCAATTTTGAAACATTAATTCAAGAGAGAGAAAGGCACTTGAATAAATGCTAAGAAACAAGCATGAAGCCACAAAATCAATGTTCCATTACTCAAAATTATGGTTACGTCACCTTATATGGTACAGCAAAGAACAGGTGATAGATCCAGACCCAGAGCTGACTATCCTACAACAGGTTCTCGTAGAGGGGAACAGAAGACCTCTGTTCGAAAATGCCAATCTCAGCCTTTTCACTAGTCACTGAAGGTGTGTGGGTTTTTAACTGGGAGACTGGAGAAGGGTCCTAATTCAGTTCTGAGATAGTGGTTTGATTTAGTCAATTTACTAAATCCTATCTTCCCCTTAAAGGGCTTGACTAGGATAAAATAAGAGATAGAGAAGCATTCTGAGAGGCTAGAAAACAATGCATAAAGTCAAGGTACTGCTTTCAGAACTAAACAATGTGTTTATCTATATCGTTCAATCCCAGTACCTGATGGCATTACTCACCTGTCTTCCTGCCCTTTCCTCTTCTTCTTCTTGAATATATCTGTGTCCTGGGCCTGATTTCAGAATTTAAGATAATGTATGTCAGTAATGGATAAGGGAGATTAAAAAAAAAAAAAAAAAAAAAAAAGAGGGGGGTGGATGTGGCTCAAATGGTTGGGTGTCTGTCTCCCATATGGAGGGTCCTGGGTTCGATCCCCAGGACCTCCCAGTAAAATAAAGAAAAATATAGAAGGTACGTGGGCCGCCAGGCCTCATGAGCGGGTGAGCTGCCAGGCCCCACCGAGCCATGCAGCAAGATGATGACATAACAGGAGAGTGACATAAGGGAAGGCCAAGATGAGACGCGCTGAAAAGCTAGGAACTAGGGTGATGCAGGCAGTAGGACGCCTCTCTCCCACATCGGAGGTTCCCAGGATAGAATCCCAGTGAAGACAGGAAGAGAAGGATGAGAAGAGAGGGCAGGAAACAGACACAGAGAATTGCCCAGGGAATGGACACAAAAACAGCAAAAATGGGGGTGGGGGGTGGTTTAAAAATGGATAAAAAGTAAATAAATAAATCTTTTTTTTTTTTTAAAGGAAAAAAAAAAAAAAAAAAAAGGCATGATGTTTGTGACCAAAAGCTACCAAGACACCATATTAAACCTAATAGACTCAAAGCTTCATCCTGAAACCCTTTCAAGAATGTGAAAGGTCACTCCACATAATACTGACAAGAGAAATGGCAAATTTTCCATTGTAGCTCAAAGGAAGGGAGCATAACATCTATTTTCCCTGTGGTTTTTGAAAGGCCCTTGTGTTCTGTACAATGTAAAATGCAAACAGTGACGATGTAAAGGGAAATATCAAAGTAGCTTGCTTTATTTGAACAGGAGTTTGCTATTTCAAAGCAACCCTTTAATGTAAATATGCCAAATTACTTGGCTAGTATTAAAAAAGTATAGCCAATTCAAAGAAGTGGTGAGAATGTGATCATTTTATTCTGTTATCTGGGTTGCCTTCCAAGCAGCAGGATCTAGCATTCCTAAGTTTTCTTATAGAGTTGGATGGGCAGACTGTGGTAAGTCTTTTTGACCCAGTTTAATGCAACAAAGAAAATGACATTATCCCTACCATTCTCTTTTCTTCTTCCTTTGCTGTCTTTTTTTCTTTGATTTGCTCCTGCAAAACCTTGTAATTCACATAACTCTTTTTGGGAGGCTGAAATGGAAATAAAACGTCACCAGTTTTTATTTTGCATAAGCTTCTCAGTGTCGGAGCCTCCCCATGCCTTGCTCTTGCTTTCCTCTTCTCTGCACTCCTGTCTGGTAATGGAAGGCAGGGGCAGCCCCTTACCTTGGCGCCCAGCATAATGGCACGTTCCTGTTCCAAAACCCTTTCCTTTCCTTTTCCATAACCTGTGATCCCAAACCGGTGCACTTCCAAACGAGCCTGTGACATAAAACAGAATTAGACCCAGGTACATTCCAACAATCCCACCAATAAAACACATTCCCTGGGCGGGACTGGTGGAGGTCAGTGGCTGAGTGCCTGCCTCGCATGTACGAGGTCCTGGGTTGAATCCCCGGTACCTCCTAAAAAAGAAAAAACAAAAAAACATTCCCAGGAACAATGCATTTCAGACATGCCGTGCTCTTTCTTAAATATGTTTATGTTGTCTCATGACCGGCAATGAGGACAGTTAGCAATAATTCTGTAAGGGCATGGTTTAAGGAGTTCTATAGTACAGAAAGTTGAATAACTTTCTGCTGCAATGTTACCATTTTTTCACAACATCTTTCTCCACATTTAATTTGGAAAGCTGAACTAAAGAATTATCTCTGCATAAATTAGTGACAGAACTAGAAATAAAAAGCAGAGCTCTGTAGTACTTTAGGATGTTCTCTAAAACAAGCTATTAACTATAAACGCAATAATTGCAACTTAAAAGTACCTCTTCAAACATTCTTCACACTTAGAAACCAGTTATCAATGCAGCTTCTAACACAGATCCATGTTTTTTCCTTAAAAAGATACTTAGAAAAAGCCACCAATACCCACTCTTATCAATGGAGTTACTTCCTCCTAGTCTTTTTTTCTCATGCATTTTTGAAAACCTAGTTACAATCACAGAACACACATATCCTACTTTTTTGAATTACCATTGCACTACTGGCATTGTGGTCACATCTTCAAAACCATCGTTTTTAAATGACTGTATAATAGTCAATCAAGTGAATTATACATATAGTATTTTACTTAAGAGTATAATTTACTTAACCATTTCCCCAGTTGAACATTTGAACAGATTCAATTTTTTTGTATTATAAATAAAGCTGCAAATTCACCATTCCAAAACCATACCTTTTCGAAGTTAAATTCTTGTATATTCACATCTTTCTCAAGGACATTAGCTTTGGTCTGAAAAGAAAAAAAAAATTCTTCCTAAGATCACTTGTTAATATATCACTATACAGTATTATCAACAGAGTAGAAATGTTTTCAAAGGCTTTGAAACTTGCCCTGATGCGTAAATACAATAATATAAGTATATTGTATGAAAGCAACCAACAGAAGAAAAATGAAGACTATATATTTTTTAAGGGACTGATGAGAAACTGAGACAAAAGAAAAGATGGTAAGAAAGAGAGAAGACAATGTCTCTGTCTCATGGATCATGAAGAAAATTCTGATTGGTGGGGAGTTTAGAACAGGATGACTGTTTAAACAGGGATTTTAGGGGGTAAAAAATGTTATGTTTTCTTTCTTTTTTTTCCTTCCCTTCCATCCATTCATTGGAATAATGGCCAACAAAACTCTCTTGTGTTGCAAGTTAATTTTAGGAACATCAATTTTCCAGGAATGATTCTAGGAATGACGAGGCTTGGTTTATAATTCCTAATAGAAAATAATGATGCTGCAAATGCCTTTAAAATAATGTGACTATCAGCACACTCTGTGGTTACCAGTCGAAAGAGTTGACCAGAAACTTGAGGGTTTTTTTTTACATTTTAAATATAAGCCTTTTTTTTTTGGGGGGGGTAAGATTTATTTATTTATTTGTTTATTTATTTATTCCCACCCACTTCCCTCGTTGTTTTGCACTCTCTGTCTGCTCTCTGTGTGTTCTTCTGTGTCTGCTTGTCTTCTCTTTAGGTGGCACTGGGAACTGATCCTGGGACCTTCCGGAGTGGGAGAGAGGTGCTCAATCTCTTGTGCCACCTCAGCTCCCTGGTCTGCTGCATCTCTTATTGTCTCTCCTCTGTGTCTCTTTTTGTTGCGTCACCTTGCTCTCTGCGCGGGCCAGCACTCTGTGTGGGCCAGCTCTCTGCGCGGGCCAGCTTGCTTTCACCAGGAGGCCCTGGGAATCGAACCCTGGGATTGGGACGGGACCCCAATAGCTTTGAGCCACATCTGCTTCCTATAAACTTTATTTTAAAGAAACATAGGAAAGAGTTATTTTTTCAAAAAAACAAATTGTAATAAGACAATTAAAATTGAATTTGATGTTAAACATTCTTTTTTCATTAAAATTTTTTCATTCATATATGAACATACATAAATAATAAGTATATAGTAAAAAGTTGTGAACTTAAAAAACAAGCATGCATATCATCATAAAAGGCTCCCATACATCACCCCATAACCAACATGTTGCATTTTTGTGAAGCATTTGTTACAAACTATGAAAGTGCATCATCAAAATATTACTACTAACTATAGTCCATATCTTACAATTATTTTTCTTCCAACCCACTTGATTATTAACAACCTGTATTAGTACTAAGTATTTGTTACAGCTCATGTGAGAATATTCTCATATTTGTCCTGTTAACCACAGTCCATCATCCACCATTGGATTCCCTGTGTTATACAGTCCCATGCCTTGTACAATCCATTCAAAGTGTACACTCAGTGGCTCTCATTTTCATCACAGAGTTGTGCTGTCATCACCTCAGTCAATTTTAGAATGTTTTCATTATTCCAAAATGAAAAATCCCATACCCCCCCATAGTTGTCTCTTAGAATTGATATAAAATCTTCTTTGCCATTGCTGCAAAAATATTATATTACTGTTAACTATCATCAATAAGTTACATTAGTTGGAATTTTCCTGTTTATCACCTTTAACACTTTGTAAAAGAACATTCTTATATTTATACTATTAACCACAATCTTCATCCACTACCGAAATCAGTTATACAGTCCCTAGATTATTCTCTATTTTCCTTTCAATTGGCATTTATGTCCCTCAACTACCCCTTTCAGCCACAATCACATTTATAAATCAGTAGTGTTAGTTATACTCACTATAATTTGTTACCAGCAACTCTATTCATTCCACATTTTTACAATAAACCTTATTAAAAGTTCTACATATGTTAGAGAAGTTTGAGATTTTAACGGAATGTTATTGTCAAAGGCATGTCATGCCTGGCCAACAACAAGCTCTAATTATTCGACCTCAGCCCTCAAATTTGTACCAACAGGAAGTAGCCTGTAAAGCCTGCTCAGTCTCCAGAAAAGGCATCCTCTCCCTTGGAGGGCAGTGGGGAAGGGAGACGGTCAGTTCCGGCAGCCTCACGGCTCCTACTCAGCAGTGGTGACCTGGGCGGTGGGCCCTACACAAAAGTGCCCAAAGGATGGCACGCGCGTTGCCCTCCTTGTCTCCTTGTGCCTCCTAGTTTCTCCTTCTCCAAGCACTTACCCACCATTGTATTTTAGGTGGGTAGGTCAGTTAATCAGTGGTTATCTTCAAGTATGATGACTTCCTTCTCTCTATAAGATGACTAGTCAGATAATGATCTCTGTACTTAACTCATGGAGGGGGCGGCGGTATTGTGACTCAAGTATGTTAAGTGTGCAGCACAGGAAGACTTAACCTACGACTCTACTGACTATGCAGTCGGCAGCACACCAGTAATAGTTTGTACCATTTCACACTTGCTGTCACATTCAGACTCAACGAGGCTAGGCGCTGACAGTATCAGAGGACCGTAATAGTAAAGGATGATTTGTCATGGTCTAGGTATATGACCTAGCTTTGTGTTGTTAGTCACAATAAATCCATTTGCCACCTTACTTTATCGAGAGTCTCTGCTTCTATCATACTTATCATTTCCTTCACACCGACCATGGACACGCACGGAGGATGCTGTTTGGGGGAACGTTCCTTTTAATCTACCTAAGAATCTTATCTCCTAATCCATGATTGGAAAAAAATTCTTCATTTACTATGACGTTATGATATTTCCATTGGCATGCACATCTAATCTATTTAGTAAGATAAACAGCAATACTACTTTACAAAAAAATGAATTAAATCGTGATTTCAGGAATTTATTCAAACCCTCCAATACAAATTGTGTATACAAAGTAAACTATAATACTGTTCACAAATCTCCCAAATCTCATGGGCTATTTACCTCCTTTTCTGACCAAGTAATTCTTTCTATTCTTCACTCCTAGCCATCTGATGAAGTAATGGCTAAACTTTGTTTTTGTTTTTGTTTTTAAACTCATTTGAACTGAAAATTTCTTTCAGGTACCAACATCAGATTTCCAGCAGTGCTGGAGATGTCACATGTTCTAGATTGACCTATTACCCGAGGAGCAGCATGAGAAGGGAGCAATTTAAAGAGGAACCAAGCATGTAATAAAATTCTTGGCCGTGTGACAGTTACCATGAGGCTGAAACCCCCTGCTTTCCCCAACGCCAGCCCCACAAACTATGCAGCTCCTGGCACCTCAGCCCACAGCTGATCCTGGCTGTGGGGACACCTGGCCCTTTGGCCGAGGCTCTGGCCCAGACAGATACAGCGGTGCTCCCCATCCCTCTGTTAACATTTCACCAGAGAAGTCTGAGCTTTGCATCTGCCGATATGTTTTGAGAAAGGGTTTGCTCATAATAAAGGCAAACATTTTTGGGGAAAAAAAGATCGGCCGAGTGTGCGCTGCATCTTGAAGCCGCTGCCACGGCCACCTACAAGCTGGTGCGAGCCAGCACAAGAGTGCCTGGACCCTGGAGAGCCGCTGAAGCGCCTGGTACGCCCCGACCTGAGCCCAGAGGGGCGTGAGAAGGTGCAGCGCGGCCTGCAGGCGCTGCGAAACGCTGCCTACGACTTTGACATCTGCTTCACCTCAGTGCAGAAAAGTGCAGTCCAGGCCCCGTGGACCGTGCTGGAAGCCACTACCAGATGTGGCTGCCAGTAGTGAGGACTCAGCACCTCAATGAGCGGCACTATGGGGGTCTGACTGGCCTCAATAAAGCAGAAACTGCTGCCAAGCATGGCGGAACCCAGGTTAAGACGTGGAGGCACTCCTATGAGGTCCCATCACCACCGATGGAGCCTGATTATCCTTTCTACAGCAACATCAGTAAGGATCACAGGTGTGCAGAGCTCACTGAAGATCAGCTCCCCTCCTGTGAGAGCCCGAAGGACACTCTTGCCAGAGCCCTGCCTTTTTGGAATGAAGAAATAGTTCCCCAGATCAAGAAGGGGAAACAGGTATTGCTTGTAGCACATGGCAAAGTCTTCGGGGCACTGTCAAGCACCTGGAGGGTCTCTCTAAAGAGGCCATCATGGAGCTGAACCTGACCATTGCCAGGTGGTATTCCCATTGTCTATGAGTTGGACAAGAACTTGAAGCCCATCAAGCCCATGCAGTTCCTAGGGGATGAAGAAACCGTACATAAGGCCACAGAAGCTGTGGCTGCCCAGGGCAAGGCCAAGAAGTGAAGGCAGGCGGACTGCTACTCCAAGGAATGGCCTCCCTGCCCATCCCCTTCCTCTACACTCTCTCCTACACTTGTCACACTGACCACATCTGTAGGCATTTTAAGTTGTAGATGCAGATGGGGGACCAGTGGCTCCCATTTTCATTTCAGCCACTTAGTCTTCTGCACCCACTCCACTCATACAATCTGGTCAGAATGGCTCCTCTGGGACATGGGTCCAGGGCCTAGGTAGCAACCCTGGGGTTTCTGCGAGTGCCTCGTTTACTGAGGACCTGATTGAGCACAAGACTGGGAAGAACCATGCTAAGGCATGACCAGTGAGGGGAAGCAAGAGCCTATTCCCAGGAGCCTGTACTATTCCGTAGGCAGGTCACACTCTCTGTCTGGGGGGCTCTGCTCTAGTCATTCCAGGGGAAGAAGAATGTAACCTGCATGGTGATTTAAACAAAACAAACCAAACCAAACCAAACCAAAACAAAACAAAGACTTACGTCCTCCCTAACCCCAGAGGAGTTGGCTCCAGAAGGTTGGGATCAACCCTGAATGTTTATGTGTCGCATTTACTTTTACAAAATGTATATAAATAATACAAAAACCCTCTGTGGTTTCTAGTGGCAGTTGAAGTAACAGTCCCAAATGTGGTCATCAGAAAATAAGCCATTCCTTACACCACTGTGGGGTAAGCTCCTTGACTTCTAAGGAGCAGAAGTTCATCCTGCTGTGTATTTTAGAATGCTTCCTTCCACTGTTATGTGGAGAGTCCCTCCGCTGTTTTGTGACAAGAGTCATATGCCTCTTGATCATGTCAAAATGTGTCATTCACTGTGTCCAATTTCTGAACCATGTTCCAGTTGCTTGGCCCAACCACTTGGGCTCAGTACTCAGTTTGAGCGTAACGGTACTTTTTTCCATATCAGTGTAATAAAATTGTGATATGCAATAATAAAAAAAAAAAGATTGGTTAATTATTTCATGGATGCTGAGTCTATCAGTACGATACCACCATTAACTTTTATTTTAATAAAATTAAAATTTCCATTTTTCTCTTTTACTCATAGCTTTAATATCACCTCAGTATATTATTAATAATGCATTCTCCGATTTAGAAACAACCAGTGGTCTCCTCTGATTTCTTTCTCCTCAAACTCACTGTGGTACAAGGCATTACTATCTTCAGGCAGCACTTGTCCTCCTCTACTTCCAGGCACACAGGAGGATTGTACTTCCCTGATATGTGAGGTGAGGCCTGGGCTACATGACTTTCTTTGGCGAAAGAATTGTGAGCAGAGGAGATGTAGGCCCCTTCCATGTAGAATCAACTCCCCTTCTTTCACCACAGTAACTAGCCACCTTCCAGATGGTGGAGCCCCCCTTACCCTGGATGAGGTGTGGAGCAGGGCACCTGCCCCTACCAATCCTTGGTGAACATAAGGGGGGAAAAAAGGAACTTTTCCTTTTTAAGCCACTGAGATGTACGGATTGTTTCTTATATATAAACTAACCCATCCTGAGAAAAACAGCCTCACTCTCCCCACATATGAAAAAAAAAAAATGTTTGGAGCTTTTGAGAACGTGTATGTTGGGCAAGGAAGAAGGAAGAAAGCTATAAAAAGAAAACAGTTTGGGAGAAATGTGTGGGAGTGAGGGATGAAGGCAGGCAGTCCACCAGACTCAGTGAACTTATCCATGGGCTTACTTGCTGATCAATATTTTCTGCTGTGCTGCTTGGAGCTTTTTTGTTTAACCCATTAGTTACACAGTCCAACCTTCCTCTATTTAAGATTGCTCGATAAACAAGCACTTTTTTTTTTTTTTTAAAGCAAACATTTTCGGAATACTAAGAAGTTTATCCATACCTTAGTGAGTGTCAACTACTTCAATTAGACTACTTTCTTCCTAACACCTATCTGACACTGGAGCCACTAAAGAAAAGTGAGTGTATCAGGTACAAAGTTACAGAGAGTACTGCAGGAGCACGGAGAACTTCAGGGTGGAGTAGTGTGGCGTGATGTAAATACTGCAGAACAATGGAGGGAACCTGGGGAAGGGGGTGATGTCTGAAACAATTCGGCAGTAAGTTGGGAGAATGTCCAGCTGTCTAATCAGGGTGAACATCCAGGGAAGTGTACTTGTGTTACTCAAAGGACAAAGAATCTTTGTAGTGTGATATAGTACACAGGCTTTTAAGTCAGAAAGCCTGGAGCTTAAATTGTGGCGTGAAATATGAATGACTTCAGATTCATAATCCTTTATCTGCAATCCTTAAGGCCAGATTCTAATTTCAAAACTCAGATTTCTTTTCACGTTTTAGAAAGGCAATACTGTGAATATACTGAACATTACGTACCACTTCTGTTTGGGTCCAAAGCAACAACCCATAATTAAGTACATAATGTTTCTGCAGCAACATCTGTGCCTATTGGCGCCAAATGGCATAGAAAAAAATAATTTTTAAAAAGCCTCACATCAGCTCAGGTCAGCCAACAACAAACTCTTTGTTTTTGGACCTATGGAGGCTTTGAAATCACTGAAATGGGTAACTGCAGGCAAATTAATTAACATCTCTAGGCATCAAGCTCTGTAAAATGAAGACAGGTCACAGGAACTGTTGAGGATTACATAAGACAATAAATGAGTTAAATAATCAGCACTCTTAGTACATAATAAACACCCAATAAATATTAGCTATTATTATTAACTACCTGTGACATGGCTCAGCAGCAGCCTACACATACCTCAGTCCAGAACACAGAATCCAAGTGCCCCTGCAGATAATAATACAATATTCTATTCTTTTTATTGTATCTTTCTTATCCCCTTTTTAAAAATTAAATTTTACTGAAGTATATCATTCATACATAAATATACATAAATAAATGTATACTAAAATTTGTGAATTTACAAAACATACATATTATCATACAAGGCTCTTATATATCACCCTACCACCAATGCCTTGCATTATTGTGAAACATTTGTTACAAATTATGAAAGAGCATTGTCAAAATATTACTACTAACTATAGCCCATATCTTATATTTGGTGTATTTTTCCCTCAACCCACCCAATTATTAACACCCTATATTAGTATTATATATTTGTTATTGTTCAGGAGAAAACGTTCTCCTATTTGTTCTGTTAACCACAGTCCATCATCCACCACTGTCTTATCTCTTTTTTATCTAGACCACTAAGGAGGCTAAAGATCATGAAAGAGGGACAGAGAATGATTTGTTAGGATGGGCCAATGCTAAGGATAGAGAAATAGCACTGATAATCATCTGGAGCTAAGGACACTTGGATCATTTTGAGCCTCACATGACACTTGATTTCTTAAAAACATAAGAACTTTTTCCCTCAAGGACAGCCTTGTACCCAGTAAAGAGCTCCAGTCATTCCTCAAATCACAAGTCCAAGCCACCCCATTTCAAACCTGCAACACTGCAATAAACCCCTAACTCAGTCCCTCAAACCTCTGCTATTGTTTACTTATAAGTTGACCAGTTTGAGGGCTCCAGCCACCCCAAGGGCCAAGCAAATCCATTTCTTGGCCCACCTATAATAGTTCCCAGTGTCCCACTGTATTGAGGCCTAAGAGTTGGGAAATTGACTGAGAATCCTAAAACAAGTGGTAGAGATGATTACGGAACGCACTAATAACCTTTGAGGAAGAGATGCTTGACATCAAGTTTCATCTGAATTCTAGAAAAGATTACAAACATGGTTTTCAAAACCATAAAAAAGATGTAGTGAACACTGGGCATGGGCGTGCTTATAAAGAACAGTGCAAGCCAAATTATCCTCATTTTCTTTCTTTGATATACAAAGGTTTCTAGGATATGGGAAATGTTACAGAAATGGGATATCTGGATTTTAGCAATGAATTTGATAAAGTCATTATGATATCCTTGTGAAAAAAGGTTTAGATGAGCAATGACACATCCCTCATGGACTGAATTTTGAGCCAGATTTACAAATACTGTCTGAAAGAGACTGCTGCTCAGTAAAATTAGACTGCTCTTCCACCGGGATGTAAGTTCCATGAGGCAAGGATTTTGCATATTTTGTTCACCGCTATATCTTCAGTGCCTAGAATAATGGCTGACACCTAGTAGGAACACCAGAATATTTGGTAAATAACTGAATTTTCTCTGAGCAACTGTTCAAGCAGAAGGCCAGTGATCAAACCCAGCACGTTCCCAAGAAAGTCCTGTTTTCATGACTGGCCCTTGGCTGGCTGGCTCCTGTGAACTGAGCACTTAGAATATTCTAATAGCGTTTTTGCATGCCTGAGGCCTTGAGACTGTTATGTCAGTTTGTCCAAATAATTTATACTAATGATGTGATTTTTGATGAACAACTGCTTAACCTCTGGAGGTCTAGTGCTTCAGTAACTGAGGTTAGCCACACAGGTGCTCTACAGTCATATAATTCACCCCCAGTAAAAACCATGGACACCCAGGTTTGGGCAAGTTTCCCTTGTTGGCAACACTTTTCACATGTTGTCACATTGTTGCTGCGGAAATTAAGTGTGTCCTGTGCGACTCTACTAAGAGGGTCACTTGGAAGCTTGTGCCTGGTTTCCTCCGACCTTCGCCCCAGGCACCTTTTCCTTTTGCTGAAATTTTACTCTGTATCCTTTTGCTGTAATAAACCATAACTGTGAGGTTAACGATTTCTGAGCCTGAGAGTGGTCTTAGGGACCCCTGACACAACCTATAAAGATATTCAGCCAATTTCACGATGCCAGAGGTTTCACTCTACAGTATAAACAAACTAACTCATTACCTTTGTCGTCTCGTCTTGATCCAGCCTCAGTTTTCTTTTTTTATTTCTGCTGTGAAATTCTACCACTTCTACTTGGTCCCTGTTGTTCTTCAGGGGAGAGGGAGCTATTATAGCAGTGACTTCTGCTTCTGAGGGGAAGCCTGTGGAGGTCACCGCAGGAGTGCAGTGAAGCTCTTCTCTGAGTTCTTTGAAGAAGCTGGAAGCACTTTTCCTTTGACCTCTTACAAGGGAACCAGGTGGACGAGCTGATTCCTCTGCCAAGACTTCTATACTCCTCAAATCTCTCTTCTTGTTTTCCCTTTTCTTTTTGATTCTTTTCTGTTCTGTTTCATCTTCCGTCTCTCCTGTTTGTTTAAATACAAAAAAGGAAAAATAAATATCTTTGGTTTTCGCTTTAGCCAATATCAAATCACATGAATGTACTTATGCATATGGCAGTTAAAAGCACCCAAAAATAAACTCTAATAAACTAACTTTTCTTCTCCAAATGTATTTTCAGAGAATTTAGACTCCACAATGCACAATAATCTATACCATAGTAACTATATTTGTGTCTTTGACCCTTATTTTAGCACAAGTACTTTAGTCCTCACCTTGGTTACAGCCAATAATCCCACAGACTGGAAATCCCAGTTGCTGTGCATTAAAAATGTCTTCTACTGCAGCCAGTCTTCCTTTTTAATGCTTTCTAGGGTTATAAATAGGTGTAATAGTCTTCCAACTTTCTTTTGCACAGTTAAGCATTAAGATTAACCAAAGACTTTCTAAGATGAGCCTAAGGCTTACTCTTAATGCCTTCATTTTCTACTAAATCCCTATACCTACTCTATTCAATCTCTGATCAGTTACCAGAAAGTTCTGATCAGAATTCTAGCCCTAATAATCCACCTGCAGCACAAATACTATAGAGGTCTCTGTGAACATATGAAGCTGTATGGACTCCAGAATATTATATTCTTTTTTTTTTTTTTTTAAAGATTTTATTTATTTATTCATCTATCACCCCCTTGCTGCTTGCGCTCGCTAGGCCAGCCAACCACGCCGTGCAGGCGGGCCCGCCCTCACCAGGAGGCCCCGGGGACCGAACCCGGGGCCCCCCATATGGTAAACGGGAGCCCTACTGATTGAGCCACAGCCGCCTCCAAGAATATTATATTCTTAAAGTTAATCCATTTCTGTGGGTGGAAACCTATTTTAAGTAGGGCCTTTTGACTAGGTTACTTCAGTTAAGGGTCTTTGGTTTAGATTACTTCAGTTAAGATGTGGCCCAGGATGGGTCTTAATCCTCTTACTGGAGTCCTTTATTATAGAATGAAATTCAGACAAAGAAAGAGAAAGCCAAGGAAGCAGGAGGCTAGAGGCACAAAACCCAGGAGAAAAGGAAAGGGCAAGCAGATGCTGCCATGTGTCTTGCCAATGGACAGAGAAGTCCAAGATAGATGGCAGCTGGTCTTCAGGAAAGAAAACATCGCTTGATTTGGACGTTTTTCTCAGCCTCACAACTGTAAACTGTAAATCCTCCTTGTAAAAGCCAATCTATTTCTGGTATATTGCTTTCAGCCACCTAGTAGACTATAAAAGTCTCTCAAAATCAGCTGGTCACTTATGTGTTTGTTTCTATTTGCTTAGTCTTTTAATCAATAAACACTAATAAGGACTTCTGGGAAGATGGCGGACTAGTAAGACATGGGAATCTCTTCTCCAGAAAAATAGCTAGAGGACAAGCGGAAACAGCCCCTAAAAAGATCTTCTAGGGTTTAGGACAACAGGTGAAGGCTGCACACCACCCAGAGGGGAGAGGGACAGAAGAGGGAAATCGCGACAACAGAACCGTGAGTTGCAAGTAGCAGCTTCTGCTGCTGCCAGCACCCTCCCCGACACTCTTCAGAATTCTCGGGCCTCTGGGCCTGCGACCACAGACAAAGGGGGCTTCAGGGATCTGCCACTCCCGGAAAGGGGAGAGAGAGGGACACAGCCTTAGGCTGACTCAGGTTCTGACCTGAAATTTGGGCTGCGGAGCCCCATGGACCCTTCCACACGGCGGTTTGCCCTGGGAGCCTAGAAAGGACTGGAGAAATCCGACCCTTGCAGCCACCCTCTCTTCTAGCCTGGACTAATTGTTGAGGACAGACACCACGGGAGAGGGGAGAGAGAGCCTGGGGCTGACCCTGCTTTGGACTCCCAGGTTTGGTCTGCCCTGTCCCGAGAGCCCTTCCAGGCCGGGTAGGGCTGCGCCATTGTTTGCCTTGGAGCCTGCAAGGGGTTAAAGATATACAAACCTCCCAATTTCCTCCTCTACTAACAGGGACTGATTGTTGAGGATTCAGAAGGGAGTGGAAATATTTCCTAGCTGGGAAAAGGGAGGCGCTATGAGAGAAGTCTGGAGAACTGTCTCAGAAAGTTTGAATCACAGGGCTCCTAGCCCCCAGACAGGAAGCTCTATCACATTGATCTGGCCTGTGTCACAACAAATACGCTCCGACCAGGCATTGAATTGAAAGCTGCCAACAAGCGCCATCTCCTAGCAGACCAAGGAAGTGCACATAAGAAAATTAATAAGTAAGAGAGGCTTTTCCTGGCCTCTATAGCCTCCCTGCCCAAGGCCCTAGGAAACAACTCTACAACCAATTACTGGTGCCCAGTTTTGAGCAACCAGCAGAACAATCCTAACAATCAAGGTTGAGCCAAAAATCAAAGAGCTGTGGTAACTCACAGCCTCCTGCCACTAAAACCCCATAAAAGAGAAAGAGATAGAGCATCTAAGTAAAATACAAACTAACCAGATGCCTAAGCACCAGCAAAAGATTATGAGCCATACTAAGAAAATAGAAGACATGGCCCCAAAAAAAGGAATACAGCAAAGTCCCAGAAGAGATGCAGAATTTGAGAGAACTAATCAGTGAGATGAGCACAAATTTCCAAAATCAAATTAATGAGATGAAAGAGAATATAGTTAGAGATCAATGACATCAAGAAGTCATTGAGCGAATGCAAAGAAGAATTTGAATCACTGAACAGAAAATTAATGGAGTTCATGGGAATGAAAGACATAATAGGTGAAGTCAAAAATACATTTGAAGCATACAACAGCAGACTCGAAATGATAGAAGAAAGAATAAGTGATACTGAAGACAGAGCAGCTAAAATTGAAGAGAGAAAAGAACAGAGAGAGAAAAGAATGGAAAAAAATTGAGCAGGGGCTCAGAGAGTTGAATGACAACACAAAACTCAAGAACATACGTGTCATGGGAGTTCCAGAAGGAGAAGAGAAAGGAAAAGGGGCAGAAAGAGTATTTGAGGAAATAGCTGAAAATTTCCCAACTCTCACGAAAGAAATGAACTTACATGTCCAAGAAGCACACCGTACCCCAATAAGAATAAATCCAAATAGACCTACGCCAAGACACATATTATTCAGAATGTCAAATGTAAAAGATAAAGAGAAAATTCTCAGAGCAGCAAGAGAGAAGCAAACGATCACATACAAAGGACGTCCAGTAAGACTTAGTGCAGATTTCTCTTCAGAAACCATGGAGGCAAGACAGTGGTATGATACAATTAGGAAACTGAAAGAGAAAAACTGCCAGCTGAGAATTCTTTATCCAGCAAAACTGTCCTTCAAATATGAAGGTGAATATAAAGTATTCACAAACAAACAGAAACTAAGAGAGTTTGCAAAAAAGAATCCACCTTTGCAGGAAATATTAAAGGAAGCCTTAGAACCTGAAAGAAAAAGACAGGAGAGAGAGGCCTGGAGGAGAGTATAGAAGAAAGAAAAGCAGAAAGGATAACCAAAAGAGTAAAAAGAGAGACAAAAATAAGATGACATACGAAAACCAAAGAATAAAATGGAGGAAATAAATAGTGCATTTTCATTAATATCATTGAATGTGAATGGATTAAATTCCCCAATCAAAAGACACAGGCTGACAGAATGGATAAAAAAACATGAGCCATCCATATGCTGCTTACAAGAAACTCACCTCAGACCCAAGGATACAAGCCAGCTGAAAGTAAAAGGTTGGAAAAAGACACTCCACGCAAATAGTAAACAGAAAAGAGCAGGGGTAGCTATACTAATATCAGACAAAACAGACTTCAAATGCAAAAAAATGATAAGAGATGTGGAAGGCCATTATGTATTATAAAAGGGACGATCCTCCAGGAAGATATAACAGTCATAAATATCTACCCACCTAACCAGGGTGCACCAAAATATATGAGACAAACTCTGGCAAAACTGAAGGGAGAAATAGACATTTCTACAATAATCGTTGGAGACTTCCACACCCCTCTCACATCATTAGATAGAACAACTAGACAGAAGATCAACAAGGAAACAGAGGACTTGAACAATATGATAAACAAGTTAGACCTAACAGACATATACAGAACACTGCATCCAAACTCAGTGGGTTATACATTCTTCTCAAGTGCCCATGGATCTTTCTCCAGGATAGACCACATGTTAGGTCACAATACAGCTCTCAATAAATATAAAAAGATTGAAATTATACAAAGCACCTTCTCAGATCATAATGGAATGAAACTAGAAATCAGTAACAGACAGGAAAAAAGGAAATTTGTAAATGTGTGGAGACTGAACAACACACTCCTAAATATTCAGTGGGTCAAAGAAGAAATTGCAAGTGAAATTAGTAAATATATTGAGACAAATGAAAATGAGAACACAACATATCAAAACTTATGGGATACAGCAAAGGCAGTCTTGAGAGGGAAATTTATAGCCCTAAATGCCTATATTAAGAAACAAGAAAGAGCTAAACTCAAAGATTTAACTGAACAACTTGAGAAACTAGAAAAAGAACAGCAAACCAATCCCAAAGCAAAAAGAAGGAAAGAAATAATAAAGATTAGAGCAGAAATAAATGAAAATGAGAACAGAAAAGCAATAGAGAAAATCAACAAAACCAAAAGCTGGTTCTTTGAGAAGATCAATAAAAACCCCTCGCTAGACTAACAAAGAAAAAAAGAGAGAAGATGCAAATAAATACAATCAGAAATGAAAGGGGGGGAATTACAAATGACCTCACAGAAATAAACACTAACAATCTACTAAACTTTGGCATTAACGTTATAAAAATGAGTAGACTTCGCCCATGCCTTTAGAACTCCTAGTCTAATGATTTTCAGTCTGTGCTGCTATAAACTACATTTAGGATTTTGCAGAATAGTCTTTTCCTCTAGATTTTAAACTTGTGAAGGTCAGAGACTAAGTTAAGTCTTCTCTGGCCTCCCAACATTCCCATGAGCACACTGATGTGTTGTCCACAGTACAATTCAATAACAAGTGCAGGGTCTGGAGCTAGGAAATTAGAACCTAGACTCTGCACAGTGACTAGCTAGGTGAACTTCAGCACGTTTTTTAACCTGTAGTGCTTTTCTACATTTGTAAGAGTGGGGCTAATAACAGTACTTATTTCATAGGGTTGTTGTGAAAATTAAATGAGTTAATACATGAAAGGCATGCAGCATATAGTAAATTCTTAATACATTTAAACCTATTATTCCTATTGTTTACATGAGCCTAGAATTTTGAGCTCTTGATCGAAAATAAAAATCAAATACCTTTTGTAACATCTTTATACATTTAAGAAATGTTTTGGTTCTTAAAGGCGCCAATGCCTGATTATTATCTTTGGTGTAGGCACAAAGACTTTCAACTTGCCAATATTAAATTCTTCAGAGAACTTGGCCCTCTTCCTGCAAAAGTGCCAGGCGGGATATCAATTCTTAACAATAGGCTTTTTAATTTTCCTCCCCCTCATCAAGATAAAAGAAGGAGTGCATAGGTCAGTCAACTTATGTAAAAAACAGTGGGATGAGTGGGTATATTTCAGTGGCTGTACACTGGCTTCCCATCTACGAAGTCCCGGGCTCAATCCCAGGTACCTCCTAAAAACAAAAACAAAACAAACAATTTCTCCCAGGTCTTTGGCAAGAGGCCCTGAAGGAGGCTAGTGAATTACCAAACAAACGGCCCAGAAGTGAAAAAGTGGGCTATTTCGAGAGTCCAAGGTCCTGTGTACGTGACCACAGCTAAAGCCTTAGTGCTTCCGACAGGCCACTACATTGGTCCCCCACTTTAGGCAAGGGTTGGGAGATTGGATTCATGAGGAATCAACAGAGCCCGATCGAAGGGGTGCGGGAGAAGGGTAACCTCAGACGGGGACGAAGTGTGCTAGCCGAACCTATCGGAACCAGGTCCGACGAGCTGGGGTTCCTGACGTTCAGAAGAATCTTTCGCCTAAACGCGGAGGACAGCAAGGCAGCTCTCCACACGTGCTCCGGCGGCTCCGCACTCACCAAAGTCGTAGAGGTTCTGAAGCAGCGTGTCCAGAAGTGTCTGCGAACCAGCAGGCGCGTCAGACCCAAGCGCCTCCTCCTCCGCCATTGTGGGGGTGGGGGTGGGAGTCGGGGTCTACGACAGCTGGACACTCCTAGACCCGGCCCCAGAATTCCAGCGGCACTCGCGCCCCCAGCCCGCCCCGGGATTTCCGGAAGACCTGCGCGCGTGCGCGGAAGGTCCCTGCGCGGCTTCCGTCCCGCTAAGATGGCCGCGTCCGGGTTCCTCTGGAGCGGTCGCAGAGGGTGCCACCGCCCTAGGCGAGGTCGGACCGCCCTGCGCGAAAGATCCGCCCCCAGCAGCAGCAGCACCACCGCATAGCAAGTAATCTCAGGCCACACGCGGGACGGCAGCCGCACAATGGATTCTTCCGGTTCTTCTAACTCTTGTTTGTCCGTCGGCTCCACCAGTCCCAGCGCTGTTGTACTCCTTTACTCGGTAGGCATCCAGGGTAATGAGGCCCGGGGCGGGGCCGCGAGAGAGGACCCCCTTCTCCCAGTCCCGGCTTCCTCCCGCCCAAGATCCCTGGACCAAAAGAGTGCGTCCGCAGCTCCCGAGAAGGGGTTAGATGGTTGGTGTGGTTTCCAAGGCAACGGTGTATCTCAGTGTGTAAACGTGTGTATGCATTTAGAAGTTTCTACTTGTGACGGTTCCTCTGGTTCCTTCTCTTTCCTTTCATCAGTCCCTGGACTTTCAGGAAGCCCCTGGAAATAGGAATGAGGAGTGAAATTGGACTCTTCCCCATTTCTAGCGAGGATGTGTCGGACTGCCTTCTGGGTGAACTAGAGAAACTTGCGGGTCTGACCCAGCCTAGAATAGCTTGTGGCGCCCCACCCGCCCTTTTCTTCTCTGGTATTCCTGGGAGAAAAGCATGTAGTTTGTGGAGAGAGAGTTAAAACTCTACTCTGGAAAGACTTGGAACTTCTAGAAACTTTCATTGCCTGTTTTTGTCTTTCATCCCATATCATTGTACTTTCTCCAGCCAACTTCCCTCCACCTTGTCTTTTCACCCCCAACCCCGCTCCCTCTCTGGTTTTAACGGTCTTCTTTGCCAACAAAATGTTAGTCGCTTAAAATTTTTGTGAAGAAATTGTGAGATGGAAACTTAGTAGCCCTCAAGATTGCACAATCCTGGGGCAACCGATGTATTTCTCTACCACTAAGTTAATTTTTAACTACTTTAGAAAGAAAGAAAGGACTTCATTTTGAAGATATATTACCGTGTCCTGGCAGTTAGTGTGAGTTTCTGACTTAAATATAGCGTTAATTTGTGCAGGAAAGTCAAAGCAGAAATAACACCAAAGAGCAAGGTAAACAAAAAAATCCAGGTTTTTGGAGTATATATGAACAGGAAATATGTATGACTACCTTCAAATTGGGACGTCAGTATTCTTTGTGTCAGGAGTACTATTTAGTGTGTAGTTTTGGAACAGGAGGAAACTTCTGCCCCTCACTGTCAGGAACTTCGGATGTTGAATTGCTGTTATCTGCCACTTCTCTTCCTTCGTCATCGACAGTTCTGTGGTGGAAATATTTCAATTTCATTTTCTGACTCAGCTACTCCAGAGCAGAGCTGATGTGGCTTGCCATATATGTTTATGATTTGACCAGAATTTTCCTTGAAAGTATTAAAGGAAGGAGTTTTTTTGTTGTGCTGTTTGTTGTTTACTTTCCCCTTCACCAGTAGTTCTTTGCCAACTTTTTTGTGTGTAAAAATTAAGGCAATTGTTTATGAGCTTTTTCTACTCCTGATGGCTGGACAGCAACCCTTTTACCAATAGGTCTCACTGCTACTTTGTGACTTCACAGCTTTTACTTTTGTGATAACCTGAACTTTTTCTTAGTATTTCAGACTCCCTTCATTTCCTCAGCCACATTCTTATTGTGCAATGTTCTCTGTCTAATCTGAAAGTAGTACTTAGAGATACTTAAGGAACTACTGATTGCAGCAAACATTAGGATTCCCTACAGTGTCCTAGTCATTATTCTCAGTGACCAAGATACAGAAGTTAAAAACTTGCTTTCAAGGACTTCAAACGGAAGTCATAAAAGCAAATAGATATTTACAATTACGTGGGATAAGGGCAATGATTGAAGTATATTGTGGGAGCAATGAGAAAAGTCATGCTGACCCTCTTTGGGAGACTCAGAGAAGGCTTCCAAAAGGAAGTGACACATAAGCAGAATTTTTGAGGAGTGAATGGGAAATGGTGAAGAGGAAGAATGTCCTAGGCATCCATGTAAGGAAACCACTTCCCTGGATGTTTGGGGCGACCAAGTAGTTAGGTGAGGGTAGAATAAAGGCAGGCACAGTAAAATATCAGCCCCTGGAAGCAATTGGATGTGGTGGCTGAGGAAAAGGAGGCAGTCTGAAGTTGACTCCTGAGTTTCTATGATTGGGCACTTGGGTGGATAATGATGCCTTTCGCTGATAGGAAATATGGAGAGAGGAACAGGTTTAGTCAGAGTAATATAATAATTTCAATTTGGAAAGTGTTCAATTTGACATATGAAAGTAGATTTAGAGCAATGATACCAGAGCAAAAGAGGAAGGTCTGGCCTAAATGTATATATGTCAACAGCAAGTAGGTGAAGCCATAGGTATGCTTGACATCTATCAGTGAGGCCACAAAATGAATTGAAGACTGGGGATATGTAACCACTGGTATGGCTCTCATCTAAAGTGAAATTTGAAATATAAATTGAGACAAACATAAGTCATATTAAAGGTGATTCGATTGATACCCTTAGGAGATCCATCTGTCTTAACACTTCTAACTCATCACATATTGAAAAAAATTATGCTTTGGTAATTTAAATATATATATATATATATATAACCATAATATGCTCAAACTGTGTTTTTGAATTTTTTAAATGTATAATTAACAATTTTTTTGGAAGACTTGGAGGTTTATGAACAAATAAACCATCCTTAAGTGTAAGTGCTAAAAGGGCAACTGTCTTAGTTTGCCAGGGCTACTGTAACAAAGAACCACAGACTGGTTGGCTTCAGCAATAGGAATTTAATGTCTCAGTTTTGGAGGCTAGAAGTTCAGAATCAAGGTATCGGCAGGATTCTTCTCTGAAAGCTGTCACGTTCTGATTGTGGCTCAATCTCTGCTTCTGTCACATGGTGACCTGTCTTTCCTATTTGTTTCTGTCTCCTTCTGCTCCTGTCTCCAAATTCCCTATGCTTATAAGGACTCGAGTCGTGTTGGATTAAGGCCCACCATGATTCACCTTAACTAATAATATTTTCCAAGGTCCTATTTATAAATGGGTTCACAGCCACAGGACCAGGAGTTAGGACTTGAACATGTGGGATACATGATTCAAACTGTAACAGCAACTAAGCAAAACAAGAATATGGAATATCATGGTATATTTCTACTAATAGTAATTAAAAATGAAGTACCTTAACAGAATTTTTAAAACATCCAATGGGGGGGGGCGGGGGCAGTGGAATCTGTATTTAAATCTCCATTGTCTGAAAACTTATTGAAAGAGACATTTTGGCCAGATCTGGACTGGTAGTAAAACAATAACAGGGGAGCAGATGTAGCTCAAGTGGTTGAGCGCCTGCTTCCCATGTACAAGGTCCTGGGTTCAATTCTTGGTACCTCCTAAAAAAAACAAAACAATAACAGCCATTATAGCAATTTGTTAGAGTAAGGATATCTAATTCTCTGAGTTAGACCTGTGTACCATCCATCAAAAAATTTATGATGTGCTTAATATATATATTTACTACATGCACTAAGTGCTATGAACCTATAAAAAAACGGAAACTTTGGTTTTTATGGAAGTTGAAAGCTAGGAATTTGGAGAGCTAGTACGGACGTTGGAGAGCTAGGATATAGCAACTAAAAGAAACCAAACAAAATTAGAAAGCTGAAGCTTTTTGAGGTAAGAAAACAGAAATGGAAACTATCAGTTAAACCTTTTTAGATTAAGTGGATGTTGAGTTGTACAGTGGTATGGCAAAGACTTGGAGGCAAGAAAGCATAAGTTTTATCTGGAAGTGGGGGTTACCCCCTTGGAAAGTAATTTATTTACAAGTGTCTGTTTCTTATTATTAAATATAAATGCTGGGCAATATTCACCAAAATTGGAAAGTATACTTGGGATGGTTTGACTTAAAATGTAGCCTCTGTGGCATACAGGAAATTCACTTAGCAGGGTCATGGGATATAGGGTACCCATAAGAGAGGCAATTATCCTTCTATTTCCCAGTTCATTCAATTCATTCTGGCCTACCTTTGATTACCATCTCTCTATTGAAACTTCTCGTCAAGGTTGCCAATTACCTCTGTGTCCCCAAATATGGTGGTCCTTTTTCTGTCCTTATCTTTTTTTTCTCTAAACAGGTCAATTTTATTGATGCATATTAATAAAGCATACAGTTCCTCCAAAGTGTACAATCAATGGTATTTTGTATAATCACAGAGTTGTGCATTTATCACTTCAGTCATTATTAGAGCATTTTCATTATTTCAATAATAATAAAATAAACATAAATCATACAAACAAGAAAATTCCTGACCTCTTAATCTTTCTATGCTTCCCGTGCCATAATATATCTATATCTGGCTATTCTTGCACATTTATTTATTTAGTTGTTTAAACAGTTTTACAGAGATATATTCACATATCATATCATCTATCCAAAGTGTATAATCAGTGGCTTTTAGTATAACCAAAATGTTTTGTATTCTTCACCACAAAAAATTTTAGAACAATTTCATTACTCCAAAAAGAAAAGCTCCACACCCGTTAGCAGTCACCTCTGAAGCCCTCTATCCTTCCCTGGCCCTACATAATCACAAATTTAATTGCATCTTTATAAATTGATTTATATTTACATTTTATATAAATGGAATCATACAATATATAGTACTTTGTGTCTGGTTTCTTTCACTTAGCATAATGGGTTTTTTTTTTTTTGGTCTGATATTAACGTCTTATAATATTAACATACAATGGTTCCGTCTCAAAGAAAAATGGTCTTATATATGCAGTTTTACCCATATTTGTATTTCACATGCGGTTTTACTCTGCTGTACAGTCCCATGTTACATTTTTTAGTTTTCCTTTTAGTGATATTCATAACCTTAGACTTTCCATTTAAACCAATGTCATACTCACATAATATTTACTCCTAGTTAGAAACATTATGTGTGCTTTCACCTTTTCTGTTCATTTCCAAAGATTAGCACATATCATTTTTACCAATTCAAGTTAACCTTCAGTTTTCCATTTTCTAATCTCATTCTATTTTCGGGCGGGGGGGTTCTGGTGGAATGGTCTTTTAAAGACTCAATTACAGTGCCAACTAGTAAAACAAGCTCTTGCAGGGCTGGGGCAGTTTTCTCCAGGAGGCTGTGTATGCTCTACATCAGCGTCTACTCTATGGTGCTGTTTCTTCCATAACCAGGATTCATGGGTCTAGGAATCATGGGGTGGAAATGGGAGTGGCACCTCTCACTGTTACCCCTAGTGACCCACTAGGAAAATTTTTGCTTCTTGTCCCTGCAACCTTAAGCTCTGCTGGTCTACAGATTTTAGTCCCAAAAGGAGGTATGCTGCCACCAGGGAACACAACAATGATTCCATTGAACTGGTAGTTAAGACTGCCACCTGGCCACTTTGGGCTCCTCTTACCTTTGAATCAATAGGCAAAGAAGGGAATTATTGTAATTGCTGGAGTGATTGATCCTAACTATTAAGGGGAAATAGGACTATATCTGTATAATTGGGGTAAAAAAGTTTTGCCTGGCATATAGGAGATCCTCAAGGGCATCTCCTAGTACCACCATGTCCTGTGGTAGTGTAAGAAGGTAGTAAATATGAACTTCGACCACGTGACCAGTTACAGAAACAAGGACTGTAATGGTCATGAATCTCTCTTCCTTGTTCCGTTATGAGTATGGTTGTATATATACACAAAACGAATTTCTTTGTTTTCTTTCCCAACCTTTTCCCTTATCATATTACAAGTTGTATTAGTTTCATGTCATAATATTTAAGGCTGTCAGGTTTAAGAATGAATATTACCCAAGGACTTGCACCCTATTCTGTAGGGAATTAATGCGTTTCCAGTTGTACACAAGAGAGTTGAACATTGTTAGGTGGAAAAATATGCATGTCTGTTATTGTTTTTACTTAGAGACTAAGTATGGCTTAAGGTAATGTGTATGGTTGCCGAGTTGACAAGAGGTGGACTGTGATAGTTAGGTTAATACGTCAACTTGGCCAGGTAATTGTGCCCAGTTGTTTGGTCACACAAGCACTGGGCTAATTGTAATACAAGGACATTTATGGACTTTAGTCACCAATGAGTTTACTGCATAGATAGCTGGTTATATCTACATCAACCAGGGAGATTGCCATCAGCAATGAGTGATTCTTTATCCAATCAGTTGAATGCCTTAAAAGGGGAAGTGATTTCAGCATTCAGAGAGAATTTCCCAGCTCATCGTTGGACAGGCAATGTCTCCCAGAAACTCATCAAGGACCTTCATTGGACTTTCATTGGCGCCCCTGGTTTGCAGCCTGCCTGCGGAACCTGGACTTGTGCATCACCACAGTCACGTGAGAGACTTTTATAAAATCTCAGACTATTTACAGATCTCTCCTGTTGATTCTGTTTCCCTAGAAAACCCTGACTAATACACCCATATTCAAGTTATTAAATCCCTAAGATTACATGATACATTTAGTTCATGGTAATGCAATCGTAGTATTTGTCCTTTTGTGTCTGGCTTGCTTCACTTAAAATAATGTTCTCCAGGTTCATCCACATTGTCATATACTTTATTACTTCATTTCTTTTTACAGCAGCATCGTGTGTATACATCACAGTTTATTCATTCATCGGTTGATGGACATCTGGGTTGTTTCCATCTTTTGGCAATTGTGAATAACACCATTATGAACATAGGTGTGCAGATGTCTGTTCGTGTCACTGCTCTCAGTTCTTCTGGGTATATACCCAGTAGTGGTATTGCCGGGTCACATGGCAAGTCTATATTCAACTTCTTTAGGAACTGTCAGACAGTGGCTGTAGAGTGTTCCAATCTCTCTGCATCCTCTCCAACACTTGTAGTTCTGTCTTTTTAATAGTGGCCATTCTGATAGGTCTGAATGATATCTCATTGTAGCTTTGATTTGCATTTCCCTAATCACTAGTGATGTGGAACATTTTTTCCTGTGTTTTTTTTTTTGCCATTTGTATCTCTTCTTTAGACAATTGTCTTTTCAAGTCTTTTGACCATTTTTTAATTGGGTAGTTTGTCTTTTTATTGTTGAGTTGTAGCATCTCTTTACAGATCATGGATATTAAATCCTTATTGGATATGTGATTGTCAAATGGGTGAGAAGGCAGCCAACTCAATGGGAGAAAATATTTGGCAAAGTCCTTTGAGGTGCAAAAGTGTTTAATTTTGAGGAGGTCCCATTTATCTATTTTTCCTTTTGTTGCTCATGCTTTGGGTGTAAGATCCAAGAAAAAAACCACCTGCCACAAAGTCTTTAAGATGCTTCACTATATTTTCTTCCAGTAGTTTTATGGTCCTGGCTTTTATATTTAGGTCTTTGATCCATTTTGAGTTGATTCTTGTATAGGGAGTGAGATAGGGGTCCTCTTTCATTCTTTTCTTTATGGATACCCAGTTCTCCCAGTATCATTTGTTAAAGAGACTGTTTTGTCCTGTTAATGTGGCTTTGATGGTTTGTCAAAAATCAGTTGGCCATAGAGGTGAGGGTTTGTTTCTGGACTCTCAATTCTATTCCATCTATTGATGTGTCTATCTTTATGCCAATACCATGTTGTTTGTTTGTTTGTTTGTTTTTGTTTTATTTTGAGATACCGAAGCTGGGGATTAAACCCAGGACCTCATATGTGGGAAGCCGGTGCTCAACCACTGACCCCCAATGGCTCCTGTACCATGCTGTTTTGACCACTGTAGCTTTGTAATATGTTTCAAGGTCAGGTAGTGAAACTATAATATGTTTCAAGGTCAAGCTCTTCTTTTTTAGAATGCTTTTGTCTCTTCAGGTGCACTTTCCCTTCCAAATAAATTTGGTAATTGCCTTTTCTATTTCTATAAAGTAGGTTGTTGGAATTTTGATTGGTATTGCATTGAATCTATAAATAAGTTTGGGTAGGATTGATATCTTCACGATATTTAGTCTTCTACTCCAGGAACATGGAATGTCTTTCCATTTGTTTAGGTCTTCTTTGATTTCTTTTAGCATAGTTTTTTTAAAAATTTTTTTTAAATTTTTTATTTTTTTATTCATTTATTCCCCCCCACCACCTCGTTGCTTGTGCTTGCTGTGTCCATTTGCTGTGCGTATTTCTGTGTCTGCTTGTCTCCCCTTGCTGGGTTGTACTGCTGCGTCAGCTCACCACACCGTGTGGGCTGGCTTGCCTTCACCAGGAGGCCCCTGGGGCCTCCCATATGGTAAACGGGAGCTCTACTGATTGAGCCACATCCGCTTCCTTTAGCATAGTTTTGTAGTTTTCTGCATATAGGTCCTATATTTCTATGGTAAAATTGATTCCTAGGTATTTGAGTTTTTTTGTTGCTATTGTAAATGGAATTTTTCCCCTGATTTCCTCCTCAGATTGTTCAGTAGTAGTGTAGAGAAACATTATTGATTTTTGTGTGTTGATCTTGTATCCCTCCATTTTGCTGAACTCGTTTACTAGCTCAGGTAGCTTTGTAGTAGACATTTCAGAATTTTCTAAATACAGGGTCACGTCATCCATGTACAGTGAGAGTTTTCCTTCCTCTTTTCCTATTTGGATACCTTTTATTTATTTATTTTTCTTGTCCAATTGCTGTGGCTTGAACTTCTAGCACAACATTGAATAACAGTGATAAGAATGGGCATCCTTGGGAAGCGGCTGTGGTTCAATCAGTAGGGCTCCCTTACCATATGGGGGGCCCCGGGTTCGGTTCCCGGGGCCTCCTGGTGGGGGCAGGCCCGCCCGCACGGTGTGGTTGGCTGACCCAGCGAGCGCAAGCAGCAAGGGGGGGATAGATGAATAAATAAATAAAATCTTAAAAAAAAAAAAAAAAGAATGGGCATCCTTGTCTTGTTCCCGATCTTAGAGGGAAAGCTTTCAACCTTTCCCCATTGAGTACGATGTTGGCTGTGGGTTTTTCATATATGCTTTTTATTGTATTGAGGAATTTTCCTTCTATTCCTATCTTTTGAAGTGTTTTTATAAAGAAAGGATGCTGGATTTTGTCGAGTGCTTTCTCTGCATCGAGATAATCATGTGATTTTTTCCCTTCAATTTGTTAATGTGGCATATTACATTGACTGATTTTCTTATGTTGTAAGATAAGAAACCTTACATACCCTTGCATACCAGGAATAAATCCCACTTGGTTTGGTGTATAAGTCTTTTGATATACTGTTTGATTCTATGTGCAAGTATTTTGTTGAGAATTTTTGCATTTATGTTCATTAGAGAGATTGGTCTGTAATTTTCTTCTAGTATTTTTATCTGGCTTTGATATTAAGGTATTGTTGGCTTCATAAAATGTATTGGGTAATTTTTTCTCCTCTTCAGTTTTTTGGAAGAGTTTAAACAGTGTTGGTGTTTATTATTCTCAAAATGCTTGTAGTAGACATTTCAGAATTTCTAAATACAGGATCACGTCATCCACATACAGTGAGAGTTTTCCTTCCTCTTTTCCTATTTGGATGCCTTAATAGGAAAAGCCATCTAGTCCTGGCTTCCAACAAATCTTTCTTGGAAGATTTTTGACAACTGATTCAATCTCCTTAAATGTGATTGGTTTATTGAGTTCTTGTATTTCTTGTAGAGTCATGTAGGTTGTTTGTGCATTTCTAGGAATTTGTCCCTTTCATCTAGGTTGTCTAGTTTGTTGGCTTACAGAGTCTCATAATATCCTCTTATGATCCTTTCTATATTCTGTGGAGTCAGTCATATCTTCCCCCCTTTCATTTCTGAGAAAGAGTCCATGTCTTTCTTGTCTGCCATCTTCCTGGGAGTCAATGCTGTCCTTATCTTGAGCAATATTTGACACAGTTGACCATCTCTCTTTCTAAAATACCTTATTTTGGCTTTCATGACACTTGGTTTTCTTCCTACCTTATTTGTTTTCTAGGAATTTGTCTATTTCATCTAGGTTGTCTAGTTTGTTGGCTCCTTTACCAGCTCCTCCTTAGTGTGGTCTCTTAAAGCTTGGAGCATCTAGAGTTTTGTTTTGGACCTTCTTTTATTTTTTTAATCTGTGCTATTTCTAGTTGATCTCATCTTTCTCAATAAATACCATCTATATGACATTGATTCCCAGATGTGCCAATAGTTCTGTCCCCTTCCCAAACTGTTAGCTTCATCAAAGCATTAATTGGCTTATAGTCATCTAAAACTTAATATGTCCAAAACACAGCTCCTCTTGCTTTCTGTCACTATCCCTAACGTGTTTGATCTCTAGCTTTTTCATCTTAGTTAATGGCACCACCATCTACCTTATGCCCCAGGCACACTCCTGAGAGTCATCCTTGACCCCTTTTTCACTTCATCCTCCACATTCGTCCTTTCAGTAAATCCTGACCACTCTGTCTCCACAATATATCCCAAATTTATTCTCTCCATATTCGGCACTACTACCTATCCCAAGTCATCATCTCTTACCTGGATTACCACAGTACCCCATTGTACCTGTCTTGCCACGCTAACAATTCTTCATCTACCCAACAGCTAGACAGTTTCCTGTTAGAATCTGAATGAAAGCTCAGGACTACTTGCAAAGGCTCTCCATAATCTGGTCATCTGTTACCTCTCTGACTTTTCTAGGCTTGCTCACTGGCCTTCTGTTTTTCAAACAGTAAGCATGATGGTCTCTCCTCAGAATGCTTGCAGGCTTCTCTGCTTGGAATACTATGTTTTCCCTGAACATTGTGTTGTGAGCTCTTTTTATCATTGAGTTCCCAGCTCAAATAACGCATCCTTAAATGAAGTTCCAATACATGCTACAACATGGATGAACCTTGAAAACATCATGTGTGATATAAGCCTGTCAAAAAAGGACAAATTTTGTATGATGAATAAATTTTAAAAAGATCAAAATAATACAAAGTGCTTTTTTTCTGTGAATATTAGAATGAAGCTATAAATCAATAACAAGTAGAAAAAGGGAAAATTCACAAATAATATGGAGATTAAACATACTTTTAAAGAATCAGTGGGTCAAAAAAGAAATTGTTAGAGAAATCCATAAATTTCTAGAAACAAATGAAAACGAGACACAACATTTCAAAACCTATGGGATTCAGCAAGGACAGTGCTAAGAGGGAAATTTGTAGCCCTCAACACTTAACGTTAAAAAAAGAAGAAAGCACTAAAATCAAACACCTACTACACATCTGGAGGAACTAGAAAAAGAACAGCAAGCTATTCCCAAAGCAAGCAGAAAGAAAGAAATAACAAAGATCAGAGCAGAAATAAATGAAATTGAGAACAAAGAAACAATAGAGAGAATCAACAAAACCAAAAATCTTCAAGATCAGCAAAATTTACAAACCCTTAGCTAGACTGACAAAGGAAAAAAATAGAGAAGATACAAATAAATAAAACCAGAAATGAGAGGGTGGACATTACTTCTGATCCCACAGAAATAAGAGCTATGAACAACGGTATGCCAACAAACTAGACAAAGTAGATGGAAAGGACAAATTCCTAGAAACACATGAACAACCTACACTGAGCCTAGAAGAAATAGAAGACTTGAACAAACCAATCACAAATAAAGAGGTTTGAAATAGTCATCAAAAACCTACCAAAGATGAAAAGCCCAGGAGCTGATGGCTTCACAGGTGAATTCTACCAATCATTCAAAGATGATCTAATACCAATCCTTTTTAAACTCTTGCAAAAAAATTGAAAAGGATGGAATGCTTGCTACCAAACTCATTCTATGAAACCAACATCACCCTAATACCAAAGCTAGATAAAGATATTAGGAAAAAGGAAAATTACATATACATTTCCCTAATGAATGTAGACGCAAATATCCTCAGCAAAATACTCGCAAGCCAAATCCAAAGGCACATTAAAAGAATTATTCATCATGATCAAGTGGGTTTTATACCAGGCATGAAAGGGTGGTTAAACACAAGAAAAATCAGTATAATATACCACATTAAAGAAAAATCACATGATCATCTGGATTGATGCAGAAAAGGCATTTGACAAAATATAGCATACTTTCTTGATAAAAATACTCTGAAAGATAGGAATAGAAGGAAACTTTCTCAACATGATAAAGGGCATATATAAAAAACCCACAACTAACATTGAACTCAATGAAGAAAGATGGAAAGCTTTCCCATTGAGATCAGGAACAAGACAAGGATGCCCACTGTCACCACCTAACATTGTACTAGAGGTTCTAGCTAGAGCAATCAGGCAAGACAAAGAAATAAAATGTATCCAAATTGGATAGGAAGAGGTAAAACTTTCACTATTAGAGGATGGTATGATCCTATACCTAGAAAGTTCCAAAAACTCTACAGCAAAGCTATCTAAGCTAATAAATGAGTTCAGCAGAGTGGTGGGATACAAGATTAATATACAAAAATCAGTAGTCTTTCTATACACTAGTAATGAGCAATCTAAGGAGGAAGTCAGGGAAAAAAAATCCAATTTGGTATGTGGGGGGGGGTCCTTAAACCTTACACCCATAGCAACTTAAATAATAAAATATTGAGGAATAAACTTAACCAAGTGTGTAAGGGACCTGTATTTGGAAAACTAAAATACATTGATAGGGAAACAGATGTGGCTCAAGAGGTTCGGCGTCCGTCTACCATATGGAGAGACCGGGGTTCAATCCCTGGTACCTCCCGGTAAAAAAAAAAAAAAAAAAAGAATACATTGATAAACAAAATCAAAGGTGACCTAAATAAATGGAAAGACATTCCATGTTCATGGATTGGAAGACTAAATATTGTTAAGATGTCAACTCTACCCAAATTGATTTACAGATTCAATGCAATCCCAATAAAAATTCTAGCAGCCTTTTTTGAATAAATAAAAAAGCTAATTATCAGATTTATTTGGAAGGGCAAGGGCAAGGGGCCCGAACCAGCCAGAAACATCTTTAAAAAGAATAACGGAGTTGGAGGACTCTCAATTTTATACTTTAAATCATATTACCTAGCTACAGTGGTAAAAACAGCATGGTACTGGCATAAGGATAGACATATAGACCAATGGGACCATATTGAATGTTTAGGAATAGACCCTCACATCTGTGGTCAAGTGATTTTTGACAAGGCTGTCAAGCCAACCCAACTGGGTCAGAATAGTCTATTCAACAAATGGTACTGGGAGAGCAGGATATCCAATCCAAAAGAAAGAAAGCAGGCCCCTATCTCACACCTTATACAAAAATTAGCCCCAAAATGGATCAAAGACCTAAATATAAAAGCTAGAACCTTAAAGCTCCTAGAAGAAAATGAAGGGAAACATCTTCAAGATCTTGTGGTATGTGGGGGGTCCTTAAACCTTACACCCAAAGCACAAACAACAATGGATAAATGGACTCTCCTCAAACTTAAACACTTTTGTGCTTAAAAGGACTTTGTCAAGAGAACCGGAGCAGGATCCATGGCCAAAAGGAGGGAGGAGAAGGAGGAGGAGGTGGAGGAGGCACCGGACCATGGGGATTATCAGTATTTAAACAGACCACACCATGCGTGAGTACAAGCTAGTGGTCCTTGGTTTAGGAGGTGTGGGGACGTTTGCTTTGACAGTTCAATTTGTTCAGGGAATTTTTGTTGAAAAATATGATCCAATGATAGAAGATTCCTACAGAAAGCAAGTTGAAGTAGATTGCCAGCAGTGTGTCCTCAAAATCCTGGATACAGCAGGGACAGAGCACTTTACAGCGATGAGGAATTTCTATGTGAGGAATGGCCAAGGGTTTGCACTAGTATATTCTATTACAGCTTAGTCCACATTTAATGACTTACAGGACCTGAGGGAACAAGTTTTACAGGTTAAGGACACAGATGTTACAATAATTTTTGTTGGCATTAAATGTGACCTGGGAGATGAGCGAGTAGTTGGCAAAGAGCAAGGTCAGAATTTAGCAGGACAGTAGTGTAACTGTGCCTTTTTTAGAATCTTCTGCAAAGTCAAAGATCAACGTTAATGAGATACTTTATGATCTGGCCAGAAAGATAAAGAGAAAAACTCCAGTGGAAAAGAAGCCTGTAAAGAAATTATGTCAGCTGCTCTAGACCCACAATAAGTAGCAGCTCTGAGCCAGATTACAGGAATGAAGAACTGTTGTCCAAATGGAAAGTGCCAGCATTCCAGACTTCAAAAAATAAATCGGAAGAGGCCTCTCTTGTTTTATATATTATGTGAAGAATTTAGATCTTATATTTGTTCGCACAAGTTCCCTGGAGAAAAAAATTGTTTTGTGTCTATCGGAAAATGAGACAATAGTATTTCTCCTTTGCAATAGCAGCTATAACAGATATGAAAATAAATATACTTGACTGTAATAAGATTATATAAAAGAGCATGAATGCATTTCAAATGATATTGCTACTATAATCAAATGATTTTGTATTGATCTTTATATCATGATTCTTCCTTGTCAACAAGCACTAAAAAGTTGAACCATTATACTTTTTATCTGTGATGATATAGATTATGAAATTTCCCCTCAACTCATTGCAGCAGAAAACTTTTTTGAGTCATTGACTTCATTTTATATTTTAAAAATTATGAAATATCATTGTCATTATATTCTAATTAAAATTGTGCATAATGCTTTGGAAAAATGGGTCTTTTATAGGGAAAAAAAACTGGGATAACTATTTTCTATGGCTTTCAAAGCTAAAATATATAATATACTAAACCAACTCTAATATTGCTTCTTGTGGGGTTTTTTTGTTTGTTTTATTTTTTAGGAGGTACCAGGGATTGAACCCAAGACCTTGTCCATGGGAAGCAGGTGCTCCAGCACTGAATTACATCCGCTCCTTAATGAGAGTTGGTTTTTTCATTTGTTTGTTTTGTTTGTTTGTTTGTTTTTAGGAGATACTGGGAATCGAACCCAGGACCTCGTATGTGGGAATCAGGCACTTAACCACTTGAGCTACATCACTCCCATTTTTGTGTTTTACTGTGAGATTATATTACAGCTTTTATAAATGATTAAATTTTAGTACATTTGAAAAAAAAAGACTTTGTCAAGAAGGTGAAAAGGTAGCCTACTCAATGGGCAAAAATATTTGGAAACCACATATCCAATAAGGGTTTGATTTCCATGTTATATAAAGAGATCTTAGGGAAGCGGCTGTGGCTCAATTAGTTGGGCTCGCGTTTACCGTATGGGAGGTCCTGGGTTCGATTCCTGGGGCATCCTGGCGAAGGCGAGCCGGCCCACGCGGCGTGGTGAGCTGGTGCAGCAATATGACACAACAAAGGGAGACAAGCAGACACAGAAAAATGCAAAGTAAATGCACACAGAAAGCACAAGCAGTAAGGATGGGATAAATAAATAAAAATAAATCTTTAAAAAAAAAAAAGAGAGATCATACAACTCAACAATAAAAGGGAAGCAGTCCAATTTAAAACTGTGCCAAAGACTTAAATAGACATTTTTCCAAAGAGAAGATAACAAATGGCCAAAAAGCACATGAAAAAATGTTCAATATATTAGCTGCTAGGGAAATGCAAATCAAAACTACAATGAGATATCATCTCATACCTTTTAGAATGGCCATTATTTAAAAAACAAGACAATATGTGCTGGAGAGGATGTGGAGAAATAGGAGCATTCCTTCTTCTGCAGAATGGTGTAACCTCTGTGGAAGACAGTTTGGTGGTTCCTTAAGAAGCTAGATATAGAACTGCCATATGACCTGGCAATCCCTCTACTAGGAATATATTCAGAAGAACTGAAAGCAGGAATGTGAACAGACATTTGCACCCCAATATTTATAGCGGCATTATTCACAATTGCCAAAAGATGGAAACAACCCAAATGTCCATCAACTGATGAATGGATAAACAAAATGTGGTATATACATACAATGGAATACTATAATGCTGTAAGAAGAAATGAAATTGGGATGCATATAACAACATGGATGAACCTTGAGGACATTATGTTGACTGAAATAATCCAGACAGGAAAAGACATATTGTACAGCCTCCCTAATATGAACTAAATACGAAGAGTAAACGCATGAGCTAAAATCTAGAGTATGCTCAGTGAATGGACACAGAGAGCAGACAGCAAGTGCAAACAACGAGGGGAGGGGAATAAATAAATAAATCTTTAAAATAAAGTTAATATTTTAAAAATCTAGAGTATAGGTTATTAGGAGATAGGATGAGGGCTGAGAAGGGGTACTGATGTTTAATGTATATAGAATTTTTAATTAGGTTGATTATAAATGTGTGGAAATGGGTAGCATTAATGGTAACACATTAGAGTGAGTATATCTAACACTGCTGATTTATAATTGTTGTTGTGTCTGAAAGGGGTAGTCTAGGGATGTAAATGTCATTTGAAAGAAAGCTAGAGAATAATCTAGGGACTGTATAACAGTGAATTTGGTGGTGGATGAGGACTGTTGTTAATAATACAAATACAAGAGTGTTCTATGAACCTAGAACAAATGTATGTCCCTATTGCAAGGTGTTAAGAATGTGGTGATACATGGGAAAATACAATTAATTTAACTTATACACTATAGTTAACAGCAATATTGTAATATTCTTGCATCAGTGTCAAAGAAGGTACTATATCAATGCTGAGAATCACTAATGGAGCGTTGGGGATTTTTTATTGTTGGAGTAAGGAAAACATTCTAAAATTTACTGAGGTGATGACTGCACAAGTCTGATGAAATTGAGAGCCACTGAGTGTGCACTTTGGATGGAGTGTACAAGGCATGGGACTGTATAACACAATGAACTATGTGATAGATGATGAACTGTGGTTAATAGTACAAATATGAAAGAATCTCCGGGAAGATGGCAGATTAGAGAAACACAGGACTCACTTCTCTCCCAGAAAAATAGCTAGAGGACAGGCAGAAACAGCCTGGAAGAAAAATGTTCTGGGGTTTAGGATACCAGGGGAAGGATGGACACCACCCAGAAGAGAGAGGGACACAGGAAAAGAACCTTGATGGAAAGACCATGAGGAGAAGCTGCAGCTGCCAGTGCCCTTCCCCCACCCAACAAACAGACAATTTTGAATTCTGCAGCCTCTGGTGGGGGGTGACAGTAGTGGCCGCAGGATCCATTTCCCCAGGAAACGGGAGAAAGAGGGATGCAGCCTAAGGGTGATTCAGCTTTTGGTCAACAAAATTTTGGCCTGCTGTATCCCAGGAGCACTTCCAGCCTTGGTGGGGCTGTGCCATTGTTTACCTTGGAAACCAGCAAGGGACTAAAAAGATCCAACCCTCTCTATCACCCTCCCTGCTGACCAGGACTGGTTGTTGAGGATGCAGAGGGGGATGGAATTATTTCCTACCTGGGAAAAGGGAGGGGGCTGCTTGCAAAGGTTGGAGAACAGCCTCTGAGGAAGTGTGAATTGCGAGGCTTTGAATAGCCTCTAGGCAGGATTCTCTGTCACATTATTGCTGTCCTGTTGTACTCCAACCAGGCTTTGAATGGTGAGGGCTGTTGACAAGCATCATCTGCTGGTGGACCAAGGAAGTGCATGAGAAGAAACTAAAAGTAAATAAGAGGCTTTTTCTGGCCTTTACAGCCTCCGTTGCTAAGGCCCTTGGAAGTGGGTCTGCACCTCATTACTGGGTCCAGGGTCCAGATTTGAGCAACTAACAGGGACAATCCTGAAGACCTAGAACAGGTTGAACCAAGAATCAAAGAATGACAGTAACACACCCACCACTAAATTCCTACACAAGAGAGAGAAATTGAGCATTGAAGTAAACTCACTATCATAATCAGATGCCTGGGCATCAGCAAAAAATTAGCCATATTAAGAAAATGGAAGAAATAGCCCAAGCAAAGGAGTATATCAAAGCCCCAGATGAGACACAGGATTTGAGACAACTAATCAACGAGGTTCATACAAATCTCCAAAATCAAACTAATGAGTTGAGAAACAGTATGGATAAAGAGATAAAGGACATCAAGAGGACACTGAGTGAGCACAAAAATTTGAAAACCTGAATAGAAAACCGTACAAATCGGAGAGCATTCTCATGAACTATAACATGTACAATACTAATAATACATGGTGCTACTCATGGGGGGTGTATGGAAGAAATACACCAAAAGTAAGCTATGGACCATAGTTAGCAATGATATTTCAATGATGTTTTTTCATCATTTGTAACAAATGTTCCACAGCAATGCAAGGTGTTAGTGGCAGGGTGATGTATGGGAATTCTACACGTTATGCATAAGTGTTTTATAAGCTCACAATTTCGCTAATAAAAATAAATTTTTAAAGAAGTTTTCGTAGTGAATTGTGGTAATGGTAGCACAATATTGTGACTGTAATCAATATTGCTGAATGTACACATGGAAGTGGTTAAAATGGAAAATTTAGTGTTGTATTTATCTTCCTACAATAAAAATCACTTCTTCAGAGAAGCCTTACCCAACCATTCAATCTAAAGTCATTTCCAATCACTCTTCCTCATTCACTACCCTATTTTATTTTCTTTATATTTTTTTTTACAGTGGTGTGCCACAGCAGACTTGTACTGGCTCACAAGGAACTGATGATTAAATTTTCATGAAGTTTGCAAGCCCATTGTTAAACACACTCATTATTAAAAGTTAAAGTATATAACTCACAATTAAATAAATTCTATTAAAACAAATACTCAGAACTCAACTCTTCCTAATTATTGTACATTTTGCTATGGTCTGTATTCTTGAAGTTGTTTATGTCTTTTGTACTGTATCTGGAAATGCTGTATAATGGTGTGCTACTGCTCCTCTCTTCCCAGCTCCATATTCAGTGAGGTCATATTGGTAGCTGGAAATCTGCCATGGTAGGAGGACTTACCACAGTAATTGGCAAATGCTGCAAATCAGAGCTTTCCTAAGCTAGTCTTTAAATACTCACCAGCACACTGCTGGTGGTATCACTAAGTGAACTTACCTTATTTGTTGTAGTCTGTCTTTCCATAAGGGAATGCAAGCTCAGTCCGAGCAGATTCCTTGTCTGCCTTGTTAAGACTGAATTCTCAGCCTATACAGTGGTACCTGGTACATTATGGGCTCTCAGTAAATATCTGTTGAATGAATGGATCCTCCAGAGCAGTTGAAAGGGAAGTACTATTTAGCGAACAATGGAAGAGGCCTACTATACAAATTAAGATAGAGAAAACAGTCAATGGGGGAGGGACACTTCCCTAAATCTTCTTGGGCTCCTCTTTGTTTTGTACTCTTAAGTGAGTAGTCATGTAAATATATTTATTTAATGGTGATAAAAAATATTTCTCTGGTATGGTATAGGGTAGGCCAATTAAGGAGCAATAATACTCAACCCCAGCTGCATGTAGGAATCCCTTGAAGTACTTTAAGAAATAGTTCTGATGCCCAGACACCACTCACAGACCAAATTGATGAGAAATTCTAGAGGTAGGCCTTTTTTAAGTGTCCCAGGTGATTTTAATGTGCAGCCTGGGTTAAAAAACAGATTAGACATGCTGGTAGGACCAGATTGATGAAGGCTTAGAAATAAACTTGGAAGTTTGAGCTTGAGCCTTTGAACATTGAAGGGCCATCATCAACAGGGTTCAAAAAGTAGTTTCACTCAGTAATTCAATTTTTCATTCTTCAAACAATTTTTGAGTTCCAGTATAAGATACATTACTTATCCACAAGAAGTTAACAATCTGGTAGGTTAGACACCAAATACAGGTTTAATAAAGTGTTTTAGGTACTGTCATGAAAATGTATTGAGGGCTCAGTAACAACCCAAAGAAAAGGATGATCAGTTTAGTCTAGGTTAAGAGAAGAATTAAGGCATGGTACACTGAGGAGGTGAATACAAGCTGTGATTGATTTTCCAAGTAGACGAGTGGGGAAGGGGGCATTTGAAAATGCCCCGTACCTGGTTACTCTTAAAAGGGACTGTGTCTGTCCTCATCATCACTGTATCCCCAGCCCCATACCACAGTGGCAAGCTTATAGTAGGTGCTTAACAATCTGATAACGAATGATATTCTGTAGAGGTAGCAACATGAACAAAGGGGTGGAGAGCCATGAAATGCAATAGTTCTTTGGAGGAACTGCAGGTCTTTTGTGAAGTTGGACTGTTTGAAGAAGGGGGAAATGGTATCATGGTAAATGGTGGTGTGACCAGGAAGAGGCTTGTGTTATATGCTGAGAAGTATGGACTTGATGCTGTAAGTAACAGAGAGCCAGAGAGGAAACTTAGATGGTCCTAGTTTAGCAAGCTTTATTAAAATGTGCTTGCCTGCTGCTTCCCCTAGCACGTTCTTACTTATTCTGAGCACTGATGCACACGGTCAGTTTCCCTCCCCTACCCCTCTACACACACACACACACACACATACATACATACATACAAGTATATATATCCTCAAATGATACTGAGCCTTTTCTCTTCCCATGCCCAGGATCACTAAATGGGAAGTCTTTAAGATCCCTTTCATATCTAAAATTATGTAATAGTTTTGTTCATTCTATCAAGTCTGAGTCTATATAACTGTATATTTCTTTATTAATGAGAAATGTGAAATCTGAGCGGGTTCCCCAGCCTTATAAGAGTTTGTTGAGACACTACAACCACCACAGTTCCACTCCAGAATTCCAGCAGTTAGAAGATTTTTCCCGCATATATTCTCTATTCTTTATATACACAGGTATAAAAGATTTCACACTTGATATTTCACATGCTCTCCTTTTACATTTAGATTTCTCAGAAATGCTTACTTCATTTTATATTCTTAGCGAGCTTAATCTTGGTTTCAGTTTTAACATTCTGCCCTTTTTCTATTATCTGAACATTTAGTCATTCACTTGTTAACCAATTATTGAACACCTACTATATTCCAAACGTGGCTTGATGTTGGGGGTACGCAAAGAGGAAATGAACCGACCTATTCTCAAGATAATTGCATTTTAGCAGGGAAGACAAACATGCAAACGATGACAGTGTTGACATATGTGGTCAAGAAAGGAAGGCATTCATAATTCTATCTGGGGAACTTGGGGGACCTTCTACAGAAGAGCCATGCCTGCGTAAGGATGACAAGAGCAGATGGGCATTCCAGACAGAGACGAGCGTATGTACAAAGACACCGAGGGATGCCGACAACAAAGCGCGTAGGGGAAATGCCAACCACTCACTGTTGGGTGGACTGTGGACCTGGAGGAGGAGGGAGGATGGTCAGTGTGGTGGGACATGAGTCTGGAGTCTTACACGATTCCAGAGTGGCTTAGGTTTTACTCTAAGGGGATGGAGGATCATTTAAGTCTTTTAAGCAGGAGATAATTTGGTCAGGATTGTGGTTTGAAATGATCACTATGGCAGTGTGGAGCACTAATTCAAAGGGGACAGACCCTAGGCAAGGAGGCCGTTTAGGAGGCTGTTGCAGTAAAGGGCACAGGTAAGATACATGAAGGCCTGTCCTCATATGTATGAGAAGTAGATTGGCATGTTCTTGAAAAGATCAAGGTAACAGGATTTGATGGAGTGGAAGTAAAGGTTGAGGGGAAAAGGAGTCTAGAATGATGTAAAGGGATTTAGATGGCATGGTGGTTGATAACTGAGATTTCAGGAAAACGATCAGGTATTGTGCTGAGGAGAAATGAGTTTAGTTTTAGAAAGCCTAATGTGAAATGTTTGCAGGACACTGAGCTAAAGATATTTGGTAGTCAACTAAACATGTATAGCGGGAGCTCAGATGGGCTAAGAGAAGAGCGCAAAAGAGCTTTGGAAGTGTATATAGTTAGTATTTCAAACCAGGGGAGTAGCTGAGAGGCCCAGCAGGGTGTGTGGCGGGAAGAGAAGAGGGTTGAAGATGTTCCGTATTAAGAGAAGTGGGAGGAACAAGATAGATTTATAGTGTTTTTTGGGGGGAAGGGGAGGTGGGGGAACTTCTCATAGTTTGAGAATCACTAGATTAGAGAAATAAGGATTTTCCACTTGACGAGAAAGAGTCATGAGTTATAAACCAAAGTAGGAACATTTCAGGATGGTTGGGGGTAGGGAGGAGAGAGTGTACTTGAAAATGGTGCCACACTGTAGAGAAGTCTAGGAGGATGAAGACTGGAAAGAGGCCAGGATTTAATTATTAAATTTGAAAGAAAGAATGAGCATTATGTACAAAGATGGTGTTTAAGAATGTTGGTTTTATTTTTTTTTTTTTACTAATAGCAAAGAATGAGAAACAGTCCAAACATTAAAACTAATGTATGGAAGAAACATATGACATGAGGGAGTGTTTATAACATTAAGTGAAAAAAATCAGGTTGAAAATCAAAATGTACATGTGGCAAAGGGAGAAAAGGTGTTACAAGCATAGAAAAAAGCATTCACAAAAATGTTCTCTGGGGGACGTGGCTGTGGCTCAATCAGTAGGGCTCCCGTTTACCATATGG